>CM042009.1:40290544-40890544 GCA_023525715.1 Cichorium intybus
CTTCCTTGCCACCGGTGATGCTTCCTTCCTTACGGTCGATGATCATTCCAGTTGATGAACTTTTGTCTCATCTGCCCTATGCGACTTAACCGGAGTCATCTTCTCCCCTTCACCCCCGATTCAATGTTCAATCTACCATTCCTCTACACTTGTTTCAACCGTTTCTTCCCTGTAGTCATTGGTCAGTGCGATTCAGTACTCACTTCAGCTGTTTGAGTGCGATTCAGCGCTCGCTTTAGCTGGTCGAGTGCGATTCCTCTACAACTTTGTGCTTCCACCATCGATCTGTGTAACACCACGTTACTTTCGGTAAGTATTTATATGTTAGTCTTAGTGTAATTAAGATTAATTAGATTATTGCATGAGTTTGGGTAGTTAGAATTTCATTTGGAAGAAATTTGAAGTTGAAAAAATGTATAAAGGAGGTTACACGGGTCGTGTGGGAAGTCTTTTTGGACTTGTTGGATATACAGTGAGTTACACGGGTCGTGTAATATTGACACGGGTCTTGTAGCTCTGCAGACCAAAACTTCAAATGTATGTCGTATGTTACACGGGCCGTGTAACTTTGACACGGGCCGTGCTGCGCGCAGACCCCACTCTTTTTAATCGCGATTTTCAGTCATTTGAAGGAATCATCTCGAACCAAAACCTCTCCTAAACACTAGAAATAGTTCCCAAATCATATTAGGACCAAATCGGAAGGCTAGAACGCGAAGGATCGAAGTAATTTTCAATATCCCGCTTATTGAAGGTAAGGTCTTCAATTCTAACCTTTTTGAACGAGATATTTTGATTGTTTTGTTGGATTAGGTGTCTAAGTCATGACAAATAATTAGTATTTAGCTAATTAATAGTAGCATAGTCCATTTGGGTTGCCCTCATAGCTGGGGGATTGGTGGAAGTTAAGTAGAGAGAAAGGGTTGATTTATTATATGACTAATAAATCAAGATATTGTTTGTTAATATATTATGGAGATAATATATTAATTAGAAATAATATTATTTGATTAATAATTAATCAGAAATTAATTGGATTAATTTCTGTGGCATTAATTGGATTAATCAGGAGGTCAGGGATTAAAGTCGTACAAATTCAATAGTTGAATTGCGGCGCGCGGCGCGCAAACGACTTGGCCGCGACGCGCGTACAGATAATCCGGAAAATGGGCTGCGGCTAGGGTTTCTAGCTTTGCCACTTGGTTCCCTATAAATAGGGAGCCCTAGACCTCATTATCAGTCGCTCATTCTATTGTGTTCTCTCTGGAATTTCGATCCATAAACCTCCTAGCTTGGGTGTGATCTCATTTGAGGCAGGATATTTTTGCTGCTCAGTTTCCAGAAAATTCTAAAAGGTTGGTTTTTCTAATTTTATTCTTTTAGTTAATTTTCTTATGGCCTTTAGTTTTTTTGTTATATGTTCAATTAGAAGAAAACATAGATCCTTATAGGTTGCATGTGAACTTAGGTTATTTAGTTCATGGTTTGCAGAAAACCTTTTAGTGGTATCAGAGCCTGTTTTGTTTTCTTGTTGAATTGCTATAACTGTTTTAGGGTTTAAAGCCTATAAACCCTAATTTTAATGTGGATCGATTTCTAGGATTAGGGTTTTGGAAACCCTAATTCCCCCTTGGTAAATTTCGAAATTTTCAATTAGGGTTTTAGGAAGTTTTCTATTTTTGGTAACTTTATTTGTTAATTAAATGGATAACCTTAAACCCCATTATTTGAAATCGATTTTTAGGGGGTTTAGGATAGGTTTTAATTAATTTGATTAATTTGGATAAACCTATCTTCATTTGAATTAATTTAATTAATTGTTAATTAAAAGATAATTCAAAAGGGATTTAATTAATTTTAAATTGTCGAAAATTAATAGAAAAATCCAGAAAAATATTTTAAAATGTTTAAAATATTTAGATTTAATTAATTTAATTAATTGGTAATTAAAATTGATTAAATCGAATTTAAGGTTTAATTTAATTCAAAAACTTTAATTGTTAAATTTGGTAAAATTAAAAGATAAACCTTGAATATTTTAAAGGGTTTTAAAATACATCTTATATATGTTATTAAAAGTTAATACTATATATATGAGATATATTTGGTTAGTCAAATCAATAGTAGGCCTCATTCACGAAGCTGGTCTATAAAGTGGGTATAAGGAGACTGCCTATAAAATGGTAGTCTAATGGGTGAACACTCTCACCCACCGCTCGCCTGATCAGTGGAGGGTCGTTAGCCGAACAGTTTTGATAGGACCACTTAATCATTAAAAGTATAATGATCAAAGTACTAGAACCTTTACACAAAATCCCAATCTAGTTACTTTAGGAAAAATGTGAATTTGATGCTACCCCATGAAATTACACATTGCACTTTATGAAACGTTGGTGGAGCGTGTGTGGTTTACCGGCACACCAATGGGGGTTCATAAAGAGTGGCAATGGGTGTCTCGGGTATTATCATTGTTGATGGAGCGTGTGTGGTTAACCGGCACATCAATTTGAGATGATAATGGACCCCGAGAGGACCAAGCTAATTTGCATGGTTATTCACACCCGATTTGTGATCCTCGGCATCCCAGTCACAAACGGTGGGGCATATCCGAGATTAAACATGCTATTGAACAGTTCAATAAATCTCAAAAGAAACTAGGAATTCCATTTATAATAAGATTATTCTTTCCGCGGTGGAATTAGCTGAATCGTCATTCGCCTACCTTTATAAAATTTGCTTATAGATTACGGCATCCCTCTTCTATGTTGCAAATTGTTATAGTTGGATCCTAGCCTTATTTTATATTGGGTTATTATAAGGACCGACAATTATCTAATTAAACTTACCTTCTTTTATAGATGTCTTCTGCGGATCAATCCGCTCCCCACTCAAACTCCAGTGTTCCCTCTATCCTCTCACTGTGTTCCAAGGTTCAATTGAACGGGACAAACTACAATGACTGGATTAGGAATATCAAGATGGCTCTGAGGTACGAGAACAAAGAGTATGTCCTCGAAATCGAGCTTGTCGATATTGACCCTGAAACTGCTACTCCCGAGGAGATTGCCTTGTACCAAAAACATTCTGATGATGCGACCAAAGTGGCATGCATCATGATCGCCACAATGAACCCCGAATTGCAAAGGATATACGAAGACTACTGGCCCTTTGAGATGCACAAGGAGCTTGCGGAAAAGTTCCGCAAGCAATAGCGCATCGAGAGGTGCGAGGTGGTCAAGGACTTCACGAACAGCAAACCTAAAGATGGAGAGTCCATCTGCGCTCATGTGCAAAGAATGCAAGGTTACGTGGAGCGGCTTAGAAAGCTTGCGATGCCTGTACCGGAGGAGTTGGCCGTTGACATAGTGCTTAACTCCCTACCGAGTTCTTATGACCAGTTCAGGCTGGCTTATCATTTGAACAACAATCAGGCTAACCTGACTGAGTTGCATCGCATGCTTCGAGTTGCTGAAGACGGGATGAAGGGTAAAAGTGTACCCTCGGTTAATCAGCCCGTCCTAGCCATTGGAAGTGGCAAAGGAAATAAGAGGAAGGGCCCTCCTAAGCAAAATTGGAGGGAAAAGGTTCAGGTCGGGTCGTCAAGCAATGGCTCGAGAACCAAGTCTTCCCAAATTCCTTGTGTGGCCAACCCCGATGAAGCCAACTGTTTTTACTGCAAAGAGAAGGGCCATTGGAAGAGAAGCTGCCCCAAATACTTGCAGGATGTCAAGGATGGGAAAGTAAAGCCATCGACAGCAGGTATATACACTATCTCTAAAAACTCACCATCTTCTAATTCTTGGGTCCTTGATACAGGATGTGGTTTTCACATTTGTTCTGATCTGCAGGGCCTAAAGGAAAGCAGGGAGGTGGAGTTATTTAATTGTTGCTATTCGCCAGAAATGGCAATAGGAGATCGTCCCCTGTTACCAAGATCGGCGTTTACAGTTTAGTGTTTAGTAGTGATGTTAGTATAGAGTTATTTAATTGTTGCTATTCGCCAGAAATGGCAAGAAACATTATTTCATTTCACGCATTGTTCAGACAAGGATTTCAATTTTCTTTTGATAATAAAATTGGTTCGATTTCTGTTTTCAAAAATGGTATTTTGATTTTTACTGCTTATCCTTGTGATGGTGTGTATGAAACTGTTGAATGTGTTGACAATTTAGGACATAGTGTAAATTATATTGATTCTACTAGTGGTGTAGAAAAGGCATGTCTGTGGCATAGTCGGCTCGGGCACATCAGCAAGAAACGCATCGCCCAACTCCAAAAGGATGGAGTGTTGGAATCATTCGACCTCAGGACGGATGATGTATGCGAATCTTGTCTGTTGGGCAAGATGACTAAATCACCTTTCAAAGGGTCTTTTGAAATAGGTGAGGGTCTGCTGGACATCATTCACACGGATGTGTGTGGTCCATTCAGATCAACCACAAAGAATGGCACGCGGTTCTACGTGACTTTTACCGACGATTTTAGTAGATACGGTTATATCTACTTGATCAAGCACAAGTCGGACACCTTTGAAAAGTTCAAAGAGTTTAAGAACGAAGTAGAGAATCAATTAGGCAGAAAGATAAAGATGCTCAGGTCCGACAGAGGCGGAGAGTATCTAAGTATCGAGTTCCTAGACTATCTAAAGGAATGCAGAATAGTTTCGCAGTTGACACCTCCCAGGACACCACAGTTGAACGGTGTTGCGGAGAGGCGCAACCGAACCCTGTTGGACATGGTCCGTTCCATGATGAGTCGAGCTTCACTTCCCATTCACTTCTGGGGGTATGCCTTAGAGACTGCCGCCCATATCCTTAATCTTGTCCCTACTAAAAAGGTTGCTAAAACACCTCATGAGATATGGACGGGGAAAGTTCCCTCGTTAGCACACATCAAGGTCTGGGGTTGTGAGGCTTTCGTTAGACGAGAGACTCAAGACAAACTCGCAGAAAGAAGCGAAAGGTGTTTCTTCCTTGGTTATCCCAAACAGTCCTTTGGATATCTATTCTATAGACCAAACGAGGACGTGGTCTTTGTAGCTAGACGAGCGGTCTTTCGAGAGAGAGAGCTCATATTCAAAGAGGACAGTGGGAGTACCATTGATCTGGAAGAAATTCAAGAGTCATCAGATGACGCAACCTTAGGAGAAACTAGCAACCAACATGAGGAAGAAGTTCATGTTGGTCCGACAGATGTATCCTTACCTCTTAGGCGTTCCGGTAGGGTTAGCATGCCGCCCGAGTTTTATGGGTTTCATATAACTTCGGATGGGGACACATTTGTCAGTGATAGGACACTGATAAATTTGGATGAACCAGCTAACTACCAGGAAGCAGTGGCGGGCCCTGAGTCTGCCAAGTGGAAAGAGGCCATGGATAGCGAGATCAAGTCCATGTATGACAATCAAGTTTGAAACTTGGTTGACAACGTACCGGGTCGAAAGACAGTCGGGTGCAAGTGGATCTTCAAGAAGAAGACCGACATGGACGGAAAAGTATACACTTTTAAGGCAAGACTGGTTGCGAAGGGTTTTACTCAAACCCCAGGGGTTGATTATGACGAGACCTTCTCACCAGTAGCCAAGATAAAGTCTATTAGGATTATGCTGGCCATAGCTGCATTTCATGACTATGAAATTTGGCAGATGGACGTCAAAACCGCTTTCCTTAATGGGAAGTTGACTGAGGATGTTTACATGAATCAGCCAGAGGGTTTTGTCAATGCAAAGTATCCTAATAAGGTGTGTAAGCTTGAGAGATCAATCTATGGATTGAAGCAAGCTTCTCGCAGCTGGAATCTTTGTTTCCATGAGAAAGTCAAAGAGTTTGGCTTCTTTAGGAACGAGGATGAGTCCTGCATATATGTCAAGGCTAGTGGGAGTATAGTCACCTTTCTGGTGCTGTATGTCGATGACATACTGCTCATGGGAAACGATATTCCAACCTTGCAAGATGTCAAGGCTTGGCTTGGGAAATGTTTCGCCATGAAGGACCTAGGAAAGGCTGCCTATATTCTCGGGATAAGAATATTGAGAGATAGGAAGAAGAGACTAATTGGACTTAGTCAGGGTACATACTTGGAAAAGGTACTAAAAGGTTTAGTATGGAAAATTCCAAGAAGGGAGAACTACCTATCCAAAGTAATGCAAAATTGAGTAAGACTCAAAGTCCGAGTACAAACGAAGAAATAGCTGTAATGAGTCGGGTACCTTACGCTTCGGCTGTAGGATCGATCATGTACGCTATGACGTGTACTCGTCCTGACGTGGCCTTTGCTTTAAGCATGGTCAGTCGGTACCAGGGTAACCCTGGAAGGGCACATTGGATAGCTGTGAAAAATATACTAAAGTATCTGCGAAGGACCAAGAACATGGTGTTAGTCCTTGGTGGCAGTGATACCTTGAGAGTTGAAGGATATACAGATGCCAGTTTTTAGACGGATAAAGACAGTGGTCGGTCTCAGTCGGGCTGGGTATTCCTTTTGAACGGTGGAGCAGTTGCTTGGAAAAGTTTCAAGCAAGATACGGTGGCTGATTCTACTTGTGAATCAGAGTATATAACAGCAAGTGAAGCGTCAAAGGAAGCGGCTTGCCTGAAGAACTTCATCGGTGACCTTGGAGTAGTCCCGAGTATTCAGGAGCCCATGGAACTGTTCTGCGATAACGAAGGTGCGGTCGCCTTGACAAAGGAACCGCGAGACCATGGAAAGTCCAGACATATCGACAGAAAGTACCACTACATAAGGCATAAGGTAGAAGAAGGTCACCTCGTGGTAAAGAGGGTATCATCGGAAGATAATCCTGCAGATCCCTTGACAAAGGCTCTGAGTAGGATTAAGCATAATCAGCATGCTAGGAGCATTGGATTAAGAGACGATATAAAGTTTATGTAAATTAGATAGGTTTCGAAACTTGTAACAATGTATTGTATTTGACTCTTGTGATTTAATAATAGAGGTTTATTAATGAGTAATGGTTTACTACTTTTGTCAATACTTTATCATTGTGTTTTATTTTGCATGTTTTACTTTCTGAATAATTGGATTATTCAAATATCCACAGTCGATTACACTTTTGGGAGTAAGTGTGAAGTAAGACTGTCATGAACTGGTAATAGATTGTCTAAGGAGTTAGACATTGCAATTGGATTGCTACACCATTCGTGAGTACTTGGAAATGGAGATTTGAGTATTGGATAAACCCGCGCTCAATGGATTGCTTCATGGATTACATCACGAGCAATATTGAGATGATAATATCTTTTGATCTTTAAGCTAAGGCATATGAGTTATGATTTATTAGACGGTTGTTCATTGATAATACGAAAATGCATCGGTAACTCGGTGTTATAAAACGTATTGTTGTGAGTGATTTGTCTGGTAAAAGACATAAGTATATGAGTCGAAGCTTATTCGTCCCTTGACCCTAACGGGGAACAGATATCTGTAGGCCTCTCGATGAATTTGAAGTTGACTAAAATGGTTGGCCAACCGGGACTAAATTGGTAGTCTAAGATTCATATGAAAATCAGATATCGAGGAACAGTGAGTCAGACCGAGATTGATTTTATCCATGTCTTGAGTTTGAAAATATCTTGTTGGACGGAGGATCATCTGATCACTTATCTATGGACAGAACTGATTAGATCAGAGTTTGGCAGCGGTTTCTAGGAAGCTAAAAGTGCTGGTTAATTAGAGGTTAAATTGGTAATTATAGTCATAGACTTATCCACGTGGGAGACTGTTGGATTAGGTGTCTAAGCCTTGACAAATAATTAGTATTTACCTAATTAATATTAGCATAGTCCATTTGGGTTGCCCTCATAGCTGGGGGATTGGTGGAAGTTAAGTAGAGAGAAATGGTTGATTTATTATATGACTAATAAATCAAGATATTGTTTGTTAATATATTATGGAGATAATATATTAATTAGAAATAATATTATTTGATTAATAATTAATCAGAAATTAATTGGATTAATTTCTGTGGCATTAATTGGATTAATCAGGAGGTCAGGGATTAAAGTCGTACAAATTCAATAGTTGAATTGCGGCGCGCGGCGCGCAAACGACTTGGCCGCGGCGCGCGTACAGATAATCCGGAAAATGGGCTACGGCTAGGGTTTCTAGCTTTGCCACTTGGTTTCCTATAAATAGGGAGCCCTAGACCTCATTATCAGTCGCTCATTCTATTGTTTTCTCTCTGGAATTTCGATCCATAAACCTCCTAGCTTGGGTGTGATCTCATTTGAGGCAGAATATTTTTGCTGCTCAGTTTCCAGAAAATTCTAAAAGGTTGGTTTTTCTAATTTTATTCTTTTAGTTAATTTTCTTATGGCCTTTAGTTTTTTTGTTATATGTTCAATTAGAAGAAAACATAGATCCTTATAGGTTGCATGTAAACTTAGGTTATTTAGTTCATGGTTTGCAGAAAACCTTTCATGTTTTGGGGTTGATTTCGAGGGGTTGTGAAACACCTCCAGTGATTAGCTAAAAAGTGAGTAGATATCACTTGTTTGGATGTATTGGAACACTTCTAACCTTGAGATTTTACCGTTATGAACGGAATTCAACCTTTGATGGTAGAAAAGTGAGATATTCATCTTTATTTGGCATGTATGTAAATTGTAGGTGCTGGAAAACGTTGAAGAGTCGTTTGTATCTACCGTGGTGTTAGCTAGGATCGTATAGAACTTCAAACCAGGTGAGTAATCTGTACTATATCTAATATGATATGTATTGGTTGAACTCTTGTAAATTTGAAGTAGACTTAGCAGTTGAAATGGTGATCTATAAGTTAGTAAATTACCCAATTGATATGGTATAACGGCCCATGTGGCTAGGAGATTGGATTTCGTATCCAAATGCTAACGGCCTTTGTGACTAGGAGATTTGATTTCGTATCCAAATAATAACGGCCTATATGGCTAGGAGATTGGATGAGATATCCAAATATTAACGGCCTATAAGGCTAGTAGATTGGATTGATATCCAAATGTTGATTCAAACAGGGATGTACATTGTATTGAGTTTTGATAACTTAATTATATATATTTACATGTTAAATTGTTTATATAATTACTCATTGAGCTTTATGGCTCACAATATATGTGTGATTTGTCCCTGCAGGTGAGCGTGACCCTGCTAAGGGTAAAGATGTAGCTTATGGATAGGACTTTTGTGTAGCAGCCCGGCTTAGAAGGAGTTTACTTTTGTTATGTACTCCTTGATACACTTGTACCCTATTTGTATAAACTTATACACCTAAACAGTTCGTTTGTATGATTGTAACTGTGTTTAAAAATGAAAAATTTTGGGTGTATTTTTTTAAAAAGTCGGGTGTTACAAGTTGGTATCAGAGCCGTGGTTTAAGTGAACTAGGTGTCTGTATAATAGATCCCTGGACGTAAACCTTGAGAGATAGTAGACATGTTGAACATCTGGTTGTATATAAGTTTGTTATTATATATAACCTAACAATTTGTTAAATTTTGAAGTATGAGAGGTACTAGAAGTAATCCTACACGAGGAAATTCGGGGCGTGGAGCCTCGAGAGGTGGTCGGGCCCATTCTTAAGGCTCGGTTGGAAGAGGTGCGAGTGGACCAGTAAATGAAAATCCACCATATTTACGCATCATTGTAGCCGATTACGTGAACTGTTACCTACCTTGATAAATGCACGTGATGAAAGTATTGCAAAGCAAGTTCACGACCGGTAGCCTGAGAATGAGAGTCAAGGGGAAAGCAGAGTTCGCGTTGAGAAATAAGTCCAAGAAGAAGGAAGTTCCGGGAAAAAGGTTGAATGCACTTATAAAACCTTCCTTGGCTGTAAACCCAAAGAATTCTCATAAACAGATAATCCAGTACATGCTATGGAGTGGTTGATGCATACAGAGAAAGTATTTCGAGTTAGTAAGTGTGCTGAAGGGGACAAGGTGGAGTTTGCCACAAATCAGTTAACTGGAAACGCGTTACATTGGTGGCAAGTACTTAGTAAATCATTGGGTCCCGACTTAGCACAATCTTTGTTATGGGAACAGTTTAAAACCAAATTCAATGAAGAATATTGTTCTGATGTGGCTGTAAAAATGCTAGAAGAAGAGTTTCTGCACTTGGAACAGGGATCTCACACGGTGCAAGAATATACGATGAGTTTTCTTGAAAAAGCTAGATTTGCTGAGCACCAGATAAACACTGAGAAAAGAAATATTGATAAATATGTGTGGGGGGTTGAAAACTAGAATTCGAGAAATTGTGCAGCCGCTTCAACTGTCTTTTTTCCGACAAGTGGTGGATAGAGCCACAGAAAGAGAGACAGAACTCCAAAGACAGGAGGAAGAGGCGAAAGTAAATGAAACCAAACGAAAGGCGGAGGAACAACCATATACGCCTCAGAAAAAGTCGCAACAGACAGGGTCAATTTTTAAAGGTAAAGGCCCAAGAGAAGAAGCTAAGTGGTGTGAGAAGTGCAGGAAAAAACACTTTGGAAGTTGTCGGACCGATGTTTTATCGTCGGGTTGTCGTAATTGTGGAAAGCAGGGGCATATTGCTCGAGACTGTCGAGCTGATCGGAGGTGTTTCCAGTATGGGGCTACATATCATATTCGCTCGAACTGTCCCCAGGTGAAATCTGAAGTACCCAATAATAAACCCAGAGAGGAACGGGGAGGAAAGAAAGAAGAGACGAAAGGTCGGGGAGGACCAGTGGCATCGCGAACATTCCAGATGACAGGAGAAGAAGCTCGTGAAAAGACTGATGTAGTTACAGGTATATTCGATTTAAATTCAATTTCCGTATACGTAATATTTGATCCTGGAGCTACGCATTGTTTTGTATCAACATCTATGATGCCACGTTTGAATATTCCCCTAACTCTTATGGATGAAAGTTTGGAAGTAGCTCGACAAAAAAACAAATTATATAATGGACGAAAAATGTAACTTTAAAATATAATAAGGACCGGAATCGTAACTTACGAAATATCAATAATATAACTTTATAATAAATAGGGGTGAAAACAATTAATTCGAAATTAGTTGAGGGTAAAAAACGTACATATAAAAGTTTGCTAATAGAAGAATCTATTTCCAAATAGAAGTTTATTTGGATTTGTATCAAATGTATTAGAAATTATACTATAATCTGACTTTAGTAATTATGGCTCTGGAAAAAGCAGGTACCAATTGAATAGTAAAAAACTCTCACAAATTCATTTTGGTAATTAATATATATATAATGCCCTTCAAGTGTTCGATCAAATGCTAACTACAAATCTTGAACAATTCGGGTATTTGTTTAGATACCCGATCCAAACCCGATAACTGAAACCTAATACCCAGATACCCGATTGTAATTTAGGTCGGTTATCAAGTAGATTTTTAAAGGGTTAATGTCATGAAAACCCAACGAACTTTAGGGTTTGGTTTTAAATTGTCCTTTTAGTTATTTTTGGTCTCTCTAAACCATTAAAGTGAGAAGTTACTTGTTTAAAATACCATTTTTTAAAAAACAAACGGTTTTGGCCGGTTAATTGAGTAGTTGTGCCCGATAAGCTATGCCACGAGGACAAAATTTAACACGTCATCAATTATTCCAATAAGCTATGCCATGTGGACCTAAATATTGGTATTAGAATATTATAAAACTGATTTTATAGATGGACGAGTTTGAGGAGATCAAAACCCACGACTTGTTTCATTTTTTTACTCCAGATGAAACTTCGTTGACACCTTAAGTAGAAATGACATCGAGATCGGTTGCTTCCGGAAACCAACTACTCCCCGATGGTCGTACGCACTGCCAGTATAAGAAACCTAGACCATTGGTGGAACGAGAGTCTTGGAGTCTCTCGAACCCAGCTCGACGGTTCAAAAACTGCTACAAATCTATGGTAAATAAGTTATACGGATGTTATGTGTATATATATTATTTGTTAAGGTTGATGAACGGGAAAGATTGATCGATCCCTTTTGTTTATTCAGAAACCCTAACTTTCAAAAAATCCCTAATTTATCGATCTTCGAAATGTATAACCCAATGCAGGATAACATTTAGAAGCAAATTCCTGCCACGGTCCAATCAAATGCTTAATCAGGTTTGTATCTCGATAATCGAAAGTCGATTCCATAGCCCGACTTGCTTCTTCAACTGTATCTTCACTTCTTCGATTGTGAGTGTCAAGTTTCGTTTTCGAGTTCGACTTTGACTCAAATGCAATTTCAGGTACGACTTGGCTAATTGAAGCTATTGAAGATATTGAAGCTAAAATCGTTGTTGAACTTAAAGGTTAGTGCCGATTAAATAGAACCACATCCCTAGTACCGATTGATACTTCATCGGTTCGATGATTGAATCAATTATGACTTCATCTGTTTAATCAATTACGAATTCATCGATTCGATGGTTGAATCAATTACGAATCCCGATTGCTTGTAAGTTCCAATTAAATCAATTACAACTTCATCAGTTCGATGATTGCAGAAAAACGAATCCCCACTTCATCGTTCGATGATTGCAGAAAAACGAATCGCGACTTCATCGGTTTGCATGGAACCTGGTCCCGACTCTAGTTTTGATTGAAGAAAGTTTCAATTGAAATCAATTAGAGCAACATATAAATCCGATCTTCTGATTGAATCAATTAGAGCAACAGATAATCTGATCTTCTTTGTTAAACCCCTTAGAAATCCGTACCAACCCTCTATAATGTTCAAGAACTTTTGTCTGAAAACATATGGATTAGAAGAGGTAGGGTATGAGGACCGACAAAAACCCGTTCATAACATCCGTATCAGCAATCTTACACGTGGCCTAGCTGAGGTGGAGTGTTTACTTCCACATCACTCAATTAACCGGTCAAAACCCTTTATTTTTTACAAAATGATATTTTAAACAAGTAACTTCTCACTTTAATGGTTTAGAGAGACCAAAAATAACTAAAGGGACCATTTAAAACCAAAACCTAAAGTTCATTGAGTTTTCATGATATTAACCCATTTTTAAATACTATTTACCCGAATAACCCGAAACCCGAAAGTTATACCCAATCAACACGCCTGGTTTAACGACTCCACTCCTCTCGGTGTACGGGCTAAAAAGTTAAAACCCTCGTTTCACTCTGTACTCTGTAGTCTCTGTCTCAGAAACCCAGGTCTCACCGTCATTGCATTTACAACCACCACTACACACCTTCACCACCACTTTATCGCTCGGTTGATCAAACCTTAATCCCTCACTCCTTTGCTGCCTCCGGTAGCCGATTACCGCCTCTATTTCTCTCACAACTAAAATCAAAAGAGGCAAAGACGCAAATGGATTTCTTAACAGACTCCTTTCATGCCTCCAGTCGATGGCCTCCTCCATGGATGATGAAGAAATAGGGCCAGGGCGAAGCAAGAAAAGGAAGAGTTGATCTCTCTCTCTCTCAAATCTGGATCATCAGGTAGGTTTGTATGTATCGATTTCTATCTTCTATTAGTGGATCAACACTTTTACGTTTTATTTTCTTTTTTTGATACCTAAATTAACAAAAAAAAAAAAAAACTTTTGTGGCAGAAAGCGGTACAAAGGAGATCAGTTTCATGTTTTCTTTTCTTTCCTGAATAAAGAAGTTTGTTTTTCCCAATTTTTTGTGTAGAACTTCACATTCTTTTTTAAATAAGGATATTGCCTAGAAGCTTTTGATGCACTTATACCCAACTCAAAAACAAGTAACAAAATGGTACTCTTTTTGGAATTCTAATCCATTCCTAGTTTCAATATTTGCGTCAAGTACATAAATCGAAAACAAGATCTTATGTTTGTTGCTTTTTCTCAGGTTTCGATTTTGTTATAATTTGACAGATCAGTAACCGGTGTTTTTGTTGAACTGTATGTGGTAACAACTTTTCTTTTCTTTTGCTTTTGCTTTTTTTTTTTTTTTTTTTTTTTTTTTTTCGTTTTGCTTTTTTTCTATGTGTCTTTTCCATTTAGACGGTTCAATCATCAAAAGAAAACATCCAATATGTCCTTTCGTATGAAGTATCATGTCATTTTAATGTTTTCGATACTCCATTGCTATATTTGATTAAGGCGAGGTCTTGAATATCTAGGAACTTGAAGAAATTATTGGGCAAGTAATCCCTAAAAATCCTTTTAACATGATTAATCTGTTATTACTCTCTATAGTTTGTTGGAACCAAACCGCCACCATCCATCACAACCGTCCAACAGTCTGTGTACAATATTCAGATAGTAGATCATATGCTTATTGAAAAATGTTCATTTTGATTGTTTGTGTGGTCCATTAGAAAGTCACATAGTCAGAATGAAGTATGCCTATGAACATATTGGACCTTATTTGCAGGGTTTTCTCACAGACTTTCAAATGCTAGCACTCTAGGTAGCATGGAGGAAATTTTTTTTTTCTGTAGGCACATTTGGACTCATTTGATTCTTTCTTTAAAAGGAGAAATCCTAGAGACCTACAATGAGTTTGTATAATTGTATTATTTAAATATTGTGATACCAAATGCTTTTGAAGCGTCCCTGTGTGTGCTAAGTAGGGTGAATTTGCATATTATATGTCTAGATTATGAATCACTAAAAATAGGTCACTTTTGGTTATGTTTTAGGGTAAAATGCAAGAAATAACGAGGCACTTGCGTTTGTTTTTCGTTATTATGTCCGCATAAAAAAATTAATTGCCATAACTAATGGTGATAGTCCGGTAGATCTATCAAAGTATAATGTCTTAAACTGATATTTGGAAGTGCATTGTTGTAACAAATAGAGTGAAAGTAAGATGCTATAATAAACAAATAAATGAAAACATATTTCTATTTCTTGCATTTAGCACTATTTTTGTTCTTAACGAGTAAAGTTAGAGAAAAACAAAAATGAATTAAGCATACTAGAAGTCATCCATGTGATAATTCAAGTGTTAACAACACTATACTTGGGTGAACATTTTCACGAAGGCGAGACTCGATTGGATAAAAATTTGATTTTTTTTCTCGTTCAAATCGAAGTATAAAGTATTAAATACAACATTAATATGCACTTATAAGACTGAACGATCCCTCACCATTGGAACCTCTTTATATATTTAACTTGTCATTCTTTACTTCATTTTGCAACCATAACATTTGTATCTTAATTGTTGTTGTCAGTGGGATTGAAGACGGAGACGAGCCGTAGTAAGGGTAAAAGTACATCGTTATCCCTCACAAATTTCCCTATTCTCAAGAGTACAAATAGAGAATCATATTTGGCTTTAAAATTCGACATGAACTCTGCTTTTGAAATAAAGTCTAAAGGTTTATCATTTCTATGAGGTACAAGCATCTTGGTCAATTTGCTCCGTTTGTAGGAGAGCAAATACCCCCACGACTCCCATGTGTTGGAGTTGAAATGAAAATCATGTCCAATCTCTCTCTCTCTCTCTCTCTCTCTATATATATATATATATATATATATATATATATATATATATATATATATATATATATATATATATATATATATATAGAACAAGGATCAAATAAGAAGTAAAATTATGTAGAAGTTTTTTATTTATTTGGTTTTTTGACGAACCACCAAAATGAATCACTACATGAATAAAAAATAACATGATTCATAGAAAAAAATTTCTGAAAAAACATATTGATAAATCATTTTTTACTGAATCAAGTTTTTATTCACGTTACGGACAATTTTAGTGAATAACAACAAAATCATCGTAAAATGTTCGAGTTGTTTTTTCGAGAATTTTTTTTGTGAATCATGTTATTTTTGCATCATATATTGATTCATTTTGTTGGTTCGCCCAAAAAAACATGTAACTAAGGAACTTCTTACCTTCTTACCGAAAATTTATTTGTTACCGAATCCCAATTATATATATATATATATATATATATATATATATATATATATATATATATATATATATAGAAAAAGTTATATATAATACGGTTGAAATGGTTAAATATAATACAAATAGTCAACCATATTAATAGATGGGTGTATTATATTACTACACATAATATAATACATTATTTCAACCGTACTATATGACCTCACTAATATAATACATGAAAACTCCAATATAATACATCATTTCAACATGTACTATATATCACTAATATAATACACCATACAAACAAAACCATAACTGTATATAAAATCTTATATCCCGTTTATAAATCCAGATTTAACTAAAACATATACACATAAATGATAAATTTGTAAGATTATAAGTATTACCCGTAGCTGAATTCCAGGCGAAGAGGCCAATTTTTTAACTTCACGGTGACCAACCCAAGAACACCCTTTATCAAAACTCTGTTTTCAAATACGCCTTCTACAAAATTCTGCACCTTCCATCAACAACAGCCACCTCCACCTGCAAATTTCAAACTTTCATCATAAAACACAAAAAATTAAGTACTTTCAATGCATGTTTTATTACCAAGGCGATTGTACTTTGAAAAACTATCATATTATAGCATTGTAATTTCAACTTTTTCTTATTTAACCATCTATTTTTTATAAAAAAACTAACCATGAACCAAAGCCTTCATTTTAGATATTATTTGCAAAAGTTGTCATCCATCTCTCAACGCGTTCATCCAACTCCTCAGTCGTAAAGGGGTTTTGTCCTTCCAAATGTTCTATAAAAATTAAAATAAAAAAATTGTTATTTAATAAGGGTTATAGGATTTCAAGCAATAGAAAAGATGCAATTTTTTTTTAACAATGTACTTATTTTCGGAAATCCATGTTGTCAGTAGAACACGAAATCATGCATCCAGTTCAAAACATAATAAGCGCACTCCCAATCGGAATTGTTGGTTGCACTAATAAATTATATAAACAAGAGTTTGTTTTTTGGATATAAAAATATTATATAGCAAATGGTGATATCAATTACCTCGGGGAACGTCCAAGTCATTGCACGCGAATCACATCTCAGAATTTTTATTAAACATTATACTAGCCCTAAAACAAACATAAACAAGAGTTTTTTTTATTTTTATTTTTTACAATTTATAAAAATAAATATAATTTCAAAATAGTAAAATAAAATAAGAAATTTCTTACCTTTTTACATATTTAACGATTATAGTCTTTTAACGTCTTCGACCCTTGGATGGAATCCAAAATATAGCCCTTACTTTAACAAGGGCAAATTACAATCAGCATCCGATGTAAACCTAGCAAGAAATTAAACATTAAACATAAACAAATAATGAATAAAAATCCCCAATATCAATGAAGCATAATATCATACTCTTGCCAATATGGTGCGAGAAAATTTCGTTTATCTTGATGTAAATTCATCACATCAACAAGATGTTTGATGACATGATTTTTTCCACCTTTATTATCATTTACGCATCGCTTTGACGTGATCTCTTGTGGGTTTATAAAAGCACATCTATTTTCCCTTCCCGCTGTAACTATCAACGAATGTAGCATCCTGAAAAACACAACAATATATCTTATAAATGTAAAAATACTTGAAACTTTAATAATATAAACATTAAAGTACGTACATCTGATACCAAATTATACAACCAATATTGAGTTGTTCGCGGTTCATCATCTCTGCAATAACCTCTGAGCTAATATAGCTTTGAATACTATCAGCTTTGAAAATCTCAGGCTCAAACACAACATTAAACGATTCAAGAATATGGCGGATCATGAATGATCTATACAATGATTGGATCTCCAATCTACCCTCTAGTTTCTTTGGCTTCACGACTTTCTGTGTTGTTTGGTCAATTTTCTTTTGGTGCACCTACATTAAGAAACGAATTGGTCATTAATAGTATTTATAGAATTTAGGGACTAACAATAGATTTGAGTGACTACCTTGTCACCAAGAACAGGGTAAGAACAGGGTAGTCTGGGTCGGCACCGATAGTGGTTTAATGGGAGGTCTTACATCTTTCTGCATAATTGAAGTCAAGTTTAGTAAATAATCATACATGTAGGTGATTAGTTATTAACGCATATGTACCTTAATAAGAGCAATTGAATCCTGGGGCCACTGAATAAAATTATGAAGTGCCCGCCCCAAGCTATTTACATCTTGAGTTGCCGAGACGGGAATAAGGAAAGAATGATAATCATCAATGATACTGTCTACAGATACCCTCATGTGACCTGCTTGTAGAGGAACCGAATGAATTAGCCATCTCCAAAAGGGTAGACGGTTCCTTTGGCTAATGTTGGGGTACTGGGCCATAAGGTAGCAACAACTCACAATGGGTGGGAACCCGCAAACGAATATACATGTATACAGTTATTGCTTTTATATATGCTAATATGAAAGAAAAAAAATACACACATTTATCTGATGTAACTTATTTAATACTACTGTCCATGTCGTCAATATATCACTAGTTGTCTTCTCCCTCGAAATATTTGAGTCTTCCATCTGTTGCTTTATGGCAGCAACCACCATCGGCACTATTTGTTCCGCCACATCAGCTACCAACTTAGTCTTTTTATCCTGTTGTACATATTATCATCAATGTCAACGATGTGTTCTTTCCTTTTGTTCTCATAAATCCCAGATTGTCTATGGCCAATATTGTGCCCGACCGTCCTCGTACGACCAGAATGTTCCGGTCCTAGTACCTCTGTCAAAAAAAGATCAGATCGAGGTCATTTTTCTTCTCAAGAAGTTTTGATAGAGGTACTAGGACCGGAACATTCTGGTTGCACGAGGACGGTCGGGCACAATATTGGCCATAGACAATCTGGGATTTACGAGAGCAAAAGGAAAGAACACATCGTTGACATTGATGACAATATGCATAACAGGATAAAGACTAGGTTGGTAGCTGATGTGGCGGAACAAATAGTGCCGATGGTGGTTGCTGCCATAAAGCAACAGATGGAAGACTCAAATATTTCGAGGGAGAAGACAACTAGTGATATATTGACGACATGGACAGTAGTATTAAATAAGTTACATCAGATAAATGTGTGTATTTTTTTTCTTTCATATTAGCATATATAAAAGCAATAACTGTATACATGTATATTCGTTTGCAGGTTCCCACCCATTGTGAGTTGTTGCTACCTTATGGCACACTACCCCAACATTAGCCAAAGGAACCGTCTACCCTTTTGGAGATGGCTAATTCATTCGGTTCCTCTACAAGTAGGTCACATGAGGGTATCTGTAGACAGTATCATTGATGATTATCATTCTTTCCTTATTCCCGTCTCGGCAACTTAAGATGTAAATAGCTTGGGGCGGGCACTTCATAGTTTTATTCAGTGGCCCCAGGATTCAATTGCTCTTATTAAGGTACATATGCGTTAATAACTAATCACCTACATGTATGATTATTTACTAAACTTGACTTCAATTATGCAAAAAGATGTAAGACCTCCCACTAAACCACTATCGGTGCCGACCCAGACTGCCCTGTTCTTGTTCTTGGTGACAAGGTAGTCACTCAAATCTATTGTTAGTCCCTAAATACTATTGATGACCAATTGGTTTCTTAATGTAGGTGCACCAAAAGAAAAGTGACCAAATAACACAGAAAATCGTGAAGCCAAAGAAACTAGAGGGTAGATTGGAGATCCAATCATTGTATAGATCGTTCATGAGCCGCCATATTCTTGAACCGTTTAATGTTGTGTTTGAGCCTGAGATTTTCAAAGCTGATAGTATTCAAACCTATATTAGCTCAGAGGTTATTGCAGAGATGATGAACCGCGAACAACTCGATATTGGTTGTATAATTTGGTATCAGATGTATGTACTTTAATGTTTATATAATTAAAGTTTCAAGTATTCTTACATTTATAATATATATTGTTGTGTTTTTCAGAATGCTACATTCCTTGATAGTTACAGAGGGAAGGGAAAATAGATGTGCTTTTATAAACCCACAAGAGATCACGTCAAATCGATGCGTCAATGATAATAAAGGTGGAAAAAATATGTCATCAAACATCTCGTTGATGTGATGAATTTTCATCAAGATAAACGAAATTTTCTCGCACCATATTGGCAAGGGTATGATATTATGCTTCATTGTTATTGGGGATTTTTATTCATTATTTGTTTATGTTTAATTTTTTTGCTAGGTTTACATCGGATGCTGATTGTGATTTGCCCTTGTTAAAGCAAGGGCTATATTTTGGATTCCATCCAAGGGTCGAAAACGTTGAAAGACTATATAATCGTTAAACATGTGAAAAGGTAAGAAATTTCTTATTTTATTTTAGTATTTTGACTGATATTTATTTTTATAAATTGTAAAAAAAAGAAAGAAAGAAACTCCTGTTTATGTTTGTTTTAGGGTTGGTACAATGTTTAATAAAAAATCTGAGAAATCACATTCGCATGCAATGACTTGGATGTTTCCCGAGGTAATTGATATCACCATTTGCTATATAGTATTTTTATATCCAAAAAAACAAACTCTTCTATTTATATATTTTTTTAGTGCAACCTACAATTGGGAGTGCTTATTATGTTTTGAACTGGATGGCATGATTTCGTGTTGTACCGACAACATGGATTTCCGAAAGTAAGTGCATTGTTAAATTTTTTTTTTTTTTGCATCTTTTCTATTGCTTGAAATCCTCACCCTTGTTAAATAACAGTTTTTTTATTTTAATTTTTATAGAACATTTAGAAGGACAAAAACCCCTTTACGGCTGAGGAGTTGGATGAACACAATACTTACAAAGATATAGAAAAAACCCCAAGTGAGTATTATAGCATGCTTGAATCTTTTTTTTTTTTTTTTTTTTGTTTTTTTTTTTTTTTTTTTTGTGTTTTTATCGACTATTGAAGACACTTAAAAACCTCAGGTTAAGTTTACAGTTATGCTTGCTATATCTAAGATTTGTTTATTTTGTCTTTTAACTGGAGCTATTAAAATAACCTCAACCAAACACTTATAGTTAATCTTTAAGGATTTTTCTTTGCATGTTTGCCTATCTTTTAAAGATATCAAAAGAATCTCTAAATTCCCCCAATTCTTTTTTTGTTATTCGTAAGGTTTTCTTGCATCTTATTTGAGTTTACCTTGATATGTGGAACATACTAAAAGAACTTCAAGTTGGACCTACCTATGTTACATCTGTTGTTATCCTTGAGGATTTCATGCAAGTTTGTTTGAAATTATGGTAAAGAAAAATTACTTTCTTAATTGCTAAAGAAATTAAGACTTGACATCCCTTAATGTCTGTATGTGTGTGAGGGGTTCTGTTTTTGTAATCCTCCATCTGTCATCATAAAGTTTGTTAAATTTTTAAAAATTTCATTTTCAAGGTTTAAATTTTATAAATACATTTAATTTTGCTAAATTACAGGGTGAGGAATACAAGTTGTTTTGGCCGGATCACCCGGAATTTGTACGAATGGCAGCGAAATTCGGGGCGGTTATTGTCCCATTTGGAGTTGTTGGAGAAGATGACATCACTGAGGTATTTCTATTTGTACTAAATAAAGTTTTTGTTTTTCTAAAAAGGAAAAAAAATGACGGTTACTTTGACTTTTTAAGTTAGTTGGTTCTTGACTATGGCGGCATGATGAAAATCCCTGTGCTAAATAACTACATAAAGAAATCAAACAAAGAGACTGTCAATATTAGGTGAAATACTTCTTTTCATTTGATATTAAATTAATTCAGAAAAAAGTAAGTCTAATGTACTTTTTTTGTGTGTTTTGGTTATAGGCTGGCATGGATGGGTGAGCGACACACGAGTGAGTTTTTTTATCATCTAAAAACCTTTTACACTACCGAATTATTATTTAATCATTACACATAAAAATTATGTAATTTTTTGTTTAGGTTCTTGCTTTTGAAGCTGGAAGAAAACATAAAATTAGAGTCACCACTATATCTGCAGGTAATTTTATCAAATTTATGTTTCAATAGGGCAAATTGAAGGAAATAGCAACATACTTTACCTTTCTTTACACATAACAGTAATGTACTCACTATTCTTTATTTGTAATAGCAATGTACTTACATTCGTTAAGGATCATAACAAATTAGCAATATGTAACCCATAATAACAATGTGCTTATGTTTCTTTACACATAATAACATCATACTTTCCAATTCTCTTCTCATAATAGCAATGTAGTTTTATATTTCTTTACCTAATAACAGGGGCGGATGCAGGATTTATCAGTAGCGGGTGCACAATAGTGGGTGGGTGGCATTTTATTATTTAAGCGGGTGCACAATTTTTTTCGTACCGTTGCACCCTAATAGAAAATAAATAAATAAAAAAAATTTCCACTCAGTACACGCTTTTTAGCAGGTGCACCTTTGAACAATTATCAGAAGATAACCACCAATTTTGCAAAATTACTTATGAATGGTCCACTAAATTTCGTAAAAAGAAAAGGAATTTGGTAAAACTAATTGTACTGGAGTTTGTTTGTTTTTTTTTTTTTTTTTTAATAAAAATGTATTTATGGGTTTCAGGAGTAATTAGATATTTCATTGATGTATATCAGTTAAACAATCCGGAAATTAGTATCGCAAACTAATTCCGAATAATGGAAAAAACAAAGCGGACGGATCGATAAATAATATTGAGAGTTATATACCGATTGGTTGCTAATAATAAACTCAATTATTATTATATATTACCCAATTTTGTACAGAAATCAGATTCGATCATTCACGATCAGATCTGCTTATACAAAGGTCGAAGGAGACTGTCCTGTTATCGGACAAAATAAATACGAGACATAAATATTAAAACCAACCTGGATATCGTTGATTCGTTCGTCGTTGAGACTGCACGGATTGACTCCTGTCCTTAAAGGTTTATACGGCGCTCGTCGGATGTAAGATTTCAGCGTAAAACCCAGGATTTAATGCAGAATATCGTTTGCTCCAACAGCTATGGAAGAACAGATAAACGCAAAGTGAATACTCAGAAACCAGAAAGAAATCGCAGAGAGAGAGAGCAGAGAATTTTGGTGTAGAATAAATGAGACACGGGAGGCCTTATTTATACTAGCCAAGATTTACAAATGTCAACAGGTTTGAATTTGAATTTTAAATTCAAATTCCGGATAAAAATCTAATCTGGATAACCTCATCCGATCTCAAATCGAATTGTTATCCAATTCAGACTTATCCAATTTTCTTATCTGTCGCGGCACGGACCCGTTAAAAATAAAAGCTCCTTAGGTGCGCCTAATCGTGCCATCTCGCGTCCACGGCCCGACTTGTGTGCTCGTGTAGGCTTGGCCTATCCCTTTCCACTTAAAGCTTTTGAAGAATTAGGAAATAAGTGAGATTATAAATCCACAAAACTTTCTTTCCCCCTACCAATGTAGGATAAAAGGAACATCACCAACCTGTGATTACCTTCAAATTCCAACATTCATTGCTATATATTGTGTGTGCTACGTGTGTGTGGCATGTGGATGAATAGTATTTGAACATGATGGATGATGGTGTATTTTAAAAGCATTAAAGTGTATTTATTTACAAACTGTTGGCATAGAGTTTGTAATGGATTGTGTTTTATCATAGTTAACGACATAATCCTCACGATAAGAAACGCTTTGTTTTCAATTGAATGTAATGGAATTATCTATTAGCTGAATAAAACTTTATCATAATGAAAGTAACTGTTTTCGTAACTTAAAAATAGAAATATGGTTTGAGGAGCTCAATAGAAAGCATATGGTTTGCTGTAGCTTTATTTGGAACACGATGTATTTTCGATAGAAATTTGTTTCCTTTCTACCAAAAAAAAAAAAAAAATCGCTATCGTCGCATTGCGCGGGTACACGGCTAGAGTGAGTGAGTGAGTGTGTGTGTGTGTGTGTGTGTGTGTGTGTGTGTGTGTGTGTGTGCAAAAAATATGGGTAATGTCTAAAAAGTTTTCAACTTACACCACTGGTCCAAAATCGAAAACCTTTTGTGATTTTTGTCCCTGAAAAAGTTGAAAGGACTATTTTGCCATTTTAACTTAATTTTTCCAATTTTTATATATATTTAAATGCATTTTTAATTTAAAAATCTAAAAAGAATAATCAAAAAATAAACCCATCCCCCGATGCCCTCCCATTTCTCTCTTTCTCTCTCTCCCATCTTGTTCATCTGCTTCACCATCCCCACCCACCGGAGTCTCTCTTCGATGACTCCACCATCCCCAAACGCAATTTCTGATGCAGATGATGCATTCATCTCCGTCGAAGCTTCCTTCTCTCTAGAATTTTCAACAAAACCCAGAGAATGAAACACACAAATAAACACTGTGAACTCATTATCACTGATGTAGTAATCGATAATGGAGATCTCACTGCAAAACTCATTACCCCTAAGAATTTTCAACAAAACCCAGATGAATATTCATCAGAAATTGCATCAAAACCCCTAACCCTTTCTTTATCTGTTTATCGATGTAAAAATTAGGGGACTCACAAATGAACTTTTCCGCCGATCTGCTCCGTTGCTGATCCGCCATTTGATGCTCCTTTTCCTTAAGTACCTCCTTTGCTAACTCACTGTTAGAGATGACTACGTTTAGAATAGATCCAAACCGGACGGAGATGATCGGACCATATTGATGTCGTACATGTTTCCGACGATTGGCCATGGGCGTGGGCCCGGTGGGAGCTTGAATCAGAGTTTTAGGTAGAGTATGTAAGCTAGGAAGAATAAAAGGAGGGAAAGGGTGGGGCTGTGGTAAAACTGACGGCGACCACCACCATAACGCCCGCCACCGCTGCTACTGGAGTTGCAGCACTGCTGCTTCCCGTCGCATCCATGGAGCGTCTCTGTCACTTGAATCCCTATTCTCACTGCTGGTCATTGTGTCGAGGAATCAGATCTCACATATATATGCATTTGGGGATTTAGGGATACTTAACAAATTTCTGGGAGCAATAATTCGAGTTCCGACTGGGTTTTGGGGAAGGAAATGGTGTCCTCGTCACTTTCGTTGTTGCGTGGATGGAGAGAGAGAGAGAGAAGCAGACGATAGTAGATGGTGGGGGTGGGGTATAGGTTTTTTTTTTCTTTTTATATATTATTATTTTTGAATAAAAAATATTAATATAGATATTAAGAAAAAAAAAAGGTAATTTAGTATTTTTAACTCTGTCAGAGACCCAATCCACAATAAATTTTTAATTTTGGATCTCTCATACACGTTGAAAACCTTTTGGACCCAATCCACATTTTTTGGTAAACCATAAGGACTAAATTTGCAATTTACTCTATATATAATTGTCTTCTTTAAGCTGAACCCAAAAAATCGAGAGACACACAAACAAACAGCCTGCACCTCAACTGAAGGCCGTGAGAGTCTTCTGACCCCTGCTGGAAACCACTGATCATGTGGGGTTCTCATAACTTGACCCCCCTCCTGTTACAATGGATTGGAGGGAAAAGAAAAAGGGATCTGAATCAATGATTACAAAGAAACATCACAACTTGTGTTTTTTAGCGTTTCATGTGCCCCTTTCTACCTTCTTACTTTATCTATTTAAAGAAAAAAAATCAACATAGAAAAAAAAAAATACCTAATTTGCAAAATAATTAAAATCTCATAATAATTGCTTATACTTTTCGGGGGTATGAATGTGAGTTTTTTAGTCTTTTGACAATGAATAAACCGGATGATCATTTGTAATCAAACATTTTTTTTAGAACGGCAAATCTACCATACTCCTACTTCTAAACTACTCCTGAATTCGCATATGTCTCTAACGAGACTTGAACCCTCAACCTCAAAGAGGGAGGGCGACGTCTTTACCACTTGACCAATAGGTCATTGGCTGTAATCAGACATTGACGTGTGGAACTTGATCACTTTCTTTAATATTAATCAAATTTTAAATTACTTTCGCTCTCTTCACTCTAACCTCAAGGAGTTCAACTCAAACGTATTATTCATATAGAAATCTAGAAACAATCTACTGTTTATTGGAGTCAAATTATCGGCCACACAATTAGCAGATGTTATTTAGGAGAAACAACCCAATCCGACCATCTAATATAATTGAAAACCGATATATGTTTTTTTTTGGCCTCCTATGGAGCCGAGGTTCCGGCACGCTTTCGCGAACCGACTAATCCCCGGGCGACTACCCGCTTCGCGAGTAGCCCAGAGTCATCGCGGGTGAACCTCTGTGGCCACTAGGGGGTTTTTGTTCCTCCTTGGATTAGAACCTGGCACCTCCTGGTCATTTTGACCTTTGGAGACCAAGCTCTAACCAACTAGGCACCACCATTGTGGTTAAAACCGATATATGTTTGATCCAAGTGAAAGCAACTAACTGAATATCATCCGCCATTTTTTAAAACGACAATCTCAATTGGTATTACTACATGCATGTTTCCCTATAATTAAACTTTGTTATCACAAAATGTGTTAAGGTGCCATTACATATTTAACTAGTTATCATAATTATTATGTAGAACGCCAACCTACTTATGCACCAAAAGTGAATGTGAACTAATGGGAACAACCCCATTATTAGTTATTTCATAATACAGAACAACCACAAACGTTTCAAAGAAAGACAATTCATTTAAAAAATATTATCAAACGCATTAGACCACAGGTCACGTGAGTAGCATAAGTCAACATGTTCAATGCCTAAATAGTGCGTATCATAGAACATGATTGCATATATTGTAGTAATTACTACAAGTTCATTCATGAGTTTTATAGCATAACAATATTTGTTTAGGGTTTATAAGATTAGAGTACAATAATGAAAATCATGTTAGATTTTTTTCTAAAACTTGGTGTATACCGAAAAAGAAATAGATGAAGGAGAAGACGGAGTGTTGTTAGATTTTTTTTCTACCCTTTTAACTTTCAAAATTGTGTTGCCAATACGTTGAGGGCTTGATGCATACAGAAAACAAATTTAGCCCAACTTTAAGGCCCGTTATATGTACGAGTCTACTTGTTTTTAATCTTATTTTGACATCACATAAGTAGATTGGGTCAACGTGGCATAAACCAGATTTTTTTTCAAAGCCGGATCGGATTTGGTCAATAAAGTCAAAACCGGATCAGTTTCAAACCGGTTTCTACCAAAAATTATTATCAAAACCGGATTCGGTTAACGTGGTCAAAACCGGTTTTAAATCTTATATATCCAAACCGGTTCGAACCGGATCAGATTAAAGGAAAACCGGTTTCAAAACCGGATTCGGATCTTGAACCGGTTTTTTTGGGCACCTCTACACATAAGTTTCAGTTTTGGTTATATAATTTCCGAAAGGGAAGTGATATTTCTATTTAATAAATTTATTCATCCACATTAAATATATATTTTATTGACATGTACGATAGTTGTAAGAGTATTGTACATCATGTGGATGAATCAAATTTTCAAGTGGAAAATAGTATTTATTAACAACACCTTTTTGGTAGACAGGGGCGGACCTATGTAGGAGCCCGAATGTGCACGTGCCCCCCCTAAAATTTTACCTTGTAGTGTAAAAAAAAATTATAGATAGGTGTCCCCCGTCTAAAAAAAATGTGCTCCTCATTGCCCCTCGTGTCCATTTATCCTGGGTCCGCCCCTGTTGGTAGATCTAAGAATATGAACTCTAAAAATCATCAAGTTTGGTAACTTTCTTTATATACTTAGGATCAAAATTGTTACTTGTAGAGTTATCCCTATAATTTGAATTTCGTGGAAACTTAGACACAAGTGGCGAAATATCCAATTCCAAAAATAATTTACACGATCTAATGAGAAATCCAAAAAAAAAAAATATTCTAGAAACCACAGCTTTTACCATATACACCAACAAAAGGAGGAACACAGGCAACAAAAAAAAAAAAAAAAAAAAAAAAAAAAAAAAAACTAAATTTACTAACCCATTCGATAATCCATTTGTTACAATTAACATCAAACTGGTTGTTCAACACTTAAATAATCAAATATATCATCTTATGATCAATTTTGATTCAAACTAATATCAAATAGGTTATCCGAAGTTGATCGTTTAACTCCAGGTAATCAAATAAACATTAACAAAATTAAATTAAAAACACATTATTTTGGATAAAAAACGAATTAACATATAAGCACTCTTATAATGTATATTAGAACACCCATTTATTCTTTAAAAGTTCATTTTACTTGCATAAATCAATAAAGAACGTGATATAATTAAAGAATATAAAGTATATATTTGATACTGTGATTTGTTTTAATTTCCCAATAGTTATTAAAAGAATGAAATTTTTCTTCCTTAAATAGTTTATGTGATGAAAAAACTTAAGGAAGGTCAAAAACTGATATTTTTGTTTGTATTTATGAAATATTTCTTGGTAATGTTCGTATAATAATTGTTTTGAATCAATGCAAAATCTGAATGTGGGACAAAAATTCCATATGGCAAATGTCCTTTTTTTCATTATTGCAAAATGGTGCATGAAAGAAGGTAACCCTACGACACATTAATTAATGAGTGTCAAAAAAGACGAAAAAAACACCAGCAGCATAAAGGAGACCTGCCACAGGCAGCCATGGACCATTTTACATCTTCACCCGTGTTTTAATAATTTGTCTGAATTATGTTTTCAAACTCGACTTCAAGGTGTTGGGATAAGTTTGTACTCGATACAATCTTCTTTTAGAAAGGCAGAAGATTATATTAAAACTATAAGCAACAACCTAGATAAAAAAAAAAAAAAAAAACATTACAAAGAAACATTTATAATTGGGTTTTGAATGTTGGGTATAAAGAACCGATTAAACACAATAAATATGCGAAGAAAAACAACCAAACACAATAAATTAACTTGATTTTCATGATCAGGGTGATTGACTAATCTGCAGACAAACTAGATAGATATTTTATAATCGTAGCCGTCAAAATACGCTTTCTACTTTGGGGTTACAATAGTACAGGAATATATATGTTAGTTTCTAAGGCATAAATTCATGGAATTGAGTTTTAGGCAAGGTTGTAAAAATCGTTTGACGGTAGCTTGGCGGTCGAGTGAGGTTAAGAAATTAAGCAGATTAATCGGAGACCCTAATTATTAAGGAATTTATTTAAAAATAAATGAATATAAAAAATAACAAACTACAATTCGTTTAATTCTTAGCTACACATAAAAATTTATACATTTTTGTATTTTCATTCTTTAATTTTGATTTATTTTCCAATTTTCTTGAATTATTAGATCGATATTTGACCAATACAAAAATTATATATATATATATATATATATATATATATATATATATATATATATATATATATATATATATATATATATATATATATATATATATATATATATATATATATATATATATATATATATATATAACATTAAAAAGTTAAAAAATGACCGCCAAGGCCGATTAATTGGCCGCCAAGGCCGATATTGACCGAAATTTGACCAAACCGCGAAGCCTGGCTTATTAGGCCTAATCGTAATCGGTTTTAAACCGTCAAGCGATTAATCGGCCGCCAATGCCGATTTCTGCAACACTTGTTTTAGGTTTATTGTGCCCATGCTATATATCCTTGCAAACGAGTTGAATAAATAATGTCTCCTTCTTTTTGAAAAACGCATACCAACAAGAAACCTTTATCACATATATGGTTATAGGATCGAACAATATTAGCCCAAATACCTTTGGCAAGACCTGCAGTAATATTCAAGCCAAATCCACCATCATCACCATATTGGTCTTAATAACCTTGAACTAAAAAGTAGCCAGTTCCATAAGAAACTTACGGGTTATTTATGTTGGATTAGGTGTCTAAGCCATGACTAATAATTAGTATTTATCTAATTAATAGTAGCATAGTCCATTTGGGTTGCCCTCATAGTTGGAGGATTGGCAGAAAGTCCGGTAGAGAGAAAGATTGATTTATTATGTGATTAATAAATCAATAGAAATTAAATAAATAGTTTATTAATATATTTAAGTGATAATATATTAATTAGAAACTATAATAATTAATTAGAAATTTTTCTGGAATTAATTGGAATTAATTTGGCAGTTAAATTGATTAATTAAAGGTGCAGGGACTAAAACTGTAATTATTCGATAGTTGAGTAAGTGGCAGTGTGAGTAACCATGTGGTGAACGAAATTATATATATAGATATATATATTTTCGAGATATATATATATATATATATATATATATATATATATATATACTACAGATAAATGGTGTTTGAATGATTAAAATAATAGTTTATCTTAATTCGAATTCAAAAAGGCTTATCTGTAACGATTATCTGATCACCACATGGAGGCTATAAATAGGGAGGCTCTCCCTAAACCCTAAGCCACGAATTTTAACTCTCTCTCCCAAGGAATTTTCGGCCAAGAGCTCAGCTAAGGGTGTGACTGCATTTGAGGCAAGAGATTTCTGTTGCTTTGCTTCCAAGATTCACTTTAAGGTTGGTTTTTCTTGATCTTTCTTTTAGTTTATCTTTTTCTGGCCTTCTAGGATATGTTATATGTTTAATTAGAAGAAAACCTAGATCTATATAGGTTGCATGTGAACTTAGGAATGTTAGTTCATAGTTGCAGAAAACCTTTCAGTGGTATCAGAGCTATTTGGTGTGTTTTCTTGTTAAATTGCTATAACTGCTTTCCTGAAAATTAGGGTTTAATTGTTTATAAACCCTAATGTGGCCAATTTCGAAATTTAGGGTTTGTTTTAGAAACCCTAGCCCCTCCCCTATGATTTGGCGATTTTTTGTGGATTAGGTTAGAAGGTATTCTATTTTTGGTAAATTTAAATTGTTTAAAAGATAAACCTTAAAACCCTTTATCCTAAAAATCGAAAATTAGGGGATAAGGATATGTTTTAATTAATTTGATTAATTTGATAAACCTATCTACTTTTGAATTAATTTAATTAATTGGTAATTAAAAGATAATTCAAGGATTTAATTTAATTTAAAATTTAATTGCTTTAAATTGGCGAAAATTAAATAGATAAATCCTAAAATATTTTAAAATGTTTAAAATATCAAATTTAATTAATTTAATTAATTGGTTAATTAAAAGATAATTAAAATCCATTTTAAGGTTTAATTTAATTTGAAATTTAATAGTTTAAATTGGCAATAAATTAAAAGATAAACCAGAAACAATTTTTAAATGGTTTAAAAAATTACATCTTATATATATTATAATTAGGGAGTTATTATTATATGTATAAGATTAAAATGGTTAGTCAAATCATTAGTAGGCCTCATTCACGAAGCTGGTCTATAAAGTGGGTATAAGGAGACTGCCTATAAAATGGCGGTCTAATGGGTGAACACTCTCGCCTACCGCTCGCCTGATCAGTGGAGGGTCGTTAGCCAAACATGTATGATAGGACCACCTAATAATCACTAAAAGTTAATGATTCAAAGTACTAGAACACTTAATAAAATCCCATATCTAGTTACTTTAGGAAAATGTGAATTGGTGCTAATCCATGAAATTGCACATTGCACTTTATGAAACATTGGTGGAGCGTGTGTGGTTTACCGGCACGCCAATAGGGGTTCATAAAGAGTTGCAATGGGTTTCCCGAGTATTATCATTATTGATGGAGCGTGTGTGGTTTACCGGCACATCAATTAGAGATGATAATTAACCCGAGAGTACCAAGCTAATTTGCATGGTTATTCACATCCAGTTTGTGATCCTCGGCATCCCAGTCACAAACAGTGGGGCACATCCGAGATTAAACATGCCATTTAAAAGTTTAATGAATCTCATCAGAACTAGGAATTTCATAAGATGAAATTGATAAGTGTTTATCTACCTTAATGACCATTATGTTGTGATTACGGCATCCCTCTTCACACCATAGTTGGGGTATTTTGGATCCTAGCCTTAATAAATAATATATTGGGTAATTATTTAAAAGGAACAGTTAAACTAATAAATTCTATTTCTTTTATAGATGTCAAGTGTCAATTCTCCTCCTTCTCCTCCTTCACCTATTTCTGAAAGCATCAGAATGCACCTGCTTAATATGGAAAGGCTGACTGGCCTCAACTGTAAAGAATGGCTTCGCAATTGGAGACTGGGTCTCGGCATTGCTGGCAAGCTACATCTCACCGAGTATCCGATCCCAGTTCCACCGGAACAAGTCATCATAAAAGGTCCCTATGATGAATCCGAAGAGATTCGTGACCTCATGCTATCTACCATTGACCCTGAGTTCCGCAAGGATTTTGAATCCTTAGGGCCATATGAGTTGATGCAACTGGTGGAGGAAAGGTTCCAAAAACCAGTTGAAGAGGAACGAGCTAGAATCCTCAGAAGACTTGCAGAGTGCAAGCTAAAGGGAGGAAGTAGCATCAAGTCGCATGTTCTTCAGATTGAAGGGTACATAGGCGAGTTATATAAACTTGGTCATCCCATAAGTCAGGAGGAGAGTGTTAACATCCTGCTCGCTTCGCTGACAAATGAGTACGATCTATTCATTCAGACGTATAGAAAGGAAGACCAGAGAAAGACCCTCATGGAAATGCGTCCACTGTTGACTTTATACGAGTCACTCTTGGACAGGCATAGCTCCAATGGCTCAACTACTTCTGGATTAAGTCCAGTGAAGAGACGTAACAAGAAACGGTCGAGATCGACTAGACATGTCTCAAACTGGGAATCCGCAAAATCGGATACAGTCACGGAAAGATTGGAAGACGCTCCAACTCTTTTGAAAGCTCAGGTATATCGAAAAACCTCAAAACTCCTGTTCCAAGATTTCTTGATACATAATGTGACTGTCGCATTTTGGTTTGTATGCAGGGAATCAAGAAGGCACGGGACTCTGTCGCATAGGAGCACATTTGGATTGGATCTCCAGCTCGTGCAGTTTTGAAGTTTAGATAGATATTAAATATTGTTATTAGTCTTTAGATACATTTTTGACATTGTCTATTACATTGTTCAAGGATTTTATTTTTAATAAAATTGTCATATTTTCTTTTAACACCTGTTGTCTGAAATTATCCTTGAAATGTTATATGAATGTGTTGAATGTATGATTAGTAATAACTTGAATGTTGATGCATCCAAAGTGTTTGGATTCAAGAATTGTGTCATTTATGATTGTTAATACAAATGTTATAAGAATCAATTCAACCATAGGTCCAGTTGGACAGGACCTTGGAATCATTTGACTTAGAGTCGCTTGATGAATTGACTTCTTAATGTGTCAAGAAATGAATCAACCAAAGGTCCAGTTGGACAGGACTTTGGAATCATCTGACTCAGAGTCAGATGATGATTGAGTTATTGACAAAGCATATGTGGCAAGAAATGAATCACCCAAAGATCCAGAGGATAGGATTTTGGAATCAGTTGACTTAGAGTCAACTGAAGATTGCAAGTCTTGAACAAAGTTAACAAAGTCATTAGTCTACATAGATATGTAAAAGACATAGAACACAATTGTTTGTACTTCGCAATATTCATCATTCGATATGATGAATATGACATTGCTTATCAGGATAAGCAATTGAATTGAAACCTTGAAAAGTCCAAGGACTTCAAAGGAAGTACAAGTTTCACAGAACCTGAGGGATAACATAAACTGAGAAAAAGGTTTCATAGTTCATTCTCTTCCAAGAGAATTAATGGTTATAATGTGTCTTGAGGAAGATAATGGAGCATAGGTCGAAATAGTTCGATCCTCGATATATGAGATACATTGCAAATTAGTTTTAAATAAGTTGAACTCTATACCAGTCAGTCTATATAAACCATATTTCGACAACATCCTAGACTAAGTAGGTCTTGCAGACACTGTCTGATATGTAAAGCTGGGATTATCCTACTTGTACATTGAAACTCCAGGGTCCTGTAGTGTTCGTCTGAACCTCATGACTAGCCTGAACCTGATCAGCAATGTCGTTTCGTTGGCTATCCCACTGCAACTCTAAAAGAATAGCTCTTTTAGAAAGAACTCATGTTTTAAGGAAACAGTGGGAGTTGGGACAGTCCTGAATGAGTTCAGGATTAGCCAAGTGGAAGAACCTTTAGTCATCACTAGGCTTGGAGCAGAAATCAGATTTCTGTTCTACAACTGACATAATCTTCTCTTGACCAGTAGTATTGATCACCATCATAAGTAGCTATGATTGGGGTGACACCCCGATTGGTGGTAAAACACTATAGTTAGTACGGATTCACAATTCGACTATTGGGAAGCATTGGTGAGCCCGGTTGCTACCAAACAAGAGAACCTCAGGGCGAGACACAGTCTATGTGAAAATTTTGATTGATTCTACACCTGGTCTAAAAACCAGTGGGAGTAACTGAATCATCAAAAGAAAGCAACATGGACAAATACATACCTTCAGAACATCTGGTTGAGTGAGACGATACTCAGAGTCAAGTAATTGATTCCGGGAGAAGTAATCTCAATAGAGGATGGAATCTGAAAGAATACTGTACGGTACATTGTGAATCGTTAGTGGAGCGCGTGTGGATCACCGGCACACTAATAGAGACTCACAAAGATAGTCCCGGTACAAAGGTGAATAGTCCCGGGTTTCGTCCCACGGGCATCTCGCAAGAAAGGATATTCAGATTCTCAAAATATGCCATAGGATTGGATTTTGAGAAAGGGCTGAAAGATTTCCATTAAAATGTCAGAAAGGTTTGGATTCTCAAAATGTGCCATAAGTTCAGGATTTTGTGAATAGCCTATAACCGTGTCAAAGCCAGTGGGAGTCGCCGTTATCCACTATCCCCACATGTGGGATAAATAAAGGTTCTAGGAAACGTCTCTTTTCATTACAAAGTGTAATGACTTGGTGTTAAGAGACGGATCGCTATGAAAGCCTTAATAGAAATACGGCATACTCAGGTGGTTGTAAACGTCTATGAGATAGATCCAGATTCTGCCAAGATGATCTTGATGAGATTCAAGATGCATAGACTTAGGAAAAGTTTTTCTTGCAAAGTGTGATGACTTGGCATGAAAGAAATAAAGAAGGTGCAACATACTCATGTAATTCACAGTCATCTATTGTAAAGATGAAATCACCAGCATAGACCTAGCCATTGTAAGCATGATCTTGATAAGATTCAAGATGCACGAGAAAAGTCTCCGAAAGGAAAATAGGTTTTCGAAAATCATGACACAAAGGATTATAAATAATCCTTGGATTCCGAAAGGGTTTGGAATAGGATTAGATCGGGTTCCACAAGTTTTGGATCGATCATAAAGTCATGAACATGTCCTGATAACTTAATGCTTAGGGCATAGTAAGTTGGATTCAGGACATTGCCTGGCTGGGAATACTGGATGGATTGGTTGAACTAAAGTGAGAATTCATTAGGAAATGATTAGGGTAAAAGTGACAGTATTAATTTGAAAGATTTTCAAAGTGGTAATTATTAACATCAGGACATGATGTTAATGGACTTCATGGTTACAAAGTCTCGTTGGTATTCTGATGGAGCGCGTGTGGTTTACCGGCACATCATAACACCTCGAAATAGTCTTAGGGTGCAGTCAAGTAGACTAAAGACCCTAGAACCATAGGAAGTCACAGTACACTTTACCAGAATGGAGTTAGGAGAGAAATTGATAGGATAACATATTGAGATGTTATCGGATGAGCATCCGATTGGATCATCTGCAATAGAGTGTACAGGTATAAGATACTTTGAATACATAGAAAGAGTGTAAGGTTCATAAAGACATAGATGTAAAATTAGAATTGAAAGTTTAAAAGAAATTTTTGAAACCGATAATAGTTTATGACAAGACCAGACTTGGTGATTACCTTGTGGAGACTTGGTAATAAGCAGGAGTAGCTGCCAGTCAGATCTTTATGTTTCACTTTTGCATGTTTTACTTCCCGAATAATTTAATTATTCAGATTGGTCCACAGTCGCTCATACTTTGGGAAGTAAGTATTGAATCAAGACTGTCATGAATTGGTTTGTAGACTGTCTAAGGAGTTAGACATAGCAATAGGATTGCTACAACATTCATGAGTACTTAGAAATAGAGATTTGAGTATTGGATAAACCCACACTCAATAGATTGCTTCATGGATTATATCACAAGCAATGTTGAGACGATAATATCTTATGATCTTGAAGTGGAGAGATATGAGTTATAATTTACAAGGCAGTTGTTTATTGATAATATGAAAACGCATCGGTAACTCGATGTTATAAAACGTGTTGTTGTGAATGATTTGACTGGTAAAAGATATAAGCATATGAGTCGAAGCTTATTCGTTCCTTGACCCTGATGGGAAATAGATATCTGTAGGCCTCTCGATGATTTTGAAGTTGACTAAAGTGCTGGCCAGCCTGGACTAAATTGACGTGTTCAATTAGAAGTTCTAAAGTCATAAGCAGAATCGAAAATCGGGAAACAGAGTATCAGACAGAGATTGATCTCTATCCATGTCTCGTGTCTGAAAATATCTTGTTGGACGAAGGATCATATGATCACTTATCTTTGGACAGAACTGACTAGGTCAGAGTTCGGCAGCGGTTTCTAGGAAGCTACAGTTGCTAAATTAATTAGAGGGTAAATTGGTAATTTTAGTCATAGACTTATCCAAGTGGGAGACTGTTGGATTAGGTGTCTAAGCCATGACTAATAATTAGTATTTATCTAATTAATAGTAGCATAGTCCATTTGGGTTGCCCTCATAGTTGGAGGATTGGCAGAAAGTCCGGTAGAGAGAAAGATTGATTTATTATGTGATTAATAAATCAATAGAAATTAAATAAATAGTTTATTAATATATTTAAGTGATAATATATTAATTAGAAACTATAATAATTAATTAGAAATTTTTCTGGAATTAATTGGAATTAATTTGGCAGTTAAATTGATTAATTAAAGGTGCAGGGACTAAAACTGTAATTATTCGATAGTTGAGTAAGTGGCAGTGTGAGTAACCATGTGGTGAACGAAATTATATATATAGATATATATATTTTCGAGATATATATATATATATATATACTACAGATAAATGGTGTTTGAATGATTAAAATAATAGTTTATCTTAATTCGAATTCAAAAAGGCTTATCTGTAACGATTATCTGATCACCACATGGAGGCTATAAATAGGGAGGCTCTCCCTAAACCCTAAGCCACGAATTCTAACTCTCTCTCCCAAGGAATTTTCGGCCAAGAGCTCAGCTAAGGGTGTGACTGCATTTGAGGCAAGAGATTTCTGTTGCTTTGCTTCCAAGATTCACTTTAAGGTTGGTTTTTCTTGATCTTTCTTTTAGTTTATCTTTTTCTGGCCTTCTAGGATATGTTATATGTTTAATTAGAAGAAAACCTAGATCTATATAGGTTGCATGTGAACTTAGGAATGTTAGTTCATAGTTGCAGAAAACCTTTCAATTTACAGAAAAGTCCCAGTATTTTGGGAAAGTTAACGATTTAGTACTAAAGTTTTTTTTTTGCACAAAATAACCCAGGAAACTGGCAATTTTAGACAAATTGGTCCCTTTCTTCCGGAAACCCTTTAACCCTTTATTAGTCGATACACCAAGCTGATGTGGCATTAAAATGGTGAGGTGGCTGTTGAGTCAATAAGTGAGCATTGAAGCTGGGTATATATAAAGGATTGTTGGGACATTTCAAACCCTAATACCTATTTGCACAAAAAAGATGTCGTCTTCTTCATCAGTTGGAAGCAGGGGGCCTAATCGAGCACGTAGGCAAGGGGTAAGAGACACGTGCGATTGTGATGTTCCAGTTGGAAAATGGATTTCATGGACTCCAGCAAATCCAGGAAGAAGGTTCGTTGGCTGTCCTAATTTTTGTGATGAAGAAAAGGACTACAAGTATTTTGGTTGGGTAGACCCCCTTCTACCAAACAAGTGGTACAAAGATCTCATGTCAGATTTTGACTACAATGGCAATATGGCTAACCATGGAATTGTTGGAGAATTTATGGAACAACAACCACAACAACCTGGACTTGGAATTGATGGTGGAAGTTTGAAAGTATTGTTTGTTGTTTGTTTGGTTGTAATTGTCTTTGCTCTGTTTAAGTAATGCCAGTAGGTTCTGTGTTTGGTTCTATCTAAAAAATAGTAGCATTTTGTGTGTTATGTTCGGTTTAAGTTAGGAGTAATGTGTGTTTTGTTTGTAATGTAGTTGACTTGTACTTAATTACCAAGTTTATGTATGGAATCATCAATGTTTGCATCAATGGGTGTATAAAAATTTGTATGGAATCATAGATAGAATGGAATAACAGAACCATCTAACTGAATCATAGAGGATGAAACATATATATTAACCAGAAATGAAAGTATGTTGCTAATATGTGCAAGAAAAAGGTAAGTACATTGGGTACAACAGAGTTTGAAAAAAATATGATGAAACATATATATTGACCAAAATGAAAGCATGTTGCTAATATGTGCAAGAAATGAAAGTATGTTGCTAATATGTGCAAGAAAAAGGTAAGTACACTGTGTTTGAAAAACGGCTGGAATCCATAATATTATACACAAATGTCAACTAATATGTGCAAGAAATGACACCCGAGAGTAGGGATGAGCTTTTGACCCGGAGAACCGGACCGGATCGGGAATCGAACCGGAACCGTGTATTCGGTTCAGTTCTCCATTTCCCACAAAATCGGTTCTTGGTTCTTCAGTTCTCGGTCTGGTTTGGGCCGGGTCTGGAACCGAACACATTTCTTAATAGCACACGACTTGTATAACCGAATCGGAACCGAAACCGGACCGGAACCGAACCGGTAGGAACCGGAACCGGGGTATTCGGTTTGGTTCCCGGTTCTTTGTTTCTTATAAAATCGGTTCTCAGTTCTTCGGTTCTTGGTCCGGTTCGGTCCGGGTCCGGAACGATTCTCATCCCTACCCGAGAGTACTTGTGAACATACATAAATGGCTGGAATCGACAACATTACCCTGGAAAGTCCCAATATTTATACAGAAAAGGTAACTACATATATATTAACCAAAATGAAAGTATGTTGCTAATAAATGCAATAAATGAAAGTATGTTGCTAATATGTGCAAGAAATGAAAGTATGTTGCTAATATATGCAAGAAATGAAAGTATGTTGCTAATATGTGCAAGAAATGAAAGTATGTTGCTAATATATGCAAGAAAAAGGTAAGTACATTGGCTAAAACAAAGTTTGACTAACAGAAATATAGAATGTTGAGAGAATGTTCAAACATGTATATTAACCACAATCATTGACCAATATATGATCAAACATGTATTTTAACCAAAATGCATTCACCTTCCCATTTTTTAGCCTCCTTTTTAAGGTGAAAGAACCGTTCCACAATGTATAGCCTAATTTCTTTAAGCATAGTGAGAATATGTTTCTTTCTAGCATCTACCATAATTGCATTAAAAGCACTCAACAATCCTATTCTCTACAGCTTTACATGCCAAGCCACTACAGAAAAAAGCCCTGCACCAGGTTTTGGATGCCTGAGCATAAGATGTTCATAAGCAGCAACACTAATGGTCTTGATCCTTCCCATGTTAATATTGAATTCCCCTTCTGTTGTAGATTTTGCAGCTGCCCAAAATAGGTTTCTGAACTCCACTCCACTGTAAGTTTTTCTAAAATTAGCATGGATATGTCGAGCACATTTTCTGTGCTTACAATGGGGCAAAATTTCCTTACTAGCTTCAAGAAGACCCTAGCACATTTAAATGTTAATTAATAAGTATTACCAAGTACATTAAGTGAAATGTATTTACAAATAAATAAAATGGTTGATATTATACCTTGTGTTGATCACTAATTACACACATACCCCCTTCCACCCTGCAATCCAAGGTCCTCATCAACTAGTTCTAAGAACCATTTTCAGTTATTCTTGTTCTCAACTTCAACAACAGCCCAGGCTATATGATACATTTGATTGTTAGCATCCCTACCGATTGTAGTTAACGGTTTACCCTTGCATTGTCCCTTCAAGAAAGAACCATCCAACCCAATTACCCTACGACATCCTTTTTACCATCCCTCTGTAATCCCAAACCCTTGCATAATGGTCACTCAATTTGCCATTAATTAATGACAAATCCCTCATCCTTGCTCTAAATTTTACCATGAGATTTGGCAATGAAATTTACTTTGTATAATTGTCTGCATCTACTTGCAATTTAGGTTAGGTTTCTTGATCAACTCTTTCACAAATTACCTTGCTAACCATGTTTGATACATAAGCTTCGAATTGTTAAAATTCCTAACACATGTGTGCAGGTCTTTAATATTTCTTTTACCTGGAATGACCTTTCGGTACTCATCCAAGAGGCCCTAACCATGAATGGGCAGTGGTCTTTCTCTGGATCACTGGCACATATGGCTACTAGTCTAACACTATCACACTTTTTGAAACCAATATGATAACTCTTACTAATGGTATAGTTGGTTAAACACAATTTCAGTTGATGTGGGGATTCATACCTTTCACCAAGCACTGGCTTCATTACGTTCCATTTCACATTGGGGTTGTGGGTCGAGTACACGAAATCATCATCACTATCTTCCTCATAGTCACTATCCACTTCCAGTTCTTTCTTTTTCTGTTGACCTTCCTCATTGACGTCCTCTTCCTCTTTTTTAGAAACTTCCTCACCTCCATCGTTCTCTTCACAAAGAGTATTGAGAAACTCATCTTTGCATCTAGAAATTTGTTTCCTTTTGAAGTAATCATCAAGCTCCACGTCGATTAGCTCCAAATCCTGGAGCTCTTCCATTTTCAGAAGCGTGCCTCTTCGTATTCGAGAGAATATGTGAGAAACGGGAGAGAAAGGTAAAAAGGATTTAAGGGTTTTTTCATACATTTAAACCTCTTATTGACTCAGCAGCCACCTCATCATTTTAATGCCACATCAGCTTGGTGTACCGGCTAATAAAGGGTTACCGGAAGAAAGGGACCAATTTGTCTAAAATTGCCTGTTTCATGGGTGTGCAAAAAAACTTTATGACTAAATCGTTAACTTTTCCAAAATATTGGGACTTTTCTGTAAATAACCCGAAACTTACAATTCCCTTTGCTGATAAGCACACGATTAAAACCAAAAAGGACTCATAATGCACACGATTAAGCACACCAATCTCCAGTAAGTTGCTTTTTTCAAGATTAATTTTTAGCCTTAAGGCTAAAAAAGGATGACATAACATCTGTACTAAGTTTATCTTAATTTTCCTAGGGTCAAGCTCTAATAAAAATAACATCATTTTCAAAAAAGAAGTGCAAAGTAGAGAGATCAATATTACGAGTTTTAGTTCCAAATGTTATCAATCGAGATATCATGAATATCAATTTGCCATCTTATTATTTGCCACCTTATCGTAATTGATTTAATAAATAATATATTAAAAGAAAAATGAAAAAGATAATAAAAAGGGTATTTCAGTCTTTTTATATGCTCCAGGACCGATTTGAAACCATTTGCAAACTTTAGTGACCAAAACCGTGATTTTTGTATAGTTCGTCCCAACTTGAAAAATCAGGTATACATTAGGGACCAAAACTGTAATTTTGTCTATTTCTTATTAATTGATTGTTATATTTAAATGTAATTATTATATTAACTTTATATTATATAAATATATATATATATATATATATATATATATATATATATATATATATATTTATATACAATTGATTAATTTTTTTATTTTATTAGTATTTATTTAAGGAACTGTTACATTGTGAAACAAATCAGAATAAATATTATATATGTATTACAATTTTCAGCATGTGATATGACATGATGAACAATCATATATTCTAAATTTATATTAAAGCTTTGTCGTATTGTAACTAAAAAACATTGTTAGCCAATGGTAAGATGCATGTAACTTATTGGGAAAATGACACTGTAGCACAATAATGTTACAGGAATTGGTCGATTTGGTCCCTAATGTTTTTTATTGCCATTAAAGGGAACAAAAAGTTAAAAACCGGTTATAATTTTCCCTTAGCCTTTGAAGCCGGTTGCGAATCCACTGTGGACCTTACGTGGAAGCCATGTGGACATGACTTGGGGACCAAGGTTGCCCGGTTGGAAGGTGGTCCCCTTCCTTTAAAACCAGGGGGTTAGTGCATCAAATCTGGAAAACCTGTTACCCGAAAAAGAAACAGTAATTCTCGATGTCTTCGTCACCTTCATCAGGATTTTCTAACCTTGGTATAAATCTATCGGATCTTAACACCCCACTACAAAGCTCTAGCAACGGAGGTTGGAGTCTTAGGAGAGCTGAATCGACCTCAATGGCGCCGGTGACTCGGGTGAGTAAATCAACCGGAGCATCGGGTGGTGGTGTACCGCCGTCTGGCGGACCGCCGCCGGGTGGTTCATATGTCAAAACAGAGGATTTCGAAGATTTGAAGAAACATTTGGTGGTTTTCCAGAGAAATGTATACACCGGCATCGGGTGTTTGTTTGTGTGTTTGATTGGAATGGCGTGTGTGGGTTACTCCCATTTCAAGTGACCTCGAAGATCAAGTACCGGGGTTGGAAGATGAAGGGGTAGGTATTTTAGGGTTTATGGGATCGTGAAAATTGGTATATTAAATGGTTTTTTTTGTTTATGGGTTAAGGATTATCATCCCTGTTTTGTTCCATTTGAGGATCTTAATCCCGCGTTAGTTATGTTGGTTTTGTTTATGTGTTAAGTCGTTTGTAACTATGATGATCTTAATGGAGTATGAACTGCTTTAGTGTTAAATCGTTTTTAACTTTGGATTATGAACTGCTTTAATGGAGTATTAATATGTTTAATTGGTTAATGGCATTTACAGGAGCTATTAGTATGTTAAAAATTGGGTTAATGGGGTAAAGCGTGCATGGCTTAACAGATTTAGTTGTGCAGTCATGGCATTTACAAAAATGGCTTAATGGCATTTACAAATATGGCTTAATGGTTTTAATGGTATGGCTTAATGGTTTTAATGGTATGGCTGCATGGTTATGGCATGGCTTAACATATTAAGTTGTTCTATCATGTATTAAGTCCATCAATTTGTCATTGTCGTGTGTAGCATCAAGTCCATCTTCGATGGGTTAATCAAAATGAGTTAATGAAAATAAAATGTTGTGTGTAGCATCAAGGCCATGTTCCATGGCTCAATCATATTCAAAATGGCTTAATGGAAATAAAATGAAAACCAAATATTCAAACAGAAGCATAACCAAATATGCAAAGTCACACTAAATATGGCAATGGTTAACCAAACATGCAAGATTAACCCATACACAATCAAAGTCATACTCAGAACATAAGTTTTGAAGTTAAGACTCAGACACAGCACAAACACTTCTAACACTTTATTGTCACACAAACACCACAAACATTTCTAATCTACATCCACAGGGAGGTCAGAAGTGTCGCCTTCACCATTCTTGCCTTCAATTCTTTTTGCCAATTTTTTCTTGACAATCCTCTCTGACCTTTTTGGCTTATGTTTCCCACTTCTTATGCTTTCTTGTGTCATCAAACCAACAACATCCTCCTCATTGACCATGATACTTTCACTTACTCCAATCCTAGCCTCATTTTCATTTACTCCCTTCCCAGCCTCATTTTCATTTCCTCCAATCCCATCCTTATTTTCATTTTCTCCCTTCCCAGTCTCATTTTCTCCCTTCCCAGCCTCTTTATCTGTTGATGGATTGACTCCATTAGCTGCTTCACCTTCATCTTGCAAATTAGACTTTCTAGATGAACCTTTTGGTACTCTGACTTTAGGAGGCCTTTGAACTTGCTTACATGTTTTCTTGTTATGCCCAGGCTGCTTACAGATACCACACATAAGTCTTTTGCCCACTTTAGACACTATATGTCTTCCTACTCTTTCTGAAGCATCCCTTCTTCTTCTAACCGTTGGTCTACCTGGCATTCATTCTCCTTTTAATTGGTGGCAAAGGAGGTGTGTAATCAGTAGATGGCCACATGTCACTTCCATTCATAGATAGCAATAGATACTTGTAAGCATTCTTGTAAAAGGTAGCTGGATATAATGGGTCCACATATGCTTCAATTGTTCCATTTATGTATGAAATAGTTGCAATTGAATGAACACAGCCGTATCCATTTAGTTGCCACAGCCTGCAGGTGCAACTTTTCTTTTCCAAGTCAACTGCATAGGATTCTCCTAAGTTCCTGGTTTCAAATTGGAGAAGGCCACTAGGAAGTACTTGCCAGTATCTGCAAATTAACAAGTATGTTGTATAAGTAGCACAATTAAGTAGCATGAAAACCCACATATACATACCTTTGCTGGATTTTCAACTCATTAATTTTGTGTCTGATGGCTGGGCAAAGTTGGTAATCAGGCCAATTACATCCTTTCATTTGCAACTTATGCATCCTTTCCATCACATATGTACGTATCTCTTCAAGCATTGTTATAATTGGTTTTTTTCTTGCTTCAACAATAACACTATTGAAGCTTTCAGATACTCCATTCTCTACAGCATCACACATGCTGTCAAATCTAAAAAATGCCCTTGACCAAGTCTTAGGATCCCTTTCCATTAGATGTTCATGAGCTGCAGGGTTTAAAAGCTCAATTTCTTTCATAACTGCTTTGAAATGAGGTTCCGTTGTAGCCTTGCTTGCTTTCCAAAATAAGTTTTCAAAGTGAGCACCAGAAAATCTCTTTTTAAAGTTAGCATAAATATGCCTAGCACATTGCCTATGTTCAGCTTGTGGTAAAACTTCCTTGACAGCCTCTAAAAGACCCTACATGCCAACATTAAGGAATTAAATTAATATCCAATCCATAAGTTTAAAAAAATTGAAATAAATAATGAAATTTTATTGACATCCATACCTTATGTTGATCTGACATTAAAGTAACTCCAACACCACTTTCAAGATGCAAATCTTCTGTAAGGTTCTCCATGAACCATTTCCAGTTTTCTTTATTTTCCACACAAACAACAGCCCAAGCAATTGGGAAAATTTGATTATTGCCATCCCTTCCAATTGCACTTAACAACTCACCAGAACAATAACCTTTCAAAAAACACCCATCAAGGTTAATCACTCTTCTACAACCAGTTTTCCAACCCTTTCTTAAACCCTCAAAACACACATAAAACCTAGTGAAGTAATTTTTCCATCTGGCATGCAATTTACCCCCACTTGCATATTAGACCCCGGATTAGATCTTCTAATTTCCTCTCCATATGACCAAAGTTTGGCATAGTGTTCAACTATGGTTCCCTGTATTAGAGTTAATGCATGCTTCTTTCCTCTCCTACATTGACTCATGCTAACCTCAATCCCAAATTCTTGTTTAACATCTTCTCTTAATTGTCTAACAGTCAATTTTTGGTTATGTAATATCTCATTAGTGTAGTGACTACCAATTCAAGCATAGTTGACAATTGAACCAAACTTGAAGTTCCTTGCACAATTATGCTCATGGATTAAAGACTTTATTTGGAATGAGTGCTCATCACTCATCCATGAAGCCCATAGCCTAAAAGAACAATCTCCATCACAACAATTTGCCAATAACCTCCTACTATCATTCTTTTTAGAACACAATTGATATCCATTTGCAATAGCATAGTTACAAAGCATATCTTTCAACTGTTTAGGGCTTTCAAAACGCATACCTAGTACAGGCTTCTGTTTTTTCCACTCAACATCTAGATTAAACCTTGTTTGAACATCACTTTGCCTGTCAATCTCACCAATGTCAACTAGTCCTGGTTCGTGCTCACCCATCTGGTTTTCTTCCCCATCTACCATCTCCGGTGGTGCTGTGGTGTTGTTCACAGGAGTGTTTATGTCCAGTCTATCAATCTCCTCTGCTACACCGGAATGGTGATCTTCAGGGCTAATCACCTCATCGTGGTCTTCAGCTATCCACTCCTGGACATTAGCACCGGTATGATCAACGTACATAGGCACAACATTTCCACAATGGTATGCAATCTCGATGAACTCAACGTATTCCATTTCATCTTCAATCATCTTTAGTCCTTCTGCTAGCTCGCTCTCAGGTAAGCAGTAATACAAGTTCTTGCATTTCTCTCCGGTAAATATTTCAAGAAACTTCACACATTCCTCTAAATCCATCCCCGCAAAATCAATGTCTTCAAACAGGTGATGCATGCCCTCTGTATAACTCAACGGTTGCCTGGTGAAGACTCCATGGTAGTGAACATCCACTTTGCACTGTGATTCCATTATCGCGAAGAAGAAACTGCTTGAGAAAAAGGGTTTGGTGGGAAAGAGCTCGATAAGGGTTTCTAACAGTTTTGAACCGTAATCGTACGAATTACTCTTTAATAAGACCTCAAATTAAACACGTAGATTGAACACGATGACATGGATGATGACTAGGATGCATCGTAACATAATTTAACAACATGACCGGGTGACCCCTTCATTTTGGGGTCAATGGTATTTTAAACACTTTTTTAACTTTTTGTTCCCTTTAGTGGCAATAAAAAAAAACATTAGGGACCAAATCGACCAATTCCTGTAACATTATTGTGCTACATTGTCATTTTCCCTAACTTATTTACCCTACAGGGGAGTGGTTCCAACGTTGCTCTATACATTTACATTTTTGTACATGGGTTTTTTTTACACGTGTTCAAATCCTGATTACTCGTCCCAAATGTCTTTGAGACTATCCCCATTCACAACCCAACCCAATCCAACTTTTTATTTAAAAATTAATATATCTCTCATTCACATACACAATCCATTTAAACCCAATCGTTTACACACATTAGCAACCCAACTCAATCCTATATTTTAATTTAAAAAAACTCACAAAAATATTATTAATAGTGGTCTTATTTTGTAGAGGAAAAAAATTAGGAATTATGATATCTTTTATTTATTTTTTAACAAATAATATATTTAGTTTTAATAGAATAAAGTTTAAAAAGAAGAAAAAAAAAAGAAAAACTAAAAAAGAAAAAGAGAAAGTGGGCGTGATCCGGATCGTGAGGGTGGCCTAGTTCGCATGGGATTGGCTCATTTTTTTTTTCTTTTTAAATCCCCCATGAGCGGATCGGCCAAATGACCGATGGGGATGGTCTGACATAGATAAAAGAATTCGGATCTGGGTGACCCGCCCTAATGCCGAGTTCCGAATCCATGTACAACTTTCTTTCTTTTTACATTTAAGGCCCATTTTTTTATTTGTTTATGCATTTGGTTCCTCAATATTTCTTTTCTACAACTTTCGCCCAACTTTTAATTATTTTTACGAATATGTTTTTTGTGAATTTGTTTCCATCAACTTACTTTTTTTATAGTTTTATCTCAACTTATATTTATTTTTACTACTTTACTCCAATATTTATTTTATATGTTTTCTCAAACTTTTATTTCAACTTTTTATATGTATTTTTAGACCTTTTTTCTACAAATATTGTTTTACAAGTTTTTTTTTATTAAACAACATCATTTTTACAAAAAAAAAAATACATATTTATTTTTATGTATTTGTTACTAAAAATTATCAAAGCGTGAACATTAACCACGCTAATAGTTGATATAACCGTTATTTGGAAAGTTTTACAGAAAATGAAGTCAACTCACTTGATAATTGCAATTGGGAATAGGTTTGAGAATGGGGTTCTAACCTCAACGTCTACAAACTTCGATATTTTTCTAAGAAAACGCAGATCCTAATAACTTGATCGACCGTCCAAATAACATGAATTTCCACTTTATACATCATTTTATGATTTTGGTACAAGTTTCTTTTATAATTTTTGTTCAATTTTTATTTACAACTTTTTTGTCCCGATTTTTTTAAAGTTTGTTTTTTATGTTCTTTAAAAATAAGTTTTCTCTTACATAAATTTTTACGTATGCATTTACTTTTTTTACAACTATATTTTTTAAGAAAATGTTTTTACAAAATAATTTTTTATAGGATTAGTTTTTAAATCATATTTACATGTTTGTTTTTGTACATGAATTTAAAGATTTTTTTCCCCATCTTTATCATATTTGTTTTTGGTATGCTTTTATCGTTCATATTTATCAATTTTGTTTACCCTAGTTATCATGCAAAATTTAATATAACTTAAACATAGACATAAAAATTAATTGCAAAAAAATACCTAAATATGATTTATTTTGACCTAATAAAAGTAAGTAAAAAATTAGCAATTAAATTTATATGTTTATTTATTCAAAAGCATATTAATTGTTTTTTTTAGGAGTTGATATATTCATGTTATTATTTATTTAATATTGTTTAATTATAGATAATTTAAATATTTTAAAGAATAAAAAATGATCGTTGAAATGTCAATGGAGACTATATTTACTAGAGAATTGATGTTACAAAGATGTGATACTAATTGGAAAAAGTAAGATGGCACAACTATAATCTTAGGTGGAAAAAGTAAGATGGCACAACTATAATCTTAGTTGTATTGCACTATATAAATGGTCCGACCCTTATTTTATCACATTACAATTATATATTTGATTATTTTTTATACTATATGACTATATCTGGTAATATAGTAGATCATAAAAAGTAAATAAAAATATAAAAATGAGTAGACTTTAGAAGTGGTACATCGATGGACGATGGTCACATTTGCGGATGGAGATGTTTTCAATACCCATCAGCACATGGATAAATGATGGCGGTCTTCCTTAATATTGGCCTTTTTTTTTTTACTAAAATCTCTAGATATTTATGATGTTTGTTTCATATATAGCGTTTCATTTTCTACGAAATATTTTATTTGCAAATTAGTTAAATAAAACATTTGGATTATGATCTAAGAAGATAGATAGTACTGTTTTGTACGTATCTTGAAGTACTTTTAGTTTATAACTCGAAATAGTATTTTACATAAATTGTATTTTAGGTCGATATTGACATCTCTCACATCCTAATCCAATAACCTACTGAGAACCTCTAAACATACACCAAATGTTTTGAGGATGTGAATTAACAAAATGTATTGTTGGTTTGGTATTTTAGATTGATTGAAGAATCAAACAAAAGAAATCATTTGGGATCTAAATTAATCTTTTTTTTTTGTCAAAAATATTATCAAATTATATTAAACACTTGCTCTTCATCTGATACAATTTTTTAACATACTGCAAATAGATTTTGATATTCATCTTGCCAACAATAACTCGATACGACATCTTACTTTTTGTTTTGAATAAAAAAAAATGTTTCTTTCAGATTTTAGTATTAAAAACTATAAAAAACACAATAACAACAAGAAAACATAGTAATCATGAGACATAACAAAAAAATCATTAAAAAAAGTTCATTTCAAACCGAAACAAAAATTGAGCTTTAAAGGAATATATAAAGAATTATTATGGATCAAATGACTTCTAAAAGTGAAAATGCTTCTAATAAAAAACATGAAAACTAAAATTTAATTTCATATTTGAATATTCAAATGTAAACTTTATAGTAAATTATAATATGAATATTGGCGTATGATTAATTATATATTCATTGTTGAATAACGATATAAAGTTTTATATACAAGATTTAATGCAGAATAATAACATAAATAGTAGTGTTTTCACGTTCTCATTTTATTTATTGTTTTTATTTAAACCAACTCATATATATATATATATATATATATATATATATATATATATATATATATATATATATATATATATATATATATATATATATATATATATATAGAGAGAGAGAGAGAGAGAGAGAGAGAGAGAGAGTCCGGATCCGGTGAGTACTTGAGAGGAAAAAAATTGAAAAAAAATAAAAAAATATAAATAATAAAATGGATCATAATACTATATCGGAGAAAAAAAAAGATTCAAAAAAACTTTTGGATCATTAATTTTTTTATAATGAAATAATTATCCAAAATAAAAACAGAAAAATTGGATCATTACGTTTTTTAATGATCCAAAAATTTTTCCAATTTTTTTTATAATGATATAGTACTATTCTCGATTATATGATTTGTATTTTTTTTATATTTTTTTTCAATTTTTTAAGGTGTCCTCGCAAGTCCTCACCGAAAAAAGAGTCCTCACCCGATCCTGATTATATATATATATATATATATATATATATATATATATATATATATATATATATATATATATATATATATATATATATATATATATATATATATATATAAGGATAGGTAAGGTTGTAAACGAAACGTTTGTGAACTGTTCGACGAGAAGTTCATTTATGTTTGTTTATTTAATAAATGGACGAACATGAACACAAATTCTCTTTCGTTTAGTTAACTGAACGAACATGAACAATGATCTCGTTCGTTTAATTATGTTCGTGAACGTTCGTTTATGTTGTTCATTTACGTTCGTTTATGTTTGTACATTTAAGTTCTTTTTATGTCCATATATGTTCAACTGTGTTTGATTGCATTACAATATTATATATTCGTTTATGTTTATATATGTTCAATTGTGTTTAATTATCTTTGTTCGTTTATGTTTGTTCGTTTATGTTCACTTAGCATGTTCGCGAACATAAACAAACGAACAACAAGATAATTTGTTAAATGTACAAACATGAAAAAGAAAACTCGTTCGTTTATCCGTTTGTGTTCGTTCGTTTGTTCAGCTAACTTAAACGAACGAACATGAACAAGTCATCGTCCGTGTTCGTTTAAAGTCATAGGAATAGATTCAACATAGAACCAAATTATAGTGGCTAACCATAGAACCACGTGAAAATTGCATATGTTCATTTATGAACATATATAATTCTCATGTTTATAGATAAACATGTTCATAAATGAACATATGTTCATAAGTGAACATGGACAATTTTCACATGGTTCTATGGTTAGCCAGTATAATTTGGTTCTATGTTGAACCTGTATGTGTGTGTGTGTGTGTGTATATATATATATATATATATATATATATATATATATATATATATATATATATATATATATATATATATAACTTACATAAAAGAACATTGTCTTCTTATTATTTAATTAAACTTTTTTGTGGAAAAACATGTAGGTTTAATAATAATTACTATTATACAATATACAGAGTTTTGATTTACATAAAAACATTAGCAAATAGAAGAAAAAGAATTTTACTTATTTGTTCTTCCTCAATTTGTGAATTTGAAAGAATCAAATATATTCTATTTGACAATCAAATACACCAAATGATAAAAAAAAAATTAAATTAAATTTCTTTAAATTTCACTAAGATTTATGGAACATACATGTTTTTGCTCATCATTGTGGGGGTTTTTTCCCCGGAATGATAACATAGTATCTTTTTGTGTTCACATTTAGTCAACAAATACTTTTTTGTACATATTACAAAAAGTAATTTTAGTGTTTTTGAACAGATACAACAGTTCAATGATAAAATGTGTATAAAAAATTGTTGGCTAAATATAAAAATAAAAGATAGTATATTTCATTTTAAGTTATTAACCTTTTTGGATAAAAACATAAAAGCACTAATTGGGTCTCAAATACTCTCTTTGAATTTAGTTTTTCCTTTTTGAACGGCGAGGATATTACTAAAGAAAATAAAAATCAAGATCCCCTCACAAGCAAGATACTCAAGAGGGACCATCAAGAAGTATTTAACACTTACATGCTACAAGAAGAGAAATAACCCAACCATCCCATTCTTTTGTTTGAATCTAATTGACCAGCTATGCAACAACATATAACACGTTGATAGAAAGAGCTGTGTGGGGGTTTATAACAACTCATCTTATATTTAATAGTCAACGAAACATTTGAATACTCTAAACCTCAACTCAAAGCCTATCAATAACTTGTATAATAATTTCAAAGTTGAATTCAGGTGTTACAGTTAATATCCCTCAAAATAAAACGATTTTGGTTCATTCTCTCTAGCGTTATTGATTCTGAATGTAGAAGTCCCATGAGGAATTAAAAAAATTTAAGTTAAGGAGTTTGCAATAATCCACTTTAAATAAGCTCCTTTTATGATCTTTTGATTACAGATTAATAATAGTTTGTAGATTAATAATCATTTGGTAATAAACACTTCAAAATAAAGTTGATCAAGTTCGAATATTACTGGCTTCAATCTTGGAGTTGCCTTCTGTTAAAAAAAATACTAATAGTTTTCGTTACGATTTTAGCATTGAATTGAGGTTTATTGGATTAGCCTATCTCTTTAGAGCTTTGAGATGTTAAAAAAAATCCTGGATTTAACCGGTTTTTTAAATCGAAAAGAAATTGGGACATTCAAGTGGTCCAGGGTAATGATAACATGATGTGGCTGATTTAGATGATATTTTTGAAAATATAACAGGAACATGAAATAGACAATAGAGTCGACGGTTGTAGGGTTTATGGATTTCATCAAACGAAAATGACGTTCAATACACTCTATCATATCTATTTCTTAAGCATGCATCGTTTTTTCATTCCTTTTTGCTTTTAAAATATTCAATTCAATGAAAAAGTTAAGTGTTAATTCAAAAAGATACAAGAGCAATAAGTTTTTCATTGATGATTGATAAAATATCAAAAGCAATACGTTTGTCATATCAAATGGTTAATGCTATTATCTATTTATTTTTTTATTTCAAAAATAATTAATATATAAACCATTATTTATAAACCACAATATCAAAAGTAAAACTATTTATGAGATTATAATAATTCAAATACAAATTAGATGTTTTTTTATCAGTTTAGCAGTTATTATTTTTAGTTCTGTCTATTAAATAAAAAATATATCTAATTCTTGAAAATAAAATACGACTTAAATCACCCCATTTTTAAATACATAGACCGACCTTGTCATGTTTAATGCTTGGGTATATGTTTTTAAATTGTGATAAAAATAAAAATAAAAAATTAGTTTTTTATTATATCATGAATGTTTGGTGGTGTGAAGTTAAATCTCATTGAATTCGATGTTCGTTTTGTACTCACAATAAAAGACATCTCGGACCACCACCTATGGACCGCTGTTTCCGGGACAACATCGTCACTTCTAATTGTTATTATTATTCAGTTTCTAATCAATTATCAATTACTAATTATACAATATAAAAAGTGCTTAAAGAGAAAAGGTGGGCGGCTTATTTGTCATTGATTTGTTTTTAGAAAAAAATATCTTATAAGGGTAATTAATTTTATCGTAAATAAATATTTAATTTTTTATTTTTTACGTATATATATGATTATTAAATCTTTTGTTTTGTACATGTTTAGTTATTTATGTTTTTTCGTATGCATATGACCATTAAAATTTTGTTTTTGTACACATATAACCATTAACATAAGTGACTAAATGTGTACAGAAAAAACAAGTTTAATTGTCATGTGTGTAAAAAAAACATCTGTGCCACTGAAACATTTTCTCTAAATGTGTACAAAACAAAAAGTATAATGATCATATGTATACAAAAAATAAATGACTAAGGGGTTGTTTGGCTCTCCATTTAGAAATTGCTTATGAGCTTTGCAGCTTTTTAAAAAGCTGATAAGCTAAAAAAAGTGTTTGGCTCCTCAAAAACACTTTTTATTTTGTTTTTTCAGCAAAGAGGGAAAAGCTGTTTTCCAAAAGCTCCAAATTCTTGGTTTTTCAAAGAGAAAATAGATTTTTACTTGCAAAATGACAATAATGCCTCCAACAATATGTAAAAATGTCATTTTTAGTCATTTTACATATATAAAAGTTTATCCAAACAATTTTTAAACATTCTTATCAACTTATTAATTTTTTCCCACCACATAAGCTTATCCAAACACTTTTTTAAAAACTCATTTTTAAAAAGCCATAAGCTCATAAGCACTTTTGCCCAAAAGTGCTTATGAGCTAAATAAGCTTATCAAAACAGGCTCTAAATGTATACTTAAGATAAAGTTTATTGCTTTTATAAGATATTTTCCTTTGTTTTTATAACCACATCTTGTAAAATGTTCGGTTTACAATTTCATTTAGGGTCAATAATACAAAAGTTTTCGATTTACAATTTAATTTAGGGTCAATAATACAAAAGTTATATTATTTTTATTTTAATATTTTTTAATACCGATAATTTCACTGAGACTCTTCTCGTTATTTAATTGTCATGTTGAGCTAAAAAGTGGTGTTGATGTGGAATGAAACTATGAAAGTCATTGTGTTGTCTTTTCGTTTGGATTTTCCCACCCCATTTTTTCAAATGTCACTACATTATCATTTATTTCGATTTTGATATTCCGTTCTTTTATAGTCACTACATTATCATTTTTTTTCAAGCATCTTTATCCCAAAAACAATTTGCTACTATTCAGCTTGTTAATTCATCGACAAAGATGATATGAGTGTTTCAAATCGAACATCTTCATTATATACACGCTTGTGTATAGCTCATTGACAACTTTTAGTTTCAGGAAACAAATTCATACCCGTATGGTAAACTATTGATTGTTTTTATAGTGTGTTCCAGTTTGTGTTTGGTTGATTTGTACACAAAATCAATGTTTTTTTTTTTTGAAAAACAATTCCATGTAAAATACCATTTTGCCCATATTAAATACAACTCATTAAAAAACTTATAATTGTCAATAATTTTGGCCATATCAAATGCAACACCATATTCAAATCATCTTTATACATGATATATAAATTTCAATTTCAATGTCTTTAAAATCAATTAGGAATCGAGGCTTTAAAATATCATAAGGTGCGCAAAAAGCATCCAATGGACATGGTCTCTCGACATCAAGTCTCACTTATCGATTACAAATGCAATAAGCTTACCGGTTCAGGATATAAATCCCTAAATGCCCACGAAAATTGTCTCTGCCAAGCCTATGTTGGTTTCATCAATGATCCATTGAAACTATCTTTCTAGCAAAAAACAAGCAATAATGGAGGTAAAGAACCTAATGTGTAAATTTGTATGTATTTCTCTAACACAATCCATTCTTCTATCACTTTCGTATATGTTACAAAAACGCATGTAGATTTATAGTGGATGCTTTTTGGGCACCTTATGATATCTTAAATCCTACATTCCCATTTGATTGTTGAAGACAGAGAAATTTAAATTTGTATATCATCAATAAAGATGATTGAATATGTAGATATACTTGATAGAGGCAAAATTATGGAGATTCTATATGTTTTGGATATAAGGTTGTTATTGATAAGGAAAATGGTATGTTTAAAAGAAGTTGTCCCCGAACAAACATTGATATTGGGTACAAGTGTGGGCAAAAGGACTATATCCACAAAAATGAAAGTAGGTGTATCATAGTCACAAAAATAAAAAACCACATGGACCAAATTTGCAATTTACTCAATAAGTCAATAAAAATATAAAATAGGAAATAGAAAGAGTAATATAGCTTTTTTTATATGTATCAAGGGACCAAAAGTGAAATATTTGGAAACCATAGGCACCATTGGTGCAAAATTTAAAAAACCACAAAGACCAGGGTTACATAATTTTAAAAAATAAGACTAAACTGCAATTATGTGTAAACCACACTGACCAAAACTATAATTTACTCTAAATCTATTGATGATGTACTTAGACGAACTCCAACCTTAGCATTATATCTTACACCGTTTTTGTGTAAAATCTACATTAAAATTCTTTTCGATTTCAACCATGCACTAAAAGTTTACATGATAAATATTTTTAATATTATAATACAACAATAATAATTTCTTTATCAATATATGATTCTATTAAAAGCCCCTAACTATTATCATATTATTAAAATATAAATAAAAATCACAAATAATATAATACTAAAATAATGACTTAGTATTCAGAGTAAATTACAATTTTGGTCCCTGTGGTTTGCATAAAATTTCACTTTTGATCATTCTTTCGTTTTTCCACGCTGATAGTCCCTGAACTACACTTTTGCTTACAATATTGGTCCATTGGCTAGGTAAAAAGACCAATATACCCTTTTTAATTTCTTTTTCTTTTTTCTTTTAATTTTTTTTATTTTCGGAATTAAAAAAAAAAGAAAAAAATATTGTAAACCCCCCACCCCCACCCCCCTGTTTCTCTCTCACCACCGTCTTCTGGGTTTCTTCATCGGATGGGAGGAACGGGAGCGGCCGGCCGCCGGGCAACTTCCCGCTGACGAGGCAAGGTTCGATCTATTCGTTGACTTTTGATGAGCTACAAAACACCATGGGAAGCATCGGTAAAGATTTTGGGTCACAATCTCTCTCAGTTGGCCATCGGTCTTCGCCTCTCGCACTGTAAGTGAAATCAAGATGTATAATTTATCGTATTCACAAAATTAGAATCAAATCGAAAGGATTAATTATCTGGGCAGGAGGAAGCAGCTTGGAAGGAAGCTTGGCTGCCGGCTTAGCAGCCACACCACCGACCGGAGATTTTTTGGTGGTCGGAACAGCGACCGGAAGCTTAGCTACAAGCTGACTGGGGTCATCGTTGTCATCATCACCCAAAAGATCGAAAGGGTTGGTTGCTGCCATTTTGTCGACATAAAAACAAAAGGCTCAAACTTTTTGATGAAGAATTGATTATTGAACTGAGAGAGATGTGTGTTAAAGGAGAGGGAAAAAGAACTGAACGCACGTCGGATTCTTACTCGCCGAAGCCAACAAGCCATGTCTTGCCGTCACTCGCCTTGTTCGTTACATGCTCCGGGAACAACGCCTTTTATTCGTCCTCGTCGGCATTGCCATCGATACCTCCGTCTTCGTGCTCCTTCCTTCCTCCAACAACGCCTCCAATGGCCGCATGACCGATGCCTACTCCATCTCTGAATCGGTCCACATGATGAACCCACGACGATCCGTTTATCCTGCTGGACTCGACTCGTTTAATATGGGCGGGAAGATTCCGTTAGGGTTGAAAAGGAAGGGGTTAAGGATTGTAGTGACTGCCGGTGCAAGTTACGTTGGAAGCCATCTCGTTGATCGGTTGATTGCCAGGGGAGATAGCGTGATTGTTGTTAATAATTTCTTCACCGGGAATAAGGATAACGTGATGCATCATTTTGGAAACCCGAGATTTGAACTTATTTGACACGATGTTGTTGAGCCGTTACTACTTGAAGTCGATCAGATCTATCACCTTGCTTGCCCTCCCGTTCCTCCCATTCCTCCCATCCGATGAAGAAACCCAGAAGACGGTGGTGAGAGAGAAAGAGGGGGGTGGGGTGGGGGGTTTACAGTATTTTTTTCTTTTTTTTTTAATTCTGAAAATAAAAAAATTTAAAAAGAAAAAAGAAAAAGAAATTAAAAAGGGTATATTGGTCTTTTTACCTGGCCAATGGACCAATATTGTAAGCAAAAGTGTAGTTCAGGGACCATCAGAGTCGAAAAACGAAAGAATGACCAAAAGTGAAATTTCATGCAAACCACAGGGACCAAAATTGTAATTTACTCTAGTATTCATTTAACACAAAATTGATTTTGAATATAGAAGTCCATTATAACTATTTTATTCTTTATTTTAATGATTTGGAGGCCTATTTAAAATAGTCTTAATGATGTTTTAACCAATACACATATAACAAAATGTCTAAATACTCAATAAAGACAAAAGCTTCGTCCTACCGCGGTTCCTTACTCGACGTGTATTAAATTCCCAATGGTTTAAACAGTAAAGTAAAATATGCAGTTGTTCCAGAATAGGAAAAAATTAATATATTTTTTAACTAGATAAAAAGCTGAAACCTACACTACAAAAATTATGTAATTAAATAGAACTGAAAACCGGTCTATTTAAACAACTTCAGTCGGAGAAAAAAACCCATGGGCCAGGTACGGTGGTTTCGATTGATTTCAAGGCATATAATGTCTAAAAAATGTTGTCTCGTGTTTTTCTTTTTGGTTTAAAATAAGGGAAATAATATTTCCATTTGAAAATTTTATTGATCAACATGATGTACAATGCATTTAAAGCTATCGTACAAGTCAATTAAACATATATTTCATGTGGATGAATAAATTTCGTAAATAGAAATATCAACTCCCTTAAAATAAACCGGCAGGATCCGACGATAAATTATTGAAGCATCTTGAATTGAAACCGAATGTCAGTTTTAGAAAACATAAAACAACGAAGAAAATCAATATTATTCGTCTTTTTTTTATTTTATTTATCTAGGCTGAATTTAATAAACACCCCATGATGAAAAAACTTTGATTTAATGATATAAATGATTAATGGTTTACCTTGGTCTTATTATTATTTTAAATGGTTTACTTAACTAACATAAAAAACAACGTTCAACTTAGGGCATACCACTCAATAACAAAACACGAAAAGCGACGTATTTCGAATTCATTTTATTTTATTTTTACAACCAAACACCGGTACTCTGTTCTCTGTTTTTCCCCCGTCTACCTACTTGTTAGCCGTGGGTTGTTTGTTATATATATATTTTTGTTTGCAAGTTCAAAAAAAAAGCACCGGATATATCCCATTATTTCCAAAATTGACGATACATTAGAAGTACTAAAGTCAAAATATGATAAAACTTAATCAATACATAATTAATAGAGCATGCAAAAATTGATCAATAATAAGATTTTAGATAAAATATATTAAAATCGGGTAACGCAGTTTTTAGTATCGATTATAAAAAAATCTCCTCGAGGAAAGCACCTGCAAATCTGCAATATTAATAAATTGTTTCGGAGGTTCGAAAGCTGTGTGGGACACGATCCGTCGAAAGTGGGTTGAAGCAACCACCAACTGACCACGTCGACAGTGTCAGTCAACCGCCACCCACAGCCGTTCAGTCCGCCTCATTATTTATTACCGCCACCGTATTTCAGTTAACGGTGTGACGGTTGAAAGTACTGGTAACGGTGGATTCACGTTTTAAGTGTAATAAATGGTACCATCCCTTTGGTTGGATTGACGGAGATGGGTAACGGTGAGTGGGTCCCGTAGGAAGGTGTGGGGAGAACCGGATGTGTCATTGACATGGTCATCGTCACGTTGCCGCATTGATTAGATTTCAAATCTTGCAACTCTAACGAGGTGGATTTTGGTACTTAAAAGAGACATCAATTACTGTTTATTTACGACTATACCTTTATGTTTACGTTTTCTGAGTTCAAAGATTAATTTTGTCTTGTTGCTTAATTAGTTCATCAAAATTTATCACTGTTTTTGACTATATAAAAACATGCTAAATATATTAAAATATGGTATAAAATTGTGTATTCCTATATTTAACATTAAAAAAGACTATAGTTACGGTAAGCCATGTTTAGTTTCAGGAATTAGGGATCCACATGAGATGATGAGAAGTAGTCTTGCTGTCTTGCATAAACCTTGTGGATTAAAAGACTCATGGAAGTGATACTGATATCATGATATTCGGAAAACATGATGGCTAGCAAATAAAATCTTATAAGCATTATTATATACAAAATTGTAGAAGACTATATTGTTTTGTTTTTCAAAATATAAAATTAAGTGAAAAATACTGTGTTTGTAATATTAGCTGAAATTAAAATTTGCTAGATAAACTATAGTTGATAAATTAATATTGTTTGGGAAGATAGATAAGATAGATTAAAAAAATATAAAATGATATAGAAAAGTACGTAAATATGTTATTAAAAATTAACTTATAAAGTTATATATGAAATATTTGTAGAAAAATCTTCATAGATTATTAATAAGATAAGTTTTATAAAAAAAACTTATAAACTATTTAAAAGGTATCATCAACATTATATTGTAATTAGTTTAACAAAAACATATCAGCTTATAAACATGAAACACAACATAAATAGTTAAAACTTTTGTTTAAGTAAAAACAATATAATTTTTCTTAAATAGAAACTAAAAGTTTTAGATCATCAATGATATTCATCATATTATAACATGTGCTGTGATTCATGTCATTATCATAATAGGTTATTGGATGAGGTAACATCATGATACCAAAATTGCCGCCACGTCATCATCTCGTCAGTGGGACTTTTCCATGATTTATCCATGGAATTGATCATAACTCTAGAACCTCATTTATGTAATACCCTATTTCCGGAATGACCAAGTTTGGAATTAAAAAGACAAGTTTTGAAAATGTTGGAAAAAAGCTGATAACGACGCTATGGAGGGAGTATAGCGCTGTTATTAGCCTATCATTAACGACGCAATGTTGGTTTGTTGAGTGAGTTTGCACGATCTCCAGATAGCAACGTTAACTTAAGGTTAGCGACGCTACCTGTGCTATTTGGGCCGAAACCCTAGATTTTGAGTCGTGGGCCATATATAAGGGTGCCAAACCCTAGGGTAGCCGTCATTTGCAACATTTCAGCTCCCAAAATGTCTCTCTCCTTTCTCTAGCCTCCTTGGAGTGGTTTTTTGTGATTTTGGCCTTATTTTGGAGGATTATTGAAGAAAGGAAGGTGCATGGTGTTGCTAGAAAGTATTATCCAATATTTAGTCATCAAGATCTGTATTTTTGGACCTCTGTGAGTATAAAGTTCTTTTCTTTTTGTGTTTATAAGGTTGATCTAGTGTTTGTAATGGTGGAGATGGATATTTGGTCCCTTTTTGACTTGGTATTTGGAAATTGTTAGGAAAGTTTTGACATTTATGCTTCTTGTAGCATTCCAAAGCCATTAAGTCAAATTAGAGAGTGAGCCAAACTCTATTGGGTTGTTTGGCTAGTTTTTGAGCTTTTGGACTTAGGGTTTGAGTTTTGGGCATGTATGATCATAAAGGTGGCAACTTTATGGGTCAATAGTCATTTTGGAGAAGTTATGGAAGGACTTGACACATTGGCTGAATGGATTAAGAGCTTAATGAAGTTTTGGGGATATTCATAGTTAGTGACGCTATCTTGGGAAGATAGCGACGCTGACTGGCTGTTGGCCTTTGACTTTAACCATTGACTTTTTGACTAGTTTGACTTTGGGTCAAACTTGAGAGATTATGGACATCAGTCTTGGAGGTTTATCCTGTTTGGGTTTAGGATTTGCTAAGTGAAGTTTATCCTTATTTGAAGCGCGTGTAGAGTGCTGACTAGCTTACCGGATCAGGTGAGTTTTCTCATTATACTACGGGTGATATTACAGGTGTATGTAGATCAGTTCACGTTGTGCAATGTTGTATGCTTAGGGTGAACGTGCCCTAGCTATGTGATTGTATGACAGAGTAGGGACCCGTTGGGTCCATCTGAATGCTTGGGCTTTTGTGTTTGGTGAGTATGTTTAGTATCGATACTAATTTAGGAGGGGGTTGTCATGCGATGGCGGATCGGGGTGAGTCTGAGAGCCGGACGGATCGGGGTGAGCCCGATAGTCCATGCATTGAGCCGACGAAGGGCGGAACGGGGTGAGCCTGCGAGTCCTAGTCGGGGCGGATTGGGTTGAGCCCGAGAGCCAGTTGTTCGGGTTAGCTCGGAGATCATAACTCGAATGATTGCGCCTTATGTGATGAATCGTGTGGTATTTTGGGAAACTCACAAAGCTTTGTGCTTACTCTTTCACCCTAATTGTTTTTCAGGTATTTGCTAACTTGAGTTTGGAGCACGACGTGATTGTATCGCATCTGAGATTTTGGTATTCAAGTCTTTTGCTGTATAATATTTGTAACTATTTTGCTAAACACGGTTTTATGTGTTTTAAAATAAACATTACATTAATTTTTAAAAAATCACATAAATTAAATAAAATATCAATCTAAATATTTTTACGAATATTTTTTATAGCTTCAAATGTATCAAGATCTCGACCGGTTAATCGTCGGTTGTCAATTTTAGAAGTCGCTAATCGTAATACATTTGTTGTTCGTGTGGTATAATCATTTTTTATTGTTGTAATTCAATATGACGGTCAAATTTTTCGACTAAAAGATTCATCTTGTCCGTCGACTTTTATTTAGTTGACGACGATGATAACGCGTTTTTATAATGCATATTTTATGCGCTATTGAACCAAGTTTTAATTATTTTATCTTTGTAAAAGGACTAATAATGCTCATTTATAGTGTAAGTGCCTGTATAGAAAAAACATTCTAAATGCATGGTTTAAAGTGTAAAATTGGCAAAGGATGGAAACGAAGGATAAAGATCAGGAGAAGCTCGTGACGCAGGGCATTGGTATTCACGACGCCATGCGTTGGATAAGAACATGATCCGAAGTTTGACACAAAATTTAAAGCGTGAAGCATTGGGGATAAGGCACACTCGCGACGCGAAAAGGCCTAGCCAGCGGTGCGAACTGCCAGATCTTGCAAGTATAAATATAGGCATATAGGTTGAATTTTGGGGAGCGGAGATCGATCCATTGAGTAGAACTCTGACATCTTCGACTCAATTTCATATTATTTCAGTTTTACACTTCATAGTTGGTCAGCGTTAGTTTATTTCGTTTATTGTATCAACTTTTGTGCTACGAGTGTTCCGCATCAAATAATTCCTTAACCATAGAGGTTAAGTTTTTTTCTTCAAAATTCATTTATATACATTTTTATAACTTCAATGAAGTTAACCGACCAAATGAGCAAAAACTCCAAACTTAAGTGACCAAATGTTACCTTAACCATAATATATTTTATAAAAAAGCGGACAATATATATATATATATATATATATATATATATATATATATATATATATATATATATATATATATATATATATATATATATATATATATAGGGGTGGGTTCAACATAGAACCATTTTTATGCATAGAACCATAGAACCATCTCCTTGACCGTTAGATCAAATTAGGGTGATAAGGGTATGATGGTAAATTGCACTTATATGTTCATTGATGAACATATACGTATGTTCATCAATGAACGTTGTGTTCAAAATCCTAGAAAATAATATTGTTCAGAAATTGGTCATGTACATAAGTGAACATTGCAGAATATTGTTCATGTTCACACATGTTCAGTACTGAACATGTATGAATCTTCATATATCAAATACAAAAACTCAAGTGTTCGCTACTGAACATTGATTAACATTTATAAACATTTATAAAAACTAAGAAATTACAGTCACGTTCATACATGTTCATTTGGTTAAAAATTAACATTGAAGAACGTTGATGAAATATATGAACATACAAACATGTTCAACGATGAACATATGTTCATTGATGAACATTATCTTCAAAATCCCAGAAATTTGTCACTTTCATCAACTTTCTTCCGGTCCGGATATTTGATTCATGATCATGGCATATCTCCTGGATCTCATGTACACGTATTATTCTTGGTCGAGAAACCTGTTAATAACAACAAACATATTTAAGTTAACAAAAAACACAATAACAGTTGAGATTAGCATGAATGAACATATGTTCATGAATGAACATATGTTCATGAATGAACATATGTTCATCTATGAACATATAACTAGCTAAACAGAATGCTGAGATCGAAACTATAGTCTAATCAAGTATAATAAAATCAAATTATACAACTATGAACAACTAACCATATCAGAATCAAAGTTCAAATATCGAATTGTGACTGGAAATCATGCCTGTTTAACAGAAGTTGGTAGTCATCAAAGTTCAAGTGAAAGCTGCAACCTATTTCACTGATGATTAAACCAACAATATCGGTAATCGAAGTCTGCATCAAAGTCTGTAATCCACGTCTGTAATGAAATCTGCAATCGAAGTCTGTTATCAGAAATCAGACCTGGAATCGAATGTTCAGATGCTTATCGGCATATCAACAATACCAGTAATCGGAAATTAGACTTAGAATCAGAAGTTCAAGAGTATACAGACCAAAGTCAAGTGAAAGCTTGCAATCGATACCTGCAAATCGGAGATTAAAATCCAATTCCAATTCAATAGGACCTGTTGCTCGATTTTAGAAATTGCTAACAAAAGTTGTAATCCAAAATTGCAATCAGACCTTCAATCCAAAACTACAATCCAGAACTATAATCCAAAACTGCAATCAATCTGAAGCTGTAATCCAAAACTACAATCGAACCTGCAACCAAAGTTTTTGAATCAGAATTAGACATGTTGAATCAAAAATCGAGCCACTGAAGTTGAACCTAAAAACATGCATTCATCGAATCCTAAATGCAATCATCGAACCTGCAACTTGAAATCGAATTTCAAATGAACCGATTTCTGTGAAGAGGAGGAGATATGGACCGATTTCTATGTGAGGATTGTTTGTGTGTGTTGATTTTGAATTGAAACTGGGTTTTTTCAATTGGAACGAAGAGAGAATGATATGGCCTGATTTTTTCCATGATTTACGTTTCTTATTTGGATTAGAATGATAGATATAGAAACCCTATTATGCCCTTATGAGCATGTGATCCCCTATGTTATGACTAGAATTGTATTTGTGCACCCTTTTAATCTAAGCCACTCATATAATGATCGTAGGGTTAAAAGAGTGGTTCTATGGTTCTATGTATAAAAAGGGGTTCTATGTTGATCCTCTCCCTATATATATATATATATATATATATATATATATATATATATATATATATATATATATATATATATATATATATATATATATATATATATATATATATATATATATATAATGTAACTTCTTTTGCCTCTAATGTCTTGGTAGATTACGCTTTTTGTTAATGTTATTCGTGGTCGTTCTAAAAAAAATGACAACCACGGCGCTACTCTCACGAGTTTATACCTCGCAATGACTATTTGCATGAACCGGTGAAATGTGGACTTTTGAGATTTGAGCGCCGTTCTAAAAAGTAATTTAGATTTGAGTATAGGTCTAATTGCATTAGAAGAGTCCAAAAGGTTTATTTCTACTAAAAATCAAAACCGTAGGGGCGTGAATGAAAATACTCGGGCCCGATGAGACTTGTCGCAAGTAAGATGAGGTGTGCATTTAATTAATCGACCTTTTTTATGTTTCTCGATAAGAGTAGGCATTCCTGAAAACGAAGAAGGCCAATTCGGTAAATATGTCTAAAAGACAAGGGCATTTTCATCAACTCAGATATATCCAGCAAAACTCAACAAAACATTGAAGGCGAAGATCAAACAGACACACAGTCATATCTCTCGCACCTTCATGGCTTCAAACATCCAAGAAGATAACGGTTTTCATGATTTTGATTACTCCATTTTCAGATTTTGATATCTGCACTGTTTAATCTTCGTTACATACGGTAATATTCATCTCCAGATGTACTTGCTGTTTTTTGAATATTTATTTGGTGGAAGTGATGTTTTCTGTCGGATATTGGTGATTTTGCACTTCTACAGCATTTATATTAATGGAAATTTGATTTTATTATTGTGTTTGACCGAGAAATTCAGTGCATGCTTGTACGTTAGTTAGGTTGAGTCGTCTCTTCAAGTATTTGCTGTATTTTGTTTGTATGTACAAACTAGGTATGGAATTGAATGCTTATAATAGAGAGTTTTATCCTTTAAGTGTGTTTTTTATAGCAAAAATGTGTGATATGGAGGATTTGTGATCTGTGATGGACGTTGAAGAATCGACGTGATCGTGAGTGGCCACTGTTTAGTCATATCTGTGCTAAAGCGAAAGCTACAGACACAGATGCAGTGATTGTCATGTCATTTGATTCCGTGTTTGTTAGCACTTAATTTTTTCGAGAACTTTATTCTCACTGGATTTGAGATTTCACTTTCGTTTTCTAATTCTAATCCCCGATTTCTTATAATAGGTTGCGAAAAGCATATCCACAACCGAGTTCCGAATAGATCCGTTGATTTTTGGAAGACGAGCTCAAATCAGCTGAAATTGCTTTACTGACCGCATTCAAACTTTTGAAGATTGTAAGAACAATGTGAACAGTTTTGTGTCGTATATCATGTGCTTCAAGACAGTCCATTGACAATTGAGGTCAGATTTTCAGAGATCCTAGTTTTGGATTCATTTGCTTGAAACATTTCAGATTTGGAATATCCTATATCAAATTTGGTGAATACAAACTCCCACGCCTGTTTTGATTCCTTTCCAAGGGTTCTTCATTATTAGAAAAACCTTTACCGGTGAATTGTAACAGTCAAAAGCGTCTTTTCCCTAATTTTTGGAGGTATTCACCTAAACCGCTGTTAAACGACAGCTAGCAAATTTCTACTCGTACGTCTACCAGGTATCAAAACCTTGTGGTGGGGGCGGATTGACGCAAACACAATAATGCAAACTCAATTTTTTCTAGATAAAGCTTGCGAAACACCTTGTAACTTCGGTTCCGTTGTCCTTTGAAGAAATTATGGGAATCTGTGTGATGTATTTCCCGGGTCGGATCTTTTAAAGAAAGCATATCTAAAGGCGTTATTTATATTAATTTTCGGTTCAATGAGTCAAGAAGTGAACATGAAGAAGCTGGAAAAGTCGTCGGATACTGCTGAAAAAGTCGTTGTTGCTGTGAAAGCATCAAAAGAAATCCCCAAAACTGCTTTGGTTTGGGCTTTGACTCATGTCGTTCAACCAGGGCACTGCATTACATTGCTTGTAGTCTTGCCTGCTCAAAGTTCTGGTAAAAACACAATCTCTTATTTTTTGATTTCTAATCCTAAAATCTAACCCATTTGCTATTATCCCAATCACATCAACTTCTCGTTCTTGACTTTGTGAAACAGATTGCAACACATTTGAACTCTGGAAACCAAAATTCTATCCATCTAAACCTAATATACATACAATTCTTGGTGGGTTCTTCAAACAATCAAGTTAATCATATTTTTTTATAGGTAGGAAATTATGGGGTTTTCCAAGGTTTACCGGCGACTGTGCTAGTGGCCACCGGAGATCACATGTCGGAACAAATTCAGACCAAAAAATCGATATTACAGATTCATGCTCCCAAATGATTCTTCAGCTTCATGACGTTTATGATCCCAATAAGGTTTGTTAATCTTTAGTTATGTTTTTTTTGTTAACAAATCATATAACTTTTGTTCTCTTCTTATATTACAGATAAATGTGAAGATTAAAATCGTATCCGGGTCGCCATGTGGATCAGTAGCAGCAGAAGCCAAGAAAATCCAAGCCACATGGGTTATATTAGACAAGTAACGAGAAATTAAATTAAAAAATTCTTAAATTTTAAAAATTATACTTTCTCTTACTTTTAGGTCTCAATTTTTCTCTTTGCAGAAAGCTCAAACATGAACAAAAGCGATGTATGGAAGACTTGCAATGCAACATTGTGATAATGAAAAAGTCACAACCAAAAGTCCTTCGTTTAAACCTAGTCGGGTCACCCAAAACCCGATCCGAACCCGACCCGCAACAACCTCCCACCGATCAATCGTCTGAAAAACAAACAAAAAACAAAAACCTCGATTCCATTCGATTATCAGTCGTCACTCCGACAAGCAGCCCGGAAGTATTCACCGCAACAGAAGCCGGAACTTCATCGGTCTCAAGTTCCGACCACGGAACTTCACCATTCTCTCTCCCTCCAAATAATTCCTTACTAAAAAAAGAAAAATCATTAGCCTTAATCGAATCAACTTCAGATTCCGAAACGGAAACCGAAAGCGAAAATCTTTCATCGACTTCTAGTTTAAGGTTTCAACCATGGATTGCTGACGTCATCACTTCAACTTCCAAGCTTGACCGAGACAGCAACCATGGAAGCAACAGGAGTGAGGTGGAATTTAGCGGGACAATTCGTGACGCGATTTCTTTATCACGAAACGTCCCGTCGGGCCCACCGCCTTTGTGTTCAATATGTCAACATAAGGCGCCTATTTTTGGAAAGCCACCTAGGTGGTTTACGTATGCTGAGCTGGAGCATGCTACAGGTGGATTTTCACAAGCTAATTTTTTAGCGGAAGGTGGGTTTGGGTCGGTTCATAGAGGGGTGCTGCCTGACGGGCAGGCGGTTGCTGTAAAACAACATAAGTTAGCGAGTTCTCAAGGGGATCAAGAATTTTGTTCAGAAGTTGAAGTTTTGAGCTGTGCACAACATCGGAATGTTGTTATGTTGATCGGGTTTTGTATTGAAGATGGAAGGCGGTTGCTTGTTTATGAATATATATGCAACGGGTCGTTGGATTCTCATCTTTATGGTAATTCCCAGAATATATATCTTTTTTCTTAAAGATTTGATTTTTATTTTTTCGTAAGTGTTAATGTAACGTTTGTTAGGTCGTCATCGAGACGCTTTGGAATGGGCTGCCCGGCAGAAGATTGCGGTCGGGGCTGCCCGGGGACTCAGATATCTTCATGAAGAATGTAGAGTTGGTTGCATTGTGCATCGTGACATGCGGCCCAATAATATTCTTATCACCCATGATTTTGAACCTTTGGTATGTTTTTATTTTTAAATACTTTTCAATCTTAAAAGCTTGAAGTGAAATGAACGGATGTTTTTAAATTTTTATGAAGGTTGGGGATTTTGGGCTGGCGAGGTGGCAGCCGGATGGAGACACCGGCGAAGAAACAAGAGTGATCGGAACATTTGGGTTAGTTTTTAAATTTCTCGTTCTTGTGATTTGAATTTCTTTATAGTATTTGTTTGGTAGTGTTTTTATGGAATTTTGTAAATAACAATTATAGTTATCTGGCTCCTGAGTATGCACAAAGCGGCCAAATCACTGAAAAAGCCGATGTATATTCCTTCGGAGTTGTATTAGTGGAGCTAGTCACGGGCCGCAAAGCAGTGGATCTTAACCGACCTAAAGGCCAACAATGTCTCACAGAATGGGTAAAATCCGTTTTCTCCCATTAAATTAAAACTCGTATCAAATAATATAATATAAAAAAATTATTTTTTAATAGGCACGACCATTGTTGGAAGAAGATGCAATTGATGAATTAATTGACCCGCGGTTAGGAGACTCGTATTCAGAACAAGAGGTTTACTGTATGTTGCAAGCTGCTTCTTTATGCATTAAAAGAGACCCACAGTTACGTCCTCGCATGTCACAGGTAGTATTATTGACATTTGAGGATATTTTGTTTTTATTATTTTTGGTGAGTTGGCGAGGGTTTTTAACTTTTTATTGGTTGGTTTTTTGTAGGTGTTACGGATACTAGAAGGTGATATGATAATGGAGTCGGGTCATGGGTATGATGGAAACAGGAGTGGGAGGATTTATATGGATCATCATCAACAACATAATGGGAATGGGAATGGGAATGGGATGAGTGAGATATATGAAGGGTTTGGTGGGAAGCTTTCGCTTGATTCAGCACGTGCGTCTTATTGGCAAAGGGAAAAAGCGAGAAGGACTTCATGTGAAGATTTGAGGTGAAAGAGGTTAGATGCTGAAACCGACTTTTATTTGTGTAAGATTAGTTTTAGTGTTTTTTTGTAATTCGTCTTGAATGGAGAAAACTGCACGAAGTGTGGGTTTAAGTCCCTGGTGAATATATTTTTTTCAATTAAATGAAGGAATGAATGAAGCAGTGCTAAATGAATTATTACGAATCAGATGGAGTAAAACATCTGCAAGATATTACACGAGCCAGTCTTTGGTTCAATTTAGTTACCTTTTGAAATTATCAGATAAAATCTTGCTAAGGGTTTTTGTTGAAAGTACTATTGTTCAAACTTTAAATTAAAGTCCTTCCTGTTACGTGTATAAAGATCTAATCTTTCGTAAATGAGCAAATACGATGTCATATGTTCCCAGTCCATTCTACACATGGCTTTTCGTATTGATTTCGTGTGGTCATTCTAAATGAGCAAATCTATGTTAGGGGTGAGCGAAAACCGAACTGCAAATCGAAAAACCGAAACCGAATGAATAACCAGTGGTGTTGTTTGTTATTTTGTAAAAAGCGATTATTTGCGTGTGGCACTGTTCGGTTTTACGTTATATATCGCACTGAAAAAACCACACCAAGCCATTCGTAAAAACCGCACCATATGATTTTTTAAATATTTAAATAACATATATTATTCCTATTTGTAGAAAACCACATATCAATTTAAGTCATTAACATAAACGAATATTTAGTTTCAGCACTTAGACTAATGGGTATGGTGACTACAAAGGCCATCGGCATCCTATGTGGTATTGTGGCATCACCATCCTCTAATGTAGGCATGGCATCAAAAATGTTTTCTTCGGCAAAACTACGTAGCTCTCTCTCTCTCTCTCTCTCTCTCTCTCTCTCTCTCTCTCTCTCTCTCTCTCTCTCTCTCTCTTACCATCTACACCACACCTCACCTCGTACATCCAAAAACATTTTCGTAGACATCTTATGTTGCGCCTACGTGGCAGCCGATGCCTATGACTTTGTAGGCAACGATACCTTTCAGCCTTACAAAGTTACAATATGAAATTTTTTTTGCCATTTAATATTATTTTAAGGTTTCTCGACTATGTTTTAACCATAGTTTTGATTTTTTTTGAAGTATTTTAGCATTTTTTTTTGGAACAGCAAATCTAACCTTATTCTAATCTACTTCATTTTATATTTGTGGTTGATCTATTACAAATCAAAAGAAATATTACTATAATTTATTGGTTTTGGGATTTTAAAATCGCTCTAATATAAAATCACATTTTAGCTATTGCATTTCATAAATTGAACCGAACCATATAAAAACCAAACTACATTTAAAACCGTAAACTGCACCAAATATAAAAATTGAACGATGATGTTTTATGAATCGAAAAACCGATCTATACGGTTTAACAAAAAATCGCATCATGCTCACCCCTAATCTATAAAAGCCAAACCAAAATAATAATATAAACTTACTATACACAATATTATAATATGTACGTGAAGACATGATCTTTTTACACTTCTAACTTTCAACCAAAATAATAAAATAAACTTACTACACAATATGTTAATATGTAAAAACATAATCTTTTTACACTTAGGGACTGTTTGATAGTATCCGAATGATTTAGATCTAAATGATTCAAATATGTAAAAAGATGTTGTTAGGTTAAAGAGCATATGTGAAAGTTTTCTGGAAAAAAAATGATTCATATATATATATATATATATATATATATATATATATATATATATATATATATATATATATATATATATATATATATATATATATATATATATATATATTGATTCAAATGCTCATTATGAGGGTACGACCTATTAATATGTCAAAAATCTTACATAGAATTTGCTCTGAATGTTTCAGAACCTCTTAACCATTTTGATTAAAATATCAAACACCTCTTTAAACTTTCAACATGTTTCCTTAATGTAATTATACTAATGTTTGCATTTTTTTTTTATTTTTTTATTTTTTGGGGTTTAACCAGAGATGGCAAAAGGATAAGATGGCGTAACATATCATAATGGTAATGTCAAACTAGATTGATTTATCAATATCTTCTCGTTTATTTTGAAGCTTGTAATTTATCAGTTATGATTAATAAACTTTATTAAAATAATAACTCAGATTTTTGGATAAAGGAGAGATGCTCAAAAATCGGGTGTGGCTATCGACTATGTCTTTAACGGTTATAACCGCTCCCAGCCCAAGCTCAAGCCCACTTTTCAAAACCGAGCCTGCAGCAAGCCAGCAATCGATGACGGCCTAAAAGGCTAAAACAGGCATGCTCAAGAAAACCAATAACCATCGATTTATAGCCGGGAGCCCGGGATTTGTAAGTTGTAAGTTGTAACTGGCAATAATTCCTGGCCTTTTCAGCCGATAATTCTTCCAATAACCATTGAACACGTTCACTTCTTCCAATTTCGGTTTTATATATATTGAATTTATTTAATTATATTGTTATATTTTAAATATAATAATTGTTTTTAAATATATTAAAAATTTTAATATGTTTCAAGAATTTATAAAACAATAACATATCTAATATAATTTCAAACTGACATTTATGTGTCATTTCTTTAAATGTATGCATATGATATCTTTGGATATATGTATTATTATTTTTATAAACGAATATGTATGTTTGTTTTAATGTGTTATGAATGAATTTTTTTTATTTACTAAAACATTCGTTTTACTAAAACGTTTGTTTTATGCGATTTATTTGTTTGATGGCTCCATGGATGTGGATCTTAAGCTTATACATGACGAATAAATTTAAAAAGATCCCTTACATTTTAAAGAATGACACATTTTTTAGTAACAAACCTTTGGCAATAGAGACCTCACAAAAATTTTTATAGTTAGAGAAATTGTATTGGTTTCTAATTTTTGTTCCTAACTTTATTCCTAACCATTTGAAATGATGACAAGTGAATTAAAATATTATTAAACTTTACACTTGTCATCTTTTCAAATGGTTAATAATAAAGTTAGGAACAAAAATTAGGAATCAATACAATTTCTCTTTATAGTTAATTCGCCCTAATCCTTTATACACCAGGTAGTATCATACGGCCATACCCTACTATAAGACCCCACAAAGTCTTTTTAGTAGACCCTTGTCCACAATCTATACACCCGTACTAGGTTTTATTTATTTATTTATTTATTATTATATTATTTTTTGCAACGCCAAATTGCACTTAAAAAATCAATTTTCATCCTAAAAATGTATTTGCAAAAACCAGTTTCGATAACTAGTTAATTGTTACGTAACGGATCCTTGTACATTTATATCATATGCCCTTAAATCATGATTTTAATCGATTAAAAGTGCGTTTGAACTTGGGTGTCAACTAGGAAACTTTTACAACGGTAGAAGGATATAGAATTCCTGGCGTAGTCAAAATCAAGTTGCCGCATTATATGTAATCAAGATCATTCGGATACAGGATCATCAAAATTCAAAGAAGAGCTACTCGATATAGCCTCTGAATTCTGTTAGAAATTTCTATATTTCTATTCATAATATAATCGCTCTATCAATTAAAAAGTGTTGAAAATTTTGGAGTTCTGTGATATCCTGGATTAAACTTGACACTGGAATTACACACTTCGAAGAATTTTTTATTATAAATCTACAAACAGCTTTGTTCTATTAAATTGGAATTTTAGTTGCGTGCACAAACTGTATCTCATGTACACACATATAGGTACACAAGTAATTCCTGTTGAAAAAATAAAACAAACAGCAGCTACTACCATCATGAATCACATTTCTCACTCAAGAATCAATGAACACAACAAATCAGTAAAACTGGAAATTAACAAACATAGAGCGGCAACTGATACCGAAATCACGAGAAAATACCTTCTACGATGAAGAAGCAACCAAATAGCCGCCTGCTTCTAAGCCTTCTTCGTCTAAAAACAAGTCATCCGTCTTCCTCAAAACAGCGTGAATCAGCACAAGTACCAATCCGCCCAAAATCGACAAAACTATGTTCAACGTGGCGCCAGTCAACATCAGCAAAACAATCGTTCCAATAGATAGGAACGCCAGGACCAAACGATCATCGATCACACTGTGACAAACCGTTAGAGGCTCGTCGCGGAGGAAGTAGAGGAACAACCACGCCGCCATCAACACCGTGAATACGATCAACGAGATCGGATTCCATAACAAGCTTAGGAACAAAACTAAGAGCACAATTATCGCATAGTTCATGCGGAAGTAGCCTACGTTCGTTTTAATTCGTGAAACTGCTTCGGAAACGCCTTGAGGAAAGTTGAAAGAAGCGAGTTTGAACATCTCCTTCCATGGCCGTCGGGTGCCGAGTCCTGTTTTTACGCGTTCTGTTGCGCGAGTTAGGAACTCGATATTCGAACCTGCGACAGGTGACGTCGGAACCGTGCCGTAGGTTGTCATTATCACCGGCGACTCCAGAAACGGCGGCAAGGGTTGTGTGTGTTTGGTGTCCGAAATGAAACGGTGGAATAGAGAGGGAGATCGGGGCGTGAATGTAGAGGTGTGATTAGCATGTGATCCACATGAATTAGGCGCGTCGCTCGGTTAAATAAACAAGATGCTTCAAATAACAAATTGTATGTGTATTTTTTTTAAGAAAGTTTTGTTGTAGATTATACTATTATTGTATTATAGTGAAATTCTAGAATATTCTTTTTTTCTTTTTCACGGCGACTTCTTTCTCCTCAAAATCGTACTGTCTTCAATTTTCTCTTTATCGGCTCTTCATTCCTCATCATTGGCTGAAAATTAAAACCCTGCTCCACATAAAATATTCAGTATCACAAACATCAAATCCTATCTTCCTTTTGTTATCGACATTGATAGGGGAAACTCTTCTCTACTCACGGTGATGGATACGATGTTATTGATCACATTGATGAGTCCTATGATCCACCGAACCCCAGTCCTATCAACCCGAATGGAAAAATGCGGATTCAACCGTCAATATGTGGACTTACTCCACAATATCTCAATGTCTTCTCCAATTGGTTTTGAAGAAAGACTCCTCAACTCGACTTGTATGGTTAAACTTAGAGAATCTTTTTCATGACAGTAAAGATGCAAGAATGATCCAACTCACCAATGAGCTTTGAAATCTCTATGAGAGACCTTTCCGTCGCTGCCTATTGCTCGAAGATCAAAAGTGTCACGGATCCACACCCAAACCTTGACCTTGAATAAAAGGTATCAGACAAACATCTTGTCATTTACACCATTAATGGTCTCTCCTCACGTTTTGAGTATGTTGCAAGCATTATGCGACACCAATCTCTCTTGACAAACTTCATGGAAACCCCGTCCATGCTTCTCTTAAAAGAGCAAACAATGAACCACTCTTGTTCGTCTCTCTTATATGCTAAGACGGATAACTCCTAATCTCCAACAATTCTTGACACTGACATTAATGAGTTTGCTAGAGGAACCAACCACAATGACCACCACGATCACACTGAATAGGCGCAGACGGCAGCCAGCAGCCCCACCAAACCCAACCATACAACATGATGTACTTTTCACCACCAAGAACACAATCAATTTGTTGCCCGGTAACCGTCATGACCCCAATTCCACTGGTGCCCCAAGTTTGACGTCTTAGGCCCTCCTCAATATTGGGATCGACTTTAGTAAGCCTATATTGTTGCCGCTCTATATCTCCCCCCCTCCCGCCGGACAACCTCTTATAGTCCAAATCAGCAACTGCAGAATTCTTCTATTGATATTGTCAGTATATTGTGTTATTATATTGTATTCTAAGATCACTACTCACACTTTCTTTGGGTTTATCCTTTTATACAAAATTTAGATATCTCTTCGAAATTTATCGAATTTTCAAACAAGGTCAAATCCCAATTCGATAAGCCAAAAAAGCGTTTCAATGTATTAACCATGAGGGGGGATATAAAACCAACAATTTCATAATCAGTTTTCCACCTATGGAATCAAATTCAAAATTTTGTGCCGCATACCTCCCAACAAAACAGGAAATTCGAATGTATGCTATGTACTATTAGTAATGTTGCACGAACTTTACTATTCTATGCCCACCTCCCACCAAACATATTGGGTGGAAGATCTTCATATGGCCACCCACCTTTTCAACATTATACCATCCACTTCCATTCTAGATGACACACCCCATTATCGCCTTTTTCAATGGCATCTCTGGCATGGTGATTATGTCGAGTGATATTGACTTGGAGTAGAACCTAGTTCATGGGTTGATAGCTATCGAGAAATGTGCGTAGATGGGTCGAGTGATCGAGTCTAAGAGTATGATTAAACATACATCCATGACGAGGTCCAACCTCGGTTGATAGGGACGAGACTCCAATTTAAAGACCATTAAACGTAAAGGTTCGGCATTACCTAATGACAAGCCTTATAATTGGTAAATTTGGAATGTAACTTCCATCATTGAGTAATGACGAGGTCAGACCTTAGTGGAAAGAGATGAGACTCTCATTGAAAGACCATTGAGGGTGAAGGTCCGACCTTACCTGATGGCAAGTTCTCTAGTTGGTTGATCGCGAACGTGACTTCCATTATTGTATCCATGACGAGGTCCAACCTCGGTGGATAGGGACGAGACTCGCTTTGCAAGACCAATGATGGTAAAGGTCCGACCTTACCCATTGGCAAATGTTCCAATTTGTGGTTTGGAAATTGGTAACCCCATGCTTGCTAATTAGTAAACGAGAGACAGGTCGATATGTTGGAGAATGTACTCTCCATGCTTGTTGTTTGATACTAAATTGTTTACTGCTGGTTATCGTCATGAATGAGGGATGGATCTGGTTGTTGGCATTAACTTGGTTTGAATAGAGAAGAGACTTTTATTGCAAAAACTATTGTGGGGAAGGTCCGCACAACCTAAATTGCAAGTGATTGATAGTGCGGTCGGATTGGGGGAATGTACTTCACATACTTATAAAAATATTGAAATTGATGTTTGTATTATGTACTCACAAGACGATTTTCTTATGCCTTTTGTGGTTTTAATATGTGACACGTATCCAGAGTTTGTTGCTAAAGTGTAGTAAAAGTTGACGAGACTTTTGACACTAAAAGACTATATAGCGACTTAGAGGCGCGAAAGCTAGATTACTTGAGGGAGTTTGTATGACTTATGTATGTAGAATTGCTTACAACGACTCTTGTATATCGTTGTGACATCCAATTTTACATTGAACCATATATCTTGTAAAAAATGGGACATGTTAACACTGATTTTATTACGTTTCAAATAGTGTATGATTTGAATTGTTGTAGATTAATGAGGGTTTATTTACATACTATTACAATAATAATACCTTACACATGTCTTTTCTTATATACTTGCTTTAGGAAAACTTTTCATGTAAATCCATTCAACCCATTAATTAGTTACTTTTAATTCATTAGTTTCTATTAAATAAGTTGTTTTATCTAATTAATAGATGAACTATTTTATTTATTTTGATTTAATAAATAAATAAATAAATAAATAAACATTTATTTATTTAATTAGTTGATAAATAATAAATTTATCATTTTTAAATATATTGTTTTTTTTCATATGTTTTAATGCTCTTTATGTGTAATCTCATATTTTCATATATAATTAGTAGTATAGTAAATTGTTTATTTCTTATTCACTAGATACAACAACAATAACTATATAAACATACCGGTAGATGTTTTATAATCACTCCAGAGCACCAAAATTTTACAAAACTTGTTTAGATCTTGGGGTCTCAACACCACATAATCACAACTTGAGGTTCTTCATCAATTTAAGTATACTTGACGAATTAAATGAACTTGCACAAACCTATCTAATTAATATTTTGAGGCTCTCACATTAGCGTTTCACAATGAGGCAATATGTGATTTCGATATTGTGGTGGTTTGAAAGAAATTTTGCACCAGAGCAATAGAGGAACCTGAAGTGGGATATAATGGTTAAAGGAGATTTCGAAGTACATTTTCGACGTAAAATGAAAAAAATATACATATATTAAAATGTTTTAAATAGGGAAACCACTTTTATAATTTTGCATTACAAGATCTCCCGTGCAAAATGAGTGATCGTTTTATATAAAGTCCCAACAAAGTAATCGTGTTAAATACATAAGCCATATTACTATATTAGGTCATTTTTATGGTTTTCGTTTATTTTAATTATATTATTATAATAACAATATTTTTTTCTGATAAAATGGTATGCTTTATAAAAATATAAAGCATTAAGAGAATCACTAAAAACGTGAAACGTGATTTCAAGGATAACTACGGGACCATAAGTCCGTAACGACCAGAAAAACGTTACCATTCTAAAAACCACTGTTTAGCTCCTAGAAATTGGCAAATTGCAATATCGAATATCGTTGAAAATGGACAACATTTTCTAATCGCTAATTATATCGATTACTTATCAAACTTCTAAGATGGACAAAAAATGTGTTCGAATTAATTCAAACCACAAATGTGTTACACTTTCAGATTTCTGAAAAGATATTGGGAATTGTTAAAAGTTTGGCATTATGGATTGAGAAATCTTATGTCTTTCTAATTTTTCCTCTTACTCATTCTCCTAACCATTTGAAATGATGACAAATGTCATATTCAATATAATTAATAATATTTTAATCCACTTTTCACTATTTCATATGATTAGGAGGATATTTAGGATGAAAAGTTAGGAGGATATAACATTTCTCTTATGGATTTTGTGAATTAGTTTTGGGTCTCATTGGTTTTCCTCGGGCTTGTAATGTCTTGTTTTTTACTTTATTTCTAAAAGTGGCTAGCCTGATGCTTGTTACTGATTTTTGACCTATCAGTCTAATTGGAGCCAAGTACAAGATTATTGTTAAGTTGTTGATGAATGGGTTGTCTTTGGTGGTGGATAGTGTGGTCAGTCAAGAGTGTTCGACCCTTTTAAAGGGTAAGCAAATCTTGGATGACCCGCTTATGGTGAATGAACTGGTTAAATGGTTTAAGAAAAAAATGATAGTTTTAAAAATTGATATTGAGAAGGCTTATGATCCTATCGGGAGAGAGTATTTAGAGTGATCATGATTTTTATGGATTTTGGTGATAGGTGGTTGGCGTAGATCCAAGCTTGCTTATCTTCGGATATGACTCCTGTGTTAATCGATAGTAGCTCGTCGTCAAAGTTTCAGTTGGAGAGGGAATTAAGACTAGGAGATATCTAATGCCTTTTCTTTTTATCATAACATGGACCATCTTCACATAGCTACCGAGGATACGATTCATACGGGTCTTATTCAATGTGTTCAAGTGGAAAGTGGAGACTTGACTTTGTCTCATCTTTTCTATGTTGGCAATGCACTCTTAGTGGGGGAGTTTAATGCAGTTCAGGATTGTAAGGGTTCATGATAAAGGAGAAAATTTCCAACATTGTAAGGATTCTAAGTTGTTTTTGATTTTGCTTTTGTTCTTGGTGTGAATCTTCATAAATATAGTTTATATGGAGTTGGTGTTGAGTTTAATAAAGTTTAGAAGTATGAAAACTTGGTGGGTTGTGAGCTGGAACATTTCCCTTTATGTACTTTAGGAAATATGTCAAGGGTTCAAAGTTGGCAAAAGGTAATGGATAGATCTTGTAAGAGGTTGTCTAAATGGAAAGTCAACATGCTTTATTATGGTCAATCGATGCTTCTTTCTTCAATGCTAAAGTCATTAGTCATTTATTATATGTGATTTTTGGATGCGGGTCGGGTGAAAAACTATTCAAAGGCGCTTATATCAAAGCTTTTTTAGTGGAGATGGTAGTTCTCGAAAAATACATTGGGTCAAGTGGGACCTCGTGCTAGCTTTAAAACATAATGGAGATGTTGGGATTGGAAGTTTGAAAGCCTTTAATTTTGATTTACTAAGGAAAAAAAGATAAAGATTTGTAAAAGATGTGATGTGTTGTAGGTAAAAAAGCAGTGTTGTAGAAATCGACCTTGGTGGCCGACTAATCGGCGATTAATCGTTTGACGGTCTTCAACCGATTACGATTAGTCCTAATCGGTCAGCTTGACGGTTTGCTGCAAAAATCGTTCAAATATCGGCCTTGGCGGCCGATTAATCGGTCTTGGCGGTCATTTTTTTAAATTATATTTATTTTTTTATTTTTAAATAGCGACACAAACACTCTCTATAACTCAAAAAAACTAAAAAAAAATCAATATTAATGAATAAAAATAAACAAATGTATAATCTCTTATGTGTATCTCGGAATAAAATGAATCAAACTTTGCTATTTTGTTATATTTATATATTTTTAAATGCATTCCTTTATAAATTAGAGTCCCCGATTAATCCCCGACTAATCCCCGATTAACCCAATTAATCCCTTAACCCCACTCGACCGCCAAGCTACCGTCAAACAATTTTTACAACCTTGGGTAAAAGTGATAAAGCCAAGTTTGAGGCTCGGGAGTGTGGGCAAGGATTGTGGTTGCTATTGAGAAGTCAAATGACAAATGTGTTATCTTAATATCCAGTTTAAGAAAAAGGGTTTTGGAAATAGCAATAGTACTGTATATTGGAGTAATGTTTGGATTGATAATATTCCTTTGAAGATCCAGTTTCATAGCTTGGTCCATTTGGACAATGACCGTGAGTATTAGTTAAAGAAAAATATGTCAATAATAGTTAGATTTTGAATTGGCGTCGAGAGACTGAGGGAAGAGCAAAACTTGAGTTGCTTCATAGTTTCGAAGGCATTCTTGAAAATATCATGCTCTTGTAATACCGAGATAATCCATTTGGGACTTGGATGGGTCAGATGAATTGATGGAAAGTACCACTAGAAAGTATATTGATGATTACAAGGATGAAAATTTAGTTACAAGATAGTGTAAGTAGATTCCTAGAAAGGTGAATATTCTAGTTTGGAGAGCCATGTTGAATACACTTCCAACTAGAACAAACTTGCATGATTGTGGAGTAGATGCTCCTTTAAAATTGTGTTTATTGTGTTTCAACTCCAAAGAAAATTTGGACCGCCTTTTATAAATGTGAAGCGGCATCAAGAACTTGGAATGCAATTTTTAGGCGGTTGGAGATTGCTTGTCCTAATTTGAGCCCGCTTATAGAAATTCAGGTGTGGTATGAGGCATTTCAAATATCTAACAAGGGGAATATCTGATAATTTTATCTTTATGGGTGTTATGGCGTTTTCAAAATTCTACTATTTTTGGTATTAACAAACAAATTGGGAGACAATTGTTGAGTTTATAGTTGACTATGCATGTTATTAGTTTGTAAAGAAGAATAGTAATTACTATACTAGATAATTGCAACCGCTCAAGGAAACTTATAGGTGAACACCTAACAAAAGTGTAGTAGTAAAAAGAAAATGTGGATGTAGTTTTGGTGAGAGAAACTGTATGGAGAGGGAAGGGTTGTAAACGAACTTAAAATTATATGGAGAGGGGAAGGGTTGTAAATGAGAGATTGGTGGTTAGGGAACTTGAGGCTTCAGTGAGAGCAAAGAGAAACATATGGAATAGAAAGAGGGGGGAATAAGAGATGTGTGCAATCCAACTAGGTAAATAGCCTAGGGTTTTATCTAGATATCCAGGCAATATGTTTTGCCCGGACAAGTCCGCCCTAAATAAGTCTCTTTTAATTTAACACAAAAATATGTCTAAAAACATTAATTTTGTTTCTTAAAAACTTGGTACACCCTTGTCGCCGGTGTATGTTTTGTGAAAGACTTTGTCGAAATTATTTGGCGGTAATATTCCTAACAATCATATCGAGGCGACTTTTCGTGTGAACAACATCATTTTCTTGTAGTACAAAGTAGCCATAAAATGTGTCTTTTATGTTAGCGATTAGAGTTAATACCCATTAGAGTTTAGGTTAGGCCAAGAACTCATTTTGTATCCATATTTATATGAGGTTAAACCTCTCTTATTATTATCAAGCCATTTTATATTATAACATTGTATCAGAGCTCAAAGTTAAAACACTACTGCTGACAATAACTCGGAGTCGCCGCCGCCGACCTCCACCTCCGCCTCCGCCGATCTTCTCTAATTCTTGTCGGAGGTGTCTCCATTATGCTTAATAATTTTCTCCTTTCTATTTCTTCTCAAAAATAATAATTCAGCCGCCGGCACCAAATCAGAGCTCAGTCATCGGTTTTTCTACTGTCCCGTCTGCTACGTCCCCTCTCCTCGGATGACCTCTTCTCTGGACCTTCTCCGCCAGACAGCCTCTGATTTGCACTCGTCTCTTTTTCTCTATCAACACTGCAGTCGCCGATCTTGCTGGAATTGGCTCCGTTGTCGCAGATTGAGCCCTCTCCCTTGCTCGCTACCTTTCTTCGGACTCCTCTGCCGCCGATTCCATGATCGTTGTCGCTGCCGTCAACTCTCTCTTCTTCTACAACGGAACCGCCTTTGGCCGCCGCTCTTCTCTTCTTCTCCGAAAAGCAGTCCTTATTAGCTGACAGCCGTCATCGTCAGAGTTCTGCCACCGCTGTCTTCATCTATGTTTTTTTTATGTTTTGTTTATTTTCCAGTTTAATCGTCTCCCCCGGATCAAACTGCGGGGGATGTTAGCGATTAGGGTTGATACCCATTAGGGTTTATGTAAGCCAATTAAGATTTAGGTTACGCCAATAACCCATTTTGTATCCTCACTTATACGAGGTTAAACTCCCTTCATTATTATCAAACAAGTGTATATTATAACATCTTGGATTCAAAATTCAGTTTTTCGTACTCTTTCTAATTTGCTTACTCATTGCTAGTGTGGTTAAGGAAATCTGAGTTGTTGCAAAAAACAACAAAAATCAGATACCAGCTCACGTTTTCCATATCTAAAATTCTGGCACGTGATGCGGTGATGCAACAATAGGATTGAGAAAGAAATATCAATTTCCTGTCGACAAAACGATAAAAGTTAACTATTTGCCGAAACTTTAGATCTTGTTGCAAGAACTAAATGGCAACAATGTATCATTCAACATCAAATTTTGACTGTTACATAAAAGGAATCCCCATGGTAACAAGACACCTATTATCTATGAGAAAAAGTTATAAAAAATTTTAAACAAAAATATGTCTTATTGTAGTACCCTTTTAGTTTTTATATTTTCCAACTGAAAAACACAAAAGACTTTGAGTACGAGCAATTTCTTTTTCTTTCCTTTTGTACTCCCTGTCTCCCAAAAAAAACATGCTGCACATGACGTTAAATACGAAATAATAGCTAAAACGAAACGGTTCATCATAAGGTAATACTCCCTCCGTCCCAAAATGATAGTCCATGTTTCCTTTTTAGTTTGTCCCAAAATGTTAGTCCACTTCTAAATATAAATGACATCTTTACCAAAATACCACTAACTGTAATTGTAATATCCAACACATCTAGTATCGGCATTAAATGCAAAGAAAGGGTAAAACAGTCATTTTGTGGAAAAAAATAAGATGCATTTAATGTTTTCTTAATCTGTGTGTTTTTTGTCTGTGGACTATTATTTTGGGACGGAGGGAGTATAAATTAATTATATATCGATTTTCCCCAAATATTGCCCCTTTTGATAGATTACTGACAGTTTAAATAATAATTTATCGTCAGACACTCATATAATGGCTATGTAACTATTACTCGTCCATCAAAAAGACAAAAACAGATCAATTGATTGCAACAATTAAAAGCTATACATAAGGTGTTAGGATACACCGTAAATTGGTAAACACTAAAAATATTAATAAAATAACATTAAAGATAAAGGATAATATTAATATTTACTATATCCATAATACTAATAAGTAATAACGCCAATAACAATAATTCGTAAATCACTTGTTGGGTAAGAGGATTTCAAGACAAACCAATAGTTGACACTTAAAAAACAAATAGTCCAAATACGAAAAACTTCGACAAAATGATGACTCCTTTTTTGGGAAAAAAGAAAAAGACAAACACTCCCTGAATTATATCTGAATGTGTATTTCATATTTGTCAACCTTTTAAACTATCTTATACCAAATCAAAATTAAGGAATAGCTACTATTTAATTTGGTCCATAAAACAACATTATCTTGCTGCGTGGAGATTTTAGATGAACGTACAATATTTTGCTCGACAGAATATGCCACGTCTTAGACACCATGTATACATATAAATAAATAAACAAACCCTTAACTCTGCAAATAATCAACGTTTACAAATTCTTCAGTGCAAGTCGGCAAGATACGGCAAACGTTCCAAGCATTGACAGGTATGTTGTTATAATAATATAAAAATATATCAACCCATAAAACATTAGTAAAGGATGGAGAAGGCTTCACGTTGTTGGTTTGACCTCTATGATGTTATATATTACGTCAAAATAAATCTATTATCTATGTTTTTTATTTCTTTCATACATTAAAATATTAGAAAAAGTTTTCATTGTTTTGTTATCACCAACTAATATCAACTAATTCACATACGGTTCAGCTACTGTATTATTATGTCTATAACGGCCAACCAACAAAATAGAGAAAATCAACCATAAAGGTAGTGGATCAGATATGTCGAATCCTAAGTTGCTTAACTTTATTCAAATGATTACAAACCTCCAAGATTTTTTATTTCTAAAAATGGATCATTATTTTGATAACATGATTTTCAAACTCATATTTAATAAATTAAGCATTTATAGAAATAGACAAACAAATATAAATGACCCAAATCGACCTAATACGTTTGGGCTATTTTTCGTTTTTTCTTTTTAATCATATAAACTCTTTTTATTCAAAATTTCAAGTTTTAGTCTTTATGTTGGTATGTAGTCTATTTTAAACGGTAAACCCAAGTACACAACTACAATTTGTGCCCGTCCTTTTTTATATATTATACGGATTTACGCCAAATTTTGTATCATGTTTTCATTTTAATTAAACCCCAAGAACCTGAACTTGAAGGAAAAGCTAAGCTGTTAGGCACGAAGGTTGCCTCTAAGATTAAAACTACAGACTTCCACAAGTTTTCTAAAACTGCACATGCACTCAAAACGCATCTTTGCTTTCTAACTTTCTTTCATATCTTATAATCTTTCATCACACTTGCACATTCACTTAACGGATTTCTATAAAAATCAGTTTCATTACATGATATACAGCCAAATCATCGACTTCAAGAAATGGAAACAAAACCAAAATTCCTTCACGGGACACTTGAAGCCACCATCTTCCATGCCACACCTTATTCACCACCCTTTCTACTTAATGTACGTATCATAAACTCTTGCCCATATTAATCGTTTTACTATGTTTGTTTTTTTAATTTTGGGTTTTTTTTGCAGTGCATAAATCCAATTGGAAAACCAGCATATGTTACAATCAAGATTAACCATAAAAAAATCGCGTCAACTAGTCATGAAAGTAGCCGAATTTGGAACCAAACCTTGCGTGTTCTTTGTGCTCACTCGATAAATTCAACAATAACAATCACCCTCAAGACAAAATGTTCCATTCTTGGAAAAGTCAACATTCAAGCCGATCGATTGTTACAAGAGTCAACCCTGATCGATGGTTTGTTTCCATTGTTAATGGAAAATGGGAAGCAAAATCCGGAATTGAAACTTAGATTCATGTTATGGTTCAAACCCGAGGATATTGAACCAAATTGGCGAAAAATAATCGATAGAAAAGAACATAATGGTGTAAAAGATGCTGCATTTCCACAAAGGGGTAAATGTGGTGTTACATTGTATCAAGACTCTCATCATCATCCTAGTTTCAAACCGCCATTTGGGTCTCCAAGAAAACTTTGGGAGGATGTTTTTGTAGCCATTGAAAATGCAAAACATTTGATTTATATTGCGGGGTGGTCTTTCAATCCCAAGATGATTTTGGTAAGCCACAGAAAGAATAGCAATATACTTTACTCTTTTTACCAATATACAAAATGTAGTTTATTTTTTACTCATAATAGCAACGCACTCGAATTTCTTTACACATAAAAGCAACGCACTTACATGTATGTTGCCCTTATAGGTAAAAAATAAAGTACATTGCCTATATTGGTAGCGAGAGGGAACTACGTTGCTATTCCCTGTAATTTTCCTTTAATAAAAAAATTGTAAAATTATTTACGATGCAGGTTAGGGATTCAGAAACGGAAATCCAACATGCACAAGGAGTATCGTTGGGCGAATTATTAAAAAGAAAAGCAGATGAAGGTGTATCCGTAAGAATCATGATTTGGGACGACGAAACTTCGTTACCATTAATAAAAAACAAAGGAGTAATGGGGACCCACGATGAAGACGCGTTTGCCTACTTCAAAAACACAAAAGTGGTATGCAGATTGTGCCCTAGATTAAACCATAACTTCCCAACATTATTCACACATCATCAAAAAACCATAACCATAGACACCCGTGGGCACTCGTCTTCAAGCAAACGAGAAATAATTAGTTTTATTGGGGGTATCGATCTTTGTGACGGCCGATACGATACAGAAAAACATTCGGTTTTTAAAGCATTGAATACGGATTTCTACCAAACGAGTATATCCGGGGCACGAGTTGACCGAGGGGGCCCACGAGAGCCATGGCATGATGCACACGCGTGTGTTATCGGTGAAGTTGCATGGGACATAATGCGGAATTTTACGCAACGATGGGTGAAGCAATTTGATCCGTCTCTTTTAGTCCCGGTTAACAAAATAACCGATTTGGGACATGAACCGGTTACCGAACGGGATTGGAATGTTCAAGTTTTTAGATCGATCGACCACGTGTCAATTTGCCATGTGGCGAAGAATTTTACAGTTGAACGAAGCATACATGATGCATATGTGGAGGCGATTAGGCGAGCTGAGAGGTTTATTTACATTGAGAATCAATATTTTATCGGTGGGTGTGATTTATGGGAGAAAGATCAACATTCGGGGTGTAGTAATTTGATTCCGATTGAGATTGCATTTAAGATTGTGAACAAGATTAAAGCGAAAGAGAGATTTGCGGTTTATATTTTGATACCGATGTGGCCGGAAGGTGTACCGGAAAGTGAACCGGTGCAAGATATATTGTATTGGACAAGGGAGACGATGAAGATGATGTATGGTTTGATAGGGGAGGCGATACGGGAGAGTGGTGAAGAGAGGCATCCGAAAGATTATTTGAATTTTTTTTGTCTTGGTAATAGGGAAGAAGAAAAGGAAGGGGAGTATGTCCCTCGTTGTTCACCTCATCATGGAACACAATATTGGAATGCTCAAAGAAATAGGCGGTTCATGGTTTATGTACATTCGAAACTCATGATAGGTAACCTTTTTAACTCCTTAGTTTTATGATTATTATTTTTTATTTTCATAACCCTAAATCCCAAAAAATGTGGCATCTCGTGCTTTATTATTCGATTTTATATAATATGCTACCGGTATTCGTATCAATAGAAAACCGTGTCCAAGAATAATAAAACAAGAAGTGTGGCATCTGATAAGAGTGATAGGGGTGAAATAGAAACCGCAAAAAACGACTGAACCGGACCCGACTAAACCAGAACTGATTTACATAATATGGTTTAGTTTTCGGTCTTTGATAGTGTTGGATTTCGGTTTTGGTCCATGGTCAATTAGTCCCGGTTCACAGACCATACTCATCCCTTATTACACAGCAACATCATCAACTTCATTCCTAATTCGATTTGGACCATAAGAACCGAAACCAAATCGGGACCAAACACCCCTAATCGTTTCGGTTTTCTGTCCATGATTAAATCCAATTTGGTTCGGTCCTAGTTTGGTTTCGGTCCGGTCCACGGACCATGCTCATCCTTAAGAGTGAACACATAAATCATACCTCAAACCTGACTCAAAAACAATAAGGGTAGGTCTTCCTGCAATACTAATTGGCAAATCGGGTTAGCTAATTAAATAATTCAAAATTTTACACAACCCAGCCTATTAATTAAACGGGCTGATACTTTTTTCCCAACCCAACTTGTTAAATAAATGGATTGCACCTGCGTTGATCCATCTAAATTTCAAAATTTACTTAAAATAAAGTAAGATTGGACTTGGTTAAATAAGTTATAAACCCTGGCCTACCGTTAAAAAAACTATATAAAGAAAATAAGTTACAAACCCAAATAATTGTTGTAATTTAAAAAAACACGACTATAATTTAATTGTCCAAATAACATTCTACATTTCTAGCTTCTAAGCAAAGTGACTTAACTTTTACTTTGAGTTCGATTTGTATCTTTGTGTGCGGCGCCCCAGATGGTAAATTGGTAATAGGTATCAGATGTGTACTTCCTAATTCTATAAGATTAAATAAAATATTAAACCAAATTAAATATATAATTAAATGGGTTGGTAGGTTGGCATCTGTTCAGAAATTGCAACCCTAATCCAACCTATTGAATTAAAGGGGTAGAAAATCAAGAGTGACAAAGCTAATTAATCTTTTGTTGTTTTCCTACTTTTATTCAGTGGACGACAGTTACATGTTGATAGGATCCGCAAATATAAACCAACGATCCATGGACGGGACACGAGACACGGAAATTGCAATAGGATGCTACCAGACAAAAGACGCGAGTATAGAAACACATAAAAGAGATATTCATGATTACCGAATGTCATTGTGGTATGAACACACAGGACGATTTGAACACGTGTTTCAAAATCCCGAGAGTTTGGAATGTGTGGTGATGATGCGTCTATTTGGAGAACAAATGTGGGAGATTTATTCGGGAGATGAGGTTATAGATATGGAAGGTGTCCATTTAGTAAGTTACCCTGTGAGGATAACACATGAGGGTAAAGTTGAGGATTATGTGGATGGTGGTGGATGCTTTCCTGATACAAAAGCACAAGTAAAGGGGAAAAGATCGAAGGTTTTACCGCCGATATTTACAACGTAGACGAAAATGCCCTTTGGTTACGGTTGCTCATGTTTAAATAGATCCTGTACATAACATAACATCAGAATGCTGTTTCTAATCAGGCCTCAACAGAGGGATACGTGTATATACATGAGAAATATGATCTTATGGTAGAATTTGAATATTTGATGAATAAAAGAGAGGAAATTGGACATACCTCTTTAAATATAGCTTCAGGTAAACAAGTGAGACGGCCTTAAACATTGCTGCGAATATTTTACAGCAAGTTTCTTTGATATATATCTGAAAAGGAATCAAAAAATTTATATTGTAATTTGATTAGAAGTACATTTTTATTGAGAAATTCGTCAAAGTAATTTGATTTTACATGTCAAGCACACATAAGGAAGGACTAAATATGAAATCATGATCTCATTTGACAAAGGAACCAGTAACCGCCATTAACTGCCAATTCGATCACAATCTTTAAGATAATCCACAATTCTTGTATTTATTTGAGCTTTTGAGAAACAACACTCAGTTGTAAAAATTTCACCATGCTATTGCATGAGTACTGTTGGCTTAGAACTATTAGGACGTGTTTGGTGTGATGGGGTGAAATCAGAAAGGAATGGAATGAGCAAGGTAATGGAATGGGTCATTGCATTCCATTATCATGTTAGATTGGCTTGATGGAATGGGTCATTGCATTCCATTTCATGTCATTTGAATTATACAGTGTACTTCAAATAGTAATAAATAAATAAAAAGTTTATTTATTGCTTTATAAAAGTTATTCAAAATTAAATACCATGGAATCTTAAAAGTGGAGATTTAATAAATAAAAAAAATATTACTTTGAGTTGCTTTGGAAAATAAGAAAAAGATCATTTGAGTGATAATTTGAGAAAATTATAATTGTTGAAGATGTTTAAAAATAAATGTATTTATAATTAATATTTGCTCCATTTCATCAAGGAATTATGGAATGAAGATTAGCCCAAGAGAATGAATCACCTATTCTGCAGCAAACATAGAGGCTTTTATCATTCCGTGGTAATGCTTTATTCCGTTCCTTCTTCAATTACTATGACCAGACACCACCTTTGAGCAATGATGTTGATTTGGCAATCACCCAAAAGGGCAATAAAGGAAAGTGACAATCACCAGAATCTACACCCAATCAATGGTGTAAGAGATGAAGCACAAATCATGCACCAATTGCCGATTGAATACTATTTCTGAAATCCCTTGGGGCTTTCAGCCTTAACATCAGAATTTCGGACCGGTTACCCCTGTGAAATAACAAATTATTTCTTTATGAATTATGTATAGACCACGTTCAGATGCATTTAAGTTTCTCATTAGAGGTTTCTTTGGTTAATTGTACTAGTCAGGATTTAGGAATTTACCTAATTTGGTACTTCAAAAACGAATCAGCTTGCTCTTCCAAAACCATTCGGAAATGCATTTCCAGCATCCAGGATCAAGTCCGGCTGTAAAGCAACAGAAAGAAAAAAGAGCAGAGCAGAAATTATGACATAGCACAAATATGGGTGGTTGAGGTGGGGGATAAAACAGAAAATAAATGCTAGCAATAAAGCTGAAAGTAAAGAGGTGAGAAGAGTAACAACTAACAAGGTATATAAACAACAAACAGTGAAAATGAAAAAGGAAACTAGGGCATATACTACTCCACTACCCTCGTTTTAAGACTTCATGCCCTCCTATATAAGGTCATGTCTTCTGTAAGAGCCAACTCTTCCATGTCTAACCTCATGCTATCTTCTCACTTCCTTCTTGGGCGCTCTCTCCTTGCACCACAGACTGTGACCGTCTCCACCCTCCTAACCACAACCGCAGTAGTCTCCTTTGGACATGTCAGAATCTTCCTTCCCTCAATTTTGCGGTAATCCATGCCACTCCTAACGAATTTTGAGAAGGTTTTACCACATTTCCAATGCAACATCCTCATCTCACCAACTTCCATCTTCGTCACATGCTTCTTCTTAATCAGTCAACATTTCCCTTTAGTTTCAAAAAGACCTTATTGTGGCACAGAACTGCCGTGGCCACACTCAACTTTAACCATCTCGCCTTTATGCGACGGATAACATTATCCTTAACACCCCCATTTTCGTATGGATCATAGACCCAAGTACTTGAGAACCGATACATACTTCTACTTTTTCATCATTTTGGCTCCCTGCTAAAACTGCACCATAGATATTGTGTCCTAACTCTGTTGATCTGTAACCTCTTTCTTCCAATGTCGCTTCGATGTATCCAACCTAGCATTCAGTTGGCTGTAGTCTCTGCCACCAAAACAAGGTTGTCAAGAAAAAGCATATACCATGGCACCGCTTTCGATATCTCACAAGAAATCTTGCTCATAATCAAAGTGAAGATGTTGGGATAATCCCTGTAGCAGCCCAACTTCCACTAGGAACCCTTCTCGCTTCCTGATCCTCCAAATTGTCTCCCTCTCGTAGTACGTTACCATATGCCTTCTCTGGGTTGATGAACACCGTATGGAGATCCCTATTTCTCTCTACATTTCTCAATAAGACGTCTGAAGATGAGGATCGCTTCAATCGTCGACCTCCCTAACATAATGCAGAAATTGATTTCCAAATACGATTGTTCCAACATTCTTTCCCATAGTATAATGGCTAAATTATGTTCTTCCTTGAAACTCCGTATTTGTTACAAATTGTGTGGATGAAAATCATAATCAGATGGGTTGGACCACACCCCAGGTCCGCTATACTCTCCTTATATCCTAGTGTCCCGTAGCCAATGCACCACTCATGCACAAATAGTTAAGCAATTGAGTTTCCTCAAGATGAAAACCGGTCACGAATGGGCACCAAAACTTATTTGGTTCACTAAGCCAGGTCTTCCGGTAGTGCCTGGTGAAACTTCTGTCATATTGCAGCAATGGCCAACTTGCCTAGAAACGAACACCTTATATCCATTTTATCATTGAATTTCCTAAGGGTATTCTTGTATTAAATTAACACGTGGAACCCAAAAGCATGTCCAAACCAGATGCATAATTGCATCTCCACCACCGCTCCCATTGCCAATCTCATAGGATCTATCTAGGTTAAGGGAAATCTTAAGAGCATATCAAAATTATGACCACAAAAGAGAAACCCAACACCCAAAAAGGTAGAGAGAATGGAGTTGGATTAGCCGAAACCGGTTTTCAAAACCGGACCGGTTATAACCGAAACCGGTTTTTAAAAAAACCGGTTTTTAAAAAACCGGTTTTTAAATAACCGAAACCGGTTTTTAACCGGCTTTTGTGCACCTCTAGCTATAATCATATAGTAAGATAAAATACCATAAAAACCAATAAGTATATAACAAATTCAACCTCAAAATCTACCCGAAAGAGTTTCAATCAACTTTTCAATGAGGCACATATATCGATAGCTAAAGATATATTTTCACTTGATGAGGAACCAAGTTTACCCAATCAGAATACTTGCTTATCATAAAGTAGTAGTACATATGAGAGAACTCACCCCACATCAAACGCCATGTCACCCTTCCTTCAAGCTAGCCAACAGGAACACCTGGTCTTGAATGTATGGTAACAAAGATGTTCGAATATGAACTATATTACAGTAATATACAAAGAATAAACAGCAAAAAATCGCACCAACACAAGATAACCAGACCGCATAAATGATCTCCAAAGTACTGCAGCACATCTACAGGAGGTGTTCCTATTACCAAATTACCCTCCTTTTCTCTTTTTTCCCTCACACAAAACCCACCTTCTGGGATCTTCATCTTCTTTACTAATCTGCATCTTCTTTGCTCATCATGGTAACTCATTTTTTCTGAAAATCAAGAAACTCCCATATGGGAATTTTCAATTTAGGGTTTTTTTTTTAATCTTTCGGATTGCAATTTGGTGTTTTGTAGCGGGTTTTGATTGTTCTATAACTTCCTAATACTCCATCTTCAATCACTATGATCATGGCTATCAGAAATAACTGTAAGGATATGTGTTGTATGTGTTAAATACAACATCATAGATAATCTCAAAGAACTCCAAGTCATCCATGAAATATGCTTCTATGTAACCGAGTTTCATCTTCCCTTTAGAACAACTACCCTATTGTATAGGACACAATGTACATAGAAGTCTATGTCTTACCACCTATGCTACTATACTTTCCAACTTAACATACACTACTTCAGATAGTAGTAATAACTAATATATATATACAGATTTTGGGTCAATAGAATACATAGTGATGAAGCATCTTGTTTCAGTAAGCTTTAAGGATGTTGTCATATAAGTTAACGAATATGCGGTCTTAATAAAATAAACAAGCAACTGTAAACAATACAATAACTGCTTAAAAACTACACCTAAATTTTATCACACAAGAGGATATTGTCTCCATAAGTTGTAGTAAAGCAACCCAATGTTCCCAATGGGTAAAATAGTCAATAAGTTCAGATAAAGGGATTACTTATTTAAATGCAAACCTATGAGAACCATACACTTCTTCAAATTGGAACACAATCCATCCATATTTCAATGATGATTCATGCGAGATTTCTTGACCCGTGGATCAGAACTTGACCCATACCATGGGCCCTGGTCCCCACCACCCTGAGGAAAAATGTAAACATAGCAATTTTAAGTCAAATTCACGAGTGTTATCAGATGGCACAATTGTAATTTTGAGCAATATTGAAAGCAATACCAGGTGGGCCCCATATCCGTCACGACCAAATGCCATTCCATATGAACCACCTAAATAATTACGTATCAAAGATTCGAGGAAATATCATTATATGCCCAACTACTACATATAACATCAACTTTATCCAAGTAACCAAGAGGGTATAATGGTAAATAGTAAATACCGGCATCCCATTTTCCAACATCAATATTTGTAAGTTCTGCACGAAGCTTTTCAACTTCACGCGCCATGGAAACCAAGTTCTTTTCCATAGCTTGTCTTTGTTCCATCAACTCTACACCTCCTTTCTTCTCATAATCAACAGCAGCTCTGTACAATATGCAACAATTTTATTCATTTAGCATTTAGCTCAAACAATTATATTATTTTATAATAAAATAATATAAAAAACCTAGCATGCATAAGCTCCTGGTGAAGTCCCTCATGCTCTGTTTTCAAACCCGGAAGATGCTTGTTATCATCTTGCAATTTTCCAATATCTTTCTTGAAAATCTTAACCTGTCCAGATAAATCATGTCTTATTGAATTTAGCCTCTTTACTTCCTCATGTAGTTGTATAGCTTCATTTTTCAGAGGCTCAATGGAACGAAGATCAGCTTCTACTTTCAAATTATTTTCCATGAGCTGTCTTGAATGTATTTCATTATCTTGTTGAATATCAGAAATTGCAATATTCATTCGCATAAGTTCCTCTCTAGTAGCACCCAATTCTTGTTGTAGAGCAATTCGGTCTTCGGCTAATCTCCTGTTTTCACCTAAAAGTCTGCGGATTTCATGATGTTGGATTTCAAGTTCTTCCTCCAACATGGCGGGATGACGTGGCATTGGGCCCCGTAATGGAGGTGCTCTTGAGGGGTACACATGTTGGTTTTCGTACGGCTTACGAGTAATACGGTCTCTTCTCGCCATTATATATGATCCTAAGGGAAGTATAAAACTATAAATACATGTGATTAACTTTTTTATGGAAGGTGCACACAAATTTATTCTAAAAAAATCATTAACATCTACGAATCTAAAAAAATCGTACAGTCTTACACGACCACTTGCCTTTTAAATCATGGTTACGGATTGTTTGTCATGTTCATTAGCTACCAAGATTTACTTCAACTTAAAATTAAAACTCACTATCTTTGCATTTCTTTTCCAACTAATCAAAATAAAACAGAAGCCATCCAATTCATCAACACATACCCATTCATCTCCGCACAAGTTCCATTAATACAGTCATCCTCGAAACTATGAACAATAAAACTTTCAACAGGACGGAAATTGCAAAAACAATGGATCGCAAAACCCTAGCACTAACGAAAACAACATATTCTTGGGTAAAGAAAGGTATTTTTTTTTTCTTTTTCTTTTTTGTCGTAGAAACAAGACACGGCAATCAAATGGATAAATTATGGATTCAAACCTTGATTATGTGACGGAGAGAGGTTAAATTTTGCAAATATTCTTTATGTTCTTCGCTTGCTACGGAAAAACCTCGACACCTAACCTAACTCGGTCTGGTTCATGAGAGAACGTACATAGGTTAACAGAATGATGGTGGAAGGAACCTGTCGTTTTTCTCTTTACTGGGTAGCCGATTGTTTGGGTGAAACCGATCTAACAAACCGGCTTATGCAAAGAGAACGTTGGAATTTTTTTATTTTTTTATTTTTGCTTTTTGAATTTTTTATCCAACTGTTTTTATAGTCAAATTGAACATTGAAAAAATGACTTAAAATGATAATTATATTTCCTAGATATACAAAAAACATTATCGAACTATTTTTTGTAAAAAAAACATCATCTAACCAAGCCGTTTGTTCATATTTAACCATTAAAGTTTCACTTATGTTCACATATCACCCTAAGGCAACTGGTTGTATCCGGTCAAGGGTATTCTATCCGGTTAAAAGTGTTACGTGGCAATTAAGTTGGTATTACGTGGATTTTATCGATATATCTGGGGGAAGGGGGGATTACACATTCAGTAAAAAAAACCCTAACCGATTCCCATTGATCAAGGTTAATCGTTTGATCAATAAAAACTTATGGTGAGTTCAAGCAAACCCAGGGATTATGAAAGTGGAATAGTGAATAGTGGAACTGTAAAGAGGAATATGGGACATTATGAGAGAATTACTAAGTTAAAGTTGAATAGGAAAGTTACCACGACAGGTGGAAGTAGCGAAATAGAGTCACATCCTATTAGTTCAAAATATGATGAGGGGTAATGGTATTTTTGGGGTTGCATTCAGGGGCGGAACACGTACATTATAATTAGGGGGCCGAAATCAAAACTAGTAAACAAATCAATATAAAATCGCTTAACTTTGTTGAATGTTATTACATATCGATACTTAAAAAAATAACAAAAATAAAAAACGATTAATAAATACATCATTATAATAAAACAAAGCATGCTTATAAAATACTAACTGTTAACCGTTATGATAGCTTATTACAATTTTCAAATTCTAATGTATTGAAGTGTTGGATTGTATCATAAATAAACATGCAAAGATAAAATAAAAAATTATAAATTAATGAAAAAAATTTGAGTTATAATATATAAAGATTTGATAAGATATCAATTTCGGATTTAATAGAATACGTAAGAACGCTCAAAATATAATACTTTATCTCATTAAACAATTTTCTCCTTTCTTTATGTCAAATCATATGAGAGGTCATTAAACAATTTTTTTTCTTTTCCGTCAAATCATATAATACTTTGCAGCCTTAGTAATTAGTAACTATGTACCTGCTTCTCCTCTCTTTTTATATACTCAAGATATCGGTTTACACAAAAAAAAGTAGTGAGAGAGTGTCAATTTTAAGAGACCGGAAGAGGGAGCGAGAGAAATAAAGAGAGTGCATACCTACACTCCGGTGCCGGCGAATAAGAGAACTCGAACAACTACGGCAACAGTAGTGCACTGGTGATCCGGCGACTCAGTAAGGAAATGGAGAATAGGAAGAGGAACCAAGAGAGACAAAGGGAGCGTGTATCTGTACTCCGACGAACTTCAGTGAGTTGCACAACGAACGGCTCTAGTATTCTAGGGTTTTCTATTGTTTTGAAACTTTTGTATTGATAAATGGTTTTATATATTTCTACGGAGTTAATTATTCAGTTTCCTTGTTAGATTGGCTTTCCTTTTGATAAGTTTCAGTTAGTTTAAATTTTCAAAAAATTAAATTAGATAAAGTACGGATATTTAGTAGCTAAAAATCAGGAGAGGCCGATTTATTTTGATTTTTCAGAAATTAGTTAATATAATCATTGATTCTATATATATTGGTGTTTAGTGGATAAAAAACCAGGGGGGGCCATGGCCCCCTGGCCCTTCTGTGTTCCGCCACTAGTTGCATTGAAAATGAGCATTTTACCTATAATGTAGGTTTATTTCAAAACACTTTCAGTTAATGCAACCTACTTTCAGTTATGTCATGAAGTTTGTAGCATTGTTCATGTTTCGGTTTTACTTAAAATCTTCAGTTTGTATGTTGTATCAGTTTCGCATAATAGCAACATACTTTGAAGGTATGTTGATTAAATAGCAACATATTTTCAATGTATGTTGCTTCAACTTGTATCAATTCCTTTTTCAACTTCTATCGGTTCCTTTTTCAACATCTGGATGTTTTGGTTTGACTAAAATGTTCAGTTTGTATGTTGTATCAGTTTCGCATAATAGCAACATACTTTGAAGGTATGTTGATTATATAGCAACATACTTTCAATGTATGTTGCTTCTACTTGTATCGGTTCCTTTTTCAACTTCCATCAGTGTCATTACATCAACAAACTTTCATTACACCAAATTACTTTCATTATCAAAAAAGTGACAACATACTTTCATTACAACAAGATACTTTCATTACAACAACATACTTTCATGTTCAAAATGGTCCTTCAATCTCCAACTTTGGTTAAGCTACTAGATTAATAATTTCATTACAAACATAACAAACAACAACAAAACACAAAATTTTAGGATAATCACTTTCCTACCCAATTTATCCAATTCTTTTCTAAAATCCATGAATCCTTATCAGCCTTCATCTTGTACAAACTGAAACCATCTTCCAATTTTGATATCTTCATTTCAATGGAGCTCGATTCTCCTTCATTTCCCAACTTTGGTTCATCCTCAACCCATTCCCAAAATTCAAATTTTCTTCTTTTTTGGGACCGTTATTTTTTCAAAAATATATCATAAAAACAAACAATTATGTCCAAGAAATAGATGATAAACTATTGAAATATACTTACCAAAGAGTTTTGACAAACCTGAAATTTTCGACCAGGATTAGTATTTATAGATGATGTCCAAATTCTAGAATGATACTCACATTCACAACGGTTCGCATAATCAAGTATCTTCTTTGATTTGTAATTGTTTGTGCTTTAGGTGGAGATCGATCTGTTTTCCATGAGAAGCCTGGAGGGTTCGATTGCTTCTTTTGCCTTAATACGATCCAATTTGGGGTGTTATGTGGAGGAGTTGCCTACATGTCAACTTAAATGCCTTGTAAGCAAAAAAATATGCCAAGTAATAAAAAAGTATGCCATGTAAGCAATAAACATGCCAACTCAGCGATATACCTGATACAACTGGTTGCCTTAGGGTGATATGTGAACATAAGTGAAACGTTAATGCTTAAATGTGGACAAACGGCTTAGTAAGATGGTGTTTTTTGTATATTTGGGAAACATAATTACCATTTTAAGTCATTTTTCCTTAGAGATACTTTTGAATAATTCGATGCATTTCAAAATTTATAGAATAAATATTGTGATGACATTATTCGACGAATATCAAAAGTTGAAAAATAAACATTGTTTTGTAGTTTGATAGTGGTTATACGTAAACAAAAACTCTGTAAATTTTTATAGGTTGTGAATATCCAAACAATTCAAACGCAATCGTTCATTTCATAATTTGTCAAGTTTGCGAATTAAGCTAATTAGCTGCAACATAAATGTACGAATCTAATCAGATGTGTAAAGTGGACCAAACATCACAAGCCAAATTTATTCCAAAATCTAGTTTTTCGAAACTTCATATCGTTTCATTTTAAGCTAAATTCCACATATTAATTGCATGACCTCAAAGGTCGAACGACTTACTCAATAATGTTGTTGAAGTGTCTCTTGAATAAATTTATTATTTACCAATAAACAGGCCCGACCCAATACATGGGCGAGTTGGACCAAGGCCTAGTCCAACACAACTGGAGGGGCATCATATGTGTTAGTCTATTTAGTATATCATGTATATATATTGACCTAAAATATTTAGCAGCCCAATTCTAATACTAATTAGTAATAGCGGCCCAATACACATTAATATCATATCGGGCTATCGACTGATTTTATTTAGCGTGGAGTCTGGAGAAAGCCGCAAAGGCTGAGGATTGAGGAAGGAATAATCAAGAGCTAGAATCGTCACTTTGGAAGTTGGAAAACAATTAAACGAAAATGTAGAGAGCGAGGAGTCAGCTCAAGTTAGCCGATAAATGTATATTCCATATTTGTTATTCTTGTAATCCTATTTCACCATTTGAGTAACATGAATCGAACTCTAGTTCCGATTCCATCATTCCTACCGATATCTTTCTCTCATTCTCTGTAACTTGTAAACTAATTCCCATAATTCCAATCGAACTTCGGTTCAGTGATTTCAATCGGCAATCGAACTCTAGTTTCGACTATCGACTTCTTTTATTTTCTAATTCAATCTTGGATGCAAACTAAAGCATCTACTATCGACGTGGCCAAGTTCGTCGATAATGAATTAATATGTGCCCACTTGTACTAAACGGCGACTCAAATGTCTCGGTCGAAATTCGAAATCGCCAAAATATCTTCTTTTTTTTTAAACGGCAAATCTATCCTACTCCTACTCTTAGGGATGAGAATCGGTCCGGACCCGGACCGGACCAGACCAAGAGCCGAAGAACCGAGAACCGAATTTATAGGAAACGAAGAACCGAGAACCGAACCGAATACCCCAGTTTCGGTTCCTACCTGTTCGGTTCTGGTCCCGGTCCGATTCCGGTTCCGGTTCGGTTATACAAGGTAGTATGGTATTAAGAAATGTGTTTGATTCCGGACTCGGCCCGAACTGGACCGAGAACCAAAGAACCGAGAACCGATTTTGTGGAAAATGGAGAACCGAGAACCAAACCGAATACACGGTTCCGGTTCCTATTCGGTTTTGGTTTCGGTTCGGTTCCCGGTCCGGTCCGGTTCTCCAGGTCAAAAGCTCAACCGTACCTACTCCTGGTTTAACCTATGTCTCTTGCGAGACTTGAACCCTCAACTTCAAGAAGGGAGGGCAACGTCTTTACCACTTAACCAAGAGGCCATAAGTGTTGAAATTTAATAAATAATATAGAATTATTTTGGCCATCCTACATACATTTGAGTAACACACGACTTCCTGTTTCCACCACAATTATTTATAAAACTCCTTAGTGTATGGAGTTGCATGCTCGCTAAAGCATTTTCTCAACTCTATTTCCAATATAGATGAAGGGTTGCTCGGTACGATTGGATAATCACCAAAAAAAGTCATTCTTGTTATCAACAAAAATTACATTTTGACTAGGGATTCGATATAGTCTAATTTTTGTTTGTCAAAATTAAACAAAATCTTCATTCTCTTCTCAACATCCCAAACTTAAGTCCCAACTTTTATTTCAAAATCTAGGGTTGACATGAGATTTTTATTTGTAACGTTGTACGTGATCAATTTCCGAAAGGAATGTTTTAGAAATTCAACCATCATTTGTGGATCCAATTAAACCGCAAAATACATGTAATCATTTAGGTTTTCAAATTCACCCGGATACTTGTCATATTTGTCTCGCAATTCCTTACCCATATAACGAAATTGGGGTTTTATTGACCAATCGTGTATATGTTTGTCAACACCCAATATCACTCTAAAAAACCGATATGCCAACGGTTTTGAAGTTACCGACATTACCTCCGTTTTGGTCTTGAATTGCTTAAGAAACTGGACAACACATTTGCAAACAAGAAAATCTTCGACTATGGGATCTAGCATCTCGCGCAAATGAAAGATCTACCACACAAAAAAATGTATTTACAAAAATTCAACACCAATGGTCCCTATTTAGGGCTCTGTGACTCATCCAATTCTAAATCAAATAAGGCATTTCTAGGGTTTAAAATGTAACCGAGACAATAAGCTACATGCTAGAAAAAAATCAAGTCATTTCGCCTTCATACGAAGACGTTATGAGGGTCGGAAAATGGTTAAAAACTTCAAAAAATGCTAAAAAAACAAATAAACAAAGGAATAACAAATTACATTAAACTTTGTACTTGAGAAAATCGTTTTTCAAATCCACAACAATCTTCAACAACTCATAAGTCGAGTTTCACCATGTACGACAATCATTGCACAAAAATTCTTCGATTTTAGACCAAGGTTTTTCATGCATTCTTTAAGCTATGCTATCTGTTGTGTAGATATTGTTATGCATCGTTTTGCAAACATTTAACAATACCTTCATTTACACTCAACATATATTTCACAATAAGGTTAAAAATATATGGCATGCACCTTATGTAGAAGTGTTTGCCCTTGTAACGTAGCATGCTTGGTAATTTTTAATTAGAATTTTCAGTGCTTTGTCATTTAAAGTCGCATTATCTACCATGATACTTATCACATTTCTAATACCCCAAGCTTGAATGTATATTAATAACTCACGTCTAATGTCATCTATCCTATTACAATCTATAGGTCTAAAGTTAATAATTCTTTTATGCATAACCCACTTTTCATCAATAAAATGTTTCCTGACTACCATATAACTAGTGACCATTTGGCATGAACTAGTGCAGGTATGATTGGTCAAATGTACCATACGTAAGTAATTTGCCAACTTATTTATTTTTAGAGAAAATGACAAAAATAGCCTAATCCTATAAGGTTTTTTCTCAAAACAGCACAAATGAAGGGGTATTCCCAAAATAGCCAAGGAAAACACAGTTGGCAGCCATGGGCTGCGTTTTCCTCTCACCAACTGTGTTTTCCTCCCTCCCAAGCACCACCTGCGTTTTCCTCTCACCAACTGTGTTTTCATCTCACCATCTACGATTTCCTCTCACCATCTGCGATTTCCTCCATTGTGTTCCTGAGGTTCTTGGTGGTTCATGGGTTTACCCGTGCCTTTAAAATTCATTCTACGTTGCGGTGTAGTTAGGCGATCTACCGTCTCTCGTATCTTATTACCCGTGCCTCTAAAATTCATTTCACTTATCGTTTTATCAGCATGCTGTCAATTCAGTAAAAACAACGTTAGTATGAATCATATATGCATTGCGTTTTAATTATTAAGGTTTTTCGAAAAAAAACCGACCAAAACGCAGCCCATGACATTATCTGTGAAATGCTCAGAGGAAAACACAGATGAAAGCCCTTATATGCGTTTTCCTCAAGAGGAAATCGCAGATGAGGCCTTCATCTGCGTTTTCCTCAAGAGGAAATCGCAGATGAGGCCTTCATCTGTGTTTTCCTCTGAGCATTTCAGAGATAATACCATGGACTGTGTTTTCCTCTAAGCATTTCACAGATAATGCCCCTTGGCTGCGTTTTCCTCTCTAGGATCTTGTTTTCCTCTCTCAAATTCATAAACCCCAGATTTTTATGCATTAAAGGCTTGTACGTTACGCATAATATTTTGTACATTCATTCATCTAACCTTTAAAACGATAATTAATACATAAAGACAACATCAAATTTGAGACTTACCTGTTTCCATGAAGAGAAATCTTGCGAAGCCATTTCAGAGCGTTTCTCGTCTACGGTATTGAAAAATTGATGTTTTTTTCCCGATTTATATATCCGGGCTGATGGGTCGGTAGCCAACGAAAACACAGCCTTTCACAAGGAAAACGCAGCCTATATAGAGCAAATCGAAGCCCATGGAGCCCATATGGAACAAATCGCAGTCCATGAGATGAAAACACAGCCCATGGCTGCCAACTGCGTTTTCCTTGGTTATTTTGAGGAATGTCCTTTAATTTGTGCTGTTTTGAGGAAAACCCTTATGTGATTAGGTTATTTTTGTCATTTTCTCTTATTTTTATCAACATAGTGCTTTGCAACATCTTTTGAAATATTATGTTGTAATGGCAAAATGACCTTCCCGTTTAATGTGCTAGTAAACTAAAGAAAACAGATAGTTCACTCACTACAAACAAATTAAATAAAGTCTTTTTTTATTATTTTTCATCATGTTTCCAAGAACGCACACTTCCGTGCCCATTTACTTCTTTCTTGAATTGTAATGTACTTTGATTTTTCATAGGGATGACAAGTTGACGTCGGCTAGGGATGAATTTGTGTGGCCCTCTAAATTCTCGGTTCTTAGACAGCTAAACGCGAAAAACACAAGACCGAAACCCCCAATAACCGAACCCGAAAAATAAAAAATACTATAACTGAGAACCGAACCATAAACCCTATTCGGTTCCAAATCGGTTTCGGTTTCTGTCCAGTTCATTTGTTCATAATGTCTTTCATATTTATCTCTTCAAAGCCAAACTGGGCAAGAAATTAATCCCTCATTTAGACATTCTTAGGGGTGAGCAAAAACCGAACCGCAAAAAAAAAAAACCGAAAAAACCGCAAAAACCGATGGTGTGATTTATACTTTTACAAAAACCGCAAAATTGCGGTGCGGTGCGGTTTTTACTTTTGGAAAAACCGCAAATAACCGAACCGCACCGATTACCATGTATTAAATAATTATATAATATATATTTATTTATTATTAAGTTTAAATATGACATTATCGATTAAATAAAAGAGTGAGTTTGAACGAAAATTTTATTTTGTATTTTGATAGTGGCAATTCCATTTGTCATTTTCACCGATTGTAAGTTATAAACTTTAGTTGTTTCATAATTTACTGTATTAAGTACAAAGAAACAAATGAGTTCTATTTTGTATTTTGATAGCGGCAATATATTAAACATATAGTCAAAATACTAAAAAATTTATAAAAAATGTGTCGATTTTGAACTTCTGTGGTTTTACAACCGCACCATAGGAAAAAAGCACCACTATATTGTGCGGTTAATAACCGAAACCGCACCAAATAAAACCGCACCGCATGGAAAAACCGCAAAACCGCTCCGCATTATAAACCGCAAATTACGGTTTTAGGTTTTCAAAAACCGCATAATGCGGTTTGCGGTTCGGTTTTAACTAAAAACCGCACCAAACCGCACCATGCTCACCCCTAATTCCTCTTACAGCCTCTAACAAAAAGAAAAATTCTTAATTTAACCTATTAGCCATATTTGACACAATTGTTACATTTACTCTAATTAAGAATTGGCTGTTAGACTAAATGCCTGGATTGTGTTCTTAATAGTGACTACACTCTTCCATCGTCAATTGCCTTTAGTCATGGTTACTGATTTTTTATCATGTTCATTACCTACCACGATTTACTTCAAACTCAAAACTAAACTCATCTATCTCTACATGTCACCCATCCATCTTACTATCTCAGCACAAGTTCCATCAACCATACACGAATAAAACTTTCCACGAAACTATCAGCAAAATAAAAGATATGGAAAATTGCAAAGAAAAAATCCGATTGCGAAACCCTAGTATCAAGGAAAACAACATATACTTGCGTAAAAGGGGATTTTTTTTCCGGTAGAACAAGATAAGTTGGTCAAATGTATAACGTTATGCAATCAAACCTTGAGTGTATAAAGGGAATAGAAGGAAGACTGCAAATATTGTTCATGTTCTTCACTTGTTAAGGAGAAACCTCGACACCTGCGTGTCGTTCATGAAAGGACGTACATAGGGAGGGGAACATGATTACGTTGGAATATAACCCTCGTTCCGATTCCTGCCGTTTTGTTTACCCTTTATTGGGCTAATGGGTGATTAACTAATGGGCTAAACCGATATTGGGCTAAGCCTGATAGATAGTCCTTTTGATAGGTTGGGGGATAATATCAAATTAATAAATTTTTTGTTTTTAAGAGGTTTTTGCCTTAAAAAGTTTAGCTAATTTTTCATTTACAAAATTTTCATTTATTTATATTACATATGATAAATGATGATAGCAAAGTTTTTAAATTGTTCAAAATTTTGGTATAGTCTTTTTGTTATTTTTTAGAAGTAAGAAAAAGAATTTATTTACCATAGCTTTATATATTATCCTGTTCAATTTATATTCTTTACTTTAGTAAAAATTCGGTGCTGTATGAATAGCTATTGGACCGTTTGAAATATATTACAAACTAAGGTGAGTCTTTTTATATGTAACCGATTTAAGGATATATAATTTTTAAGTTGATTACAATTTACTTTATAAAATCCTTTACAAAAATATTATTTTATAAGACAATTTTTTACCAATTAATTTTATCTAAGTATCCATTTATAAATAACGAATACAATATCTGAATGACTCGTATAATAATATATAGAAAAACTTGTTTTATTTCATTACTCATTTTATTTCTTAATCAATTTTATCAATTTGTAATTTCTTGGATCATACCAACTAGCCATTTGCTATTCTCTCGATGGAACTGGGGGGGGGGGGGGGGGGGGGGGGGGGGACCGTTCGTAGGTTTATGACACATAACCCCATCAATCCAAGTCAAAGTTTTAATCAAGCATAATTCAAATAGTGATTAAAAGTGGTTTTCAAACACCAAATTACTTTAAAATGGGCCCTTTGTTGTCCAAACAACAAATCATTTGTGCTTACGTAGATGCTTACCTCATCAACCATAATAAGGTTAATGTTCCGTATGAACACTTAAAATATTGATAAGCCGTAATTAACACATTCAAATTTGAAAAATAATCAAAGCGGACCCATAAGTATTAGGAGTTACTTGCTAACTAAGTAATATTTGATTGATTCAATACCTAATTCAGTCATACACGACCTTGAATTTGGCAGATCCAGTAAGAGCATATCAAAAAATCCCTTAATATTGTTTCATTTACACCACAATAGCCAAAAAAATGAAATTGCCCTGGCTTCAATTAGTTTTGTGGTCAAAATGAATAAAAAACATTGAAAAATTAGGTTCCGTTAGAGAAAATACATGGACGTAACTACAAAGGCGATGCTACATTGCTTCTAAATAGGAAAAATTAGTATATTACACATACACACATATATATTATATTTAGAGTAAATTACACTTTTGGTCCCTGTGGTTTGACAAAACTAACAGATATGTCCTAACTTTCCATATCCTACGTTTTAGGTCACTAAGTTTATGAAAACTAACAAATACGTCCATGGGTCAAGTAAATTGACTAAAATGCCCTTTCTAATTTCTTTTTATTTTTTCTTTTATACATATTATATAATTAGTTAATAAAAAACAAGAAAAATAAACCTAACCCGCCCCACCCACCCCCTATCTCTCTCTCTCTCTCTCTCGTCAAGAAAAAAACCACCCCACCTCCATCTTCTTCTTCCTCATCTCACCTGCAACTCTCGATTTTATTAATTAAAAAAAAAAATTCCCCCCCACATCCAACCACTGATGCTGCGGCAAGCCGTCGTCTCTATCAATCTGCGGGAAGAACTGGTAGAAGTGACAAGAACACGGACACCTTTGCTAACCATTGTTGCTTCTGATTAGACCTAATCCCCGATAATTCAACTTGGTATTGATGAATATAATTTATGTAAACAGAAAAAACTACTGGTTTGACGCCTAAACTTACACGATTCATCTTAACTGGATCTCATCCCAATCTACTGTAATCAAGTGAACTTACATTTTTGGCATCAACCAAACAAACTCCAATTGATATTTCCACATTGACAACAGAGGAATTCAAGGTGCCGCCGGAGTATTCTAACTGACCGACGCTGCCGCACACCTCTAGAAACTGATTACCGCCATCGTCCTCTGTATTTCGACCTCAATTCGCTTTGATCAACACTCAGATTAAGGTCCAACATCACTTCAGTTCTCGTCAAATTTCACCTTCAAATTTACTTTTCAAACCTGCATACACACATATGGACAGAAATCTGATCAATCAGATTACCGCCATCGTCCTCTGTATATTTCGACCTCATATCTCTTTTCCCTGCTCACCCTTTCGTCACCGCAACAAGATCGTAAATGACCTCTGTAATCAGAAGTCAGTGTCTGGGATCTGTACCTGGAGCAAATTGATTAAAGTGATGACTCGATTTATCTCCTGCCCTTGACTCCGAGCCCAGACCTTATATTTGCACCAACTTCCATGGCATCCTTCATCTATATTATCAAAACCAATTTGTGAATTAACAGCTTGACTTCTAGAAATTTGAGGCGTTGTTCTTGATGAAGATGATGAACAAGAAGGGGGAGAGAGAGAGAGAGAGAGAGAGGCGGTGGGGTGGGGTGGCCGGTGGGTGGGGGTGGGTTAGGTTTATTTTTCTTTTTTTTATTAACTAATTATATAATATATATATATATATATATATATATATATATATATATATATATATATATATATATATAAAAGAAAAGAAAAAGAAATTAAAAATGGCATTTTAGTCACTTTACTTTACCCAGGGACGTATTTGTTAGTTTCCGTAAACTTTAGTGACCTAAAACGTGAGATATGGAAAGCTAGGACCTATCTGTTAGTTTTGTCAAGCCATAGGGACCAAAAGTGTAATTTACTCTTATATATATATATATATATATATATATATATATATATATATATATATATATATATATATATATATATATATATATATATATATATATATATATAATTCTTGCCGTTAAAGTGAGCCGTTTACTGTTCATTTGTGGGTTTTGCTAACCTGCATCCATTTTTTCTTTAAAATTGTTTGTTTGCAAAACTTACAAATATATATATATATATATATATATATATATATATATATATATATATATATATATATATATATATATATATATATATATATATATATGTGTGTGTGTGTGTGTTTTTTTAAATGGACATCCTATGGACACCCTTATATAAATTTTGATCAAACTAAATCAACATATAATTGTATCAGGATGAGGTTAACAATTAATAAAACTTTTATAGATACTAAAATATATTTTGGTTTTTTAACCATTTACTTTAACATATTATACGATAGTATAACACGAGATGTGAGAGAAAAAACCAAAAAAAAAAAAAAACTCTAGAATAACATAAAATTACATATTTATTTGGTCACAAAACTTAATTGTTTGGTTGTTTTAAAAAATAATAAGTATAAGAAATTGACTAGTATTGTATTCACAACAATACCTTATAAATTATTTTCAAAATATAAAACTCATCGCGAATACTTATCTTAAAATACGTTTGATTTTTTTAAGTTTATATTATATTTGTCTTAGGTGATATTATTAATAGCCTGACGTGATAACCAAATTAATTCGGCTCATTAGTTTTATCACCTCAATTAAGTTGGACACATGTTATGAATCTTGAATTCGTTATTACGTAACATGTAAGAACCCGCGGTAACTTGTAATGAAATATAAAATAATTATGTGTAACAGTAAAACTATGAAAGAAAAAGGGCAAATTGGTCTTTTGCCATGTTTTGGATCCTAATGTAAAATATTTTGTATTGTGGGTAATAATGTAAAATATATAAAGTTTTATGTAATAAAAATTTAATTATAGTGGCAAAAATCCAAGAAGTGGAACTTAAGGGGTAAAATGGAAAAATGTGGAGGTATAAATAGGAGAAAAAATCTCCATAGGTTCCAGAAGTTGCAGAAGCATCGGGAGGGAGCGAGAGTTTGGGCAGAGTTTTGGAAGATTCAATGAATTAGAAGCAAAGATTGAAGATCGAGAAAGAATTCTTATATCAAAAGGTTAGTAATTCAAGTTCTAACAAAGGTTTTCTTGATGGGTTTCAATGAATGAACTGAAATTGTAATTTCAGTTACAATCTATGATGTTTAAGTGATTTCCAGGTTGAAATAAGTGATGTTTTAAGAACATAACCCAAGAATGTGAAAGTAGGTTGCTATTGTTAAGGAATTGAGATTTTGATCAAGAACCATAGATTGTGAGTTCTTGTGATTAACTTGATTCTAATGATTTATAATAAGTTCCAGATGTTATATTGATTGAAATAAACCAGTAGAAACAATTATAATTTGGTAATTTTTGTTTTTGGACCAAAATTGTAAAAGACGGGAAGTTATAGAAATGGGTTGGAATCACCAATTCCATTGTTTAAAACTTGAAGTAAATGAAGGGTTTTGGTCCTGGAACATTTCCTAGTGATTAAGTCACGAAATAAGGGCTTAACAAGAGAAAATGGGATTTTATAGCACAAAAATCGGACATTCTGGTCTGTACCAGCAGCGATCGTGACCCGACCAGGCCCTTGGTCGCGATGCGAAGCTGCGCAGGGGATAAATGCAGTTTTGAAGTGAGTCTCGTGTCAAGTGAAACTTGATTTTTGGATTTGAGGCTAAACTTGTCCGTTTGACTTCAAATTTTAAACATAAGTCCCTTATGGTTCAAAACTTTGTAGAAAATTGTCGGAATGGAAATACGACCTCCCGAGAGTACTGTAGTAAAATACGCGTATTTCGGGAAAATTTACAAATTAAAGGAAGCTAGTATAACAAGAGTTGTAGTCTAATTATAACCTGCAATTGCATAGTATAGCACTCTGGTGCTGTAAATGAAAGGTTTTCTGCAAACCATGAACTAAATAACCTAAGTTCTCATGCAACCTATAAGGATCTATGTTTTCTTCTAGTTGAACATATAACAAAACCTAAAGGCCATAAGAAAATTAACTAAAAGAATATAATTAGAAAAACCAACCTTTTAGAATTTCCTGGAAGCTGAGCAGCAAAAATATCCTGCCTCAAATGAGATCACACCCAAGCCAAGAGGATTATGGATCGAAATTCCAGAGAGAAATAATAGAATGAGCAACTGATAATGAGGTCTAGGGTTCCCTATTTATAGGGAACCAAATGGTAAAGCTAGAAACCCTAGCCGCAGCCCATTTTCCGGATTATCTGTACGCGCGCCGCGGCCAAGACGTTTGCGCGCCGCAATTCAACTATTGAATTCGTACGAATATGTACGCGCGTCGCGGCCTTTACATTGGCGCGCCGCGCGCCGCAATTCAACTATTGAATTTGTACGACTTTAATCCCTGACCTCCTGATTAATCTAATTAATACCACATAAATTAATCCAATTAATTTCTGATTAATTATTAATCTAATAATATTATTTCTAATTAATATATCATCTTCATAATATATTAACAAACAATATCTTGATTTATTAGTCATATAATAAATCAACCTTTTTCTCTCTCTTTAACTTTCCAACAAACCTCTAGCTATGAGGGCAACCCAAATGGACTGTGCTACTATTAATTAGGTAAATACTAATTATTTGTCATGGCTTAGACACCTAATCCAACAGTCTCCCACTTGGATAAGTCTATGACTATAATTACCAATTTATCCTCTAATTAACCAGCACTTTTAGCTTCCTAGAAACCGCTGCCAAACTCTGATCTAATCAGTTCTGTCCATAGATAAGTGATCAGATGATCCTCCGTCCAACAAGATATTTTTCAGACTCAAGACATGGATAAAAATCAATCTGGTCTGATTCACTGTTCCTCGATTTCCGATTTGCATATGACTCTTAGACTACCAATTTAGTCCCGGTTGGCCAACCATTTTAGTCAACTTCAAATTCATCGAGAGGCCTACAGATATCTGTTCCCCGTTAGGGTCAAAGGACGAATAAGCTTCGACTCATATACTTATGTCTTTTATCAGACAAATCACTCACAACAATACGTTTTATAACACCGAGTTACCGATGCGTTTTCGTATTATCAATGAACAACCGTCTAGTAAATCATAACTCATATGTCTTAGCTTAAAAGATCAAAAGATATTATCGTCTCAACATTGCTCGTGATGAAATCCATGAAGCAATCCATTGAGCACGGGTTTATCCAATACTCAAATCTCCATATCCAAGTACTCACGAATGGTGCAGCAATCCAATTACAATGTCTAACTCATTAGACAATCTATTACCAATTCATGACAGCCTTACTTCACACTTACTCCCAAAAGTGTAATCGACTGTGGATATTTGAATAATCCAATTATTCAGGAAGTAAAACATGCAAAATGAAACACAATGATAAAGTATTGACAAAAGTAGTAAACCATTACTCATTAATAAATCTCTATTATTAAATCACAAGAGTCAAATACAATACATTGTTACAAGTTTCGAAACCTATCTAATTTACATAAACTTTATATCATCTCTTAATCCAATGCTCCTAGCATGCTGATTATGCTTAATCCTACTCAGAGCCTTTGTCAAGGGATCTGCAGGATTATCTTCCGATGATACCCTCTTTACCACGAGATGAACTTCTTCTACCTTATGCCTTATGTAGTGGTACTTTATGTCGATATGTCTGGACTTTCCATGGTCTCGCGGTTCCTTTGTCAAGGCGACCGCACCTTCGTTATCGCAGAACAGTTCCACGAGCTCCTGAATACTCGAGACTACTCCAAGGTCACCGATGAAGTTCTTCAGCCAAGCCGCTTCCTTTGACGCTTCACTTGCTGCTATATACTCTGATTCACAAGTAGAATCAGCCACCGTATCTTGCTTGGAACTTTTCCAAGTTACTGCTCCACCGTTCAAAAGGAATACCCAGCCCGACTGAGACCGACCACTGTCTCTATCCGTCTGAAAACTGGCATCTGTATATCCATCAACTCTCAAGGTATCACTGCCACCAAGGACTAACACCATGTTCTTGGTCCTTCGCAGATACTTGAGTATATTTTTCACAGCTATCTAATGCGCTTTTCCAGGGTTACCCTGGTACCGACTGACCATGCTTAAAGCAAAGGCCACGTCAGGGCGAGTACACGTCATAGCGTACATGATCGATCCTACAGCCGAAGCGTAAGGTACCCGACTCATTTCAGCTATTTCTTCGTCTGTACTCGGACTTTGAGTCTTACTCAATTTTGCATTACTTTGGATAGGCAGCTCTCCCTTCTTGGAATTTTCCATACTAAACCTTTTCAGTACCTTTTCCAAGTATGTACCCTGGCTAAGTCCAATTAGTCTCTTCTTCATATCTCTCAATATTCTTATCCCGAGAATATAGGCAGCCTCTCCTAGGTCCTTCATGGCGAAACATTTCCCAAGCCAAGCCTTGATATCTTGCAAGGTTGGAATATCGTTTCCCATGAGCAGTATGTCATCGACATACAGCACCAGAAAAGTGACTATACTCCCACTAGCCTTGACATATACGCAGGACTCATCCTCGCTCCTAGAGAAGCCAAACTCTTTGACTTTCTCATGGAAACAAAGATTCCAGCTGCGAGAAGCTTGCTTCAATCCGTAGATTGATCTCTCAAGCTTACACACCTTATTAGGATACTTTGCATCGACAAAACCCTCTGGCTGATTCATGTAAACATCCTCAGTCAACTTCCCATTAAGGAAAGCGGTTTTGACGTCCATCTGCCAAATTTCATAGTCATGGAATGCAGCTATGGCCAGCATAATCCTAATAGACTTTATCTTGGCTACTGGTGAGAATGTCTCGTCATAGTCAACCCCTGGGGTTTGAGTAAAGCCCTTCGCAACCAGTCTTGCCTTGAAAGTGTGTACTTTTCGTCCATGTCGGTCTTCTTCTTGAAGATCCATTTGCACCCGACTGTCTTTCGACCCGGTATGTTGTCAACCAAGTTCCAAACTTAATTGTCATACATGGACTTGATCTCGCTATCCATGGCCTCTTTCCACTTGGCAGACTCAGGGCCCGCCACTGCTTCCTGGTAGTTAGCTGGTTCATCCAAATTTATCAGTGTCCTATCACTGACAAACGTGTCCCCATCCGAAGTTATATGGAAACCATAAAACTTGGGTGGCATGCTAACCCTACCAGAACGCCTGAGAGGTAAGGATACATCTGTCGGACCAACAGGAACTTCTTCCTCATGTTGGTTGCTAGTTTCTCCTAAGGTTGCGTCATCTGATGACTCTTGAATTTCTTCCAGATCAATGGTACTCCCACTGTCCTCTTTGAATATAAGCTCTCTCTCTCGAAAGACCGCTCGTCTAGCTACAAAGACCACGTCCTCGCTTGGTCTGTAGAATAGATATCCAAAGGACTGTTTAGGATAACCAAGGAAGAAACACCTTTCGCTTCTTTCTACGAGTTTGTCTTGAGTCTCTCGTCTAACGAAAGCCTCACAACCCCAGACCTTGATGTGTGCTAACGAGGGGACTTTCCTCGTCCACATCTCATGAGGTGTTTTAGCAACCTTCTTAGTTGGGACAAGATTGAGGATATGGGCGGCAGTCTCTAAGGCATACCCCTAGAAGTGAATGGGAAGTGAAGTGTAACACCCGGCTTTTAAAACAAAACACCCCTGAAAATTTTTTCATTTAAAACCAAGGTTTCAATACATAAAACCATAACCAAGGGGTATATTTTAATAAACACGGGTACAAGTGTATCAAGGAGAGTATAAAATACCATAGTCTCCTTTGAAGCCGGGCTGCTACAGACAGCATCTACAAGTCCACTTCTTGAGTCACGGACTTAATCCTTACCCTTATCAGGGTTATGCTAACCTGCAGAGACATTTAACAAACGGTATGAGCTACAAAGCTCAGTGAGTAATCATATCTGCAAATAACGTGTACAATAAATACATCCATATATAATCCTTTATATATGATACATATATTTATTATTTCATCTTTCATTATCAAATACTGTAACACCCGGCTTTTACAACAAAACACCCCTGAAAAATTTTTCATTTAAAACCAAGGTTTTAATTCATAAAACTATAACAAAGGGGTATATTTTAATAAAAACGGGTACAAGTGTATCAAGGAGAGTATATTATACCATAATCTCCTTTGAAGCCGGGCTGCTACTACAGCATCTATGAGTCCCACTCTGAAGTCACGGACTCTAATCTTGTCCCCTATCAGTATCATGCTAACCTGCAGGGACAGTAACAAATATCGTGAGCTATAAAGCTCAGTGAGTAATCGTATCTGCAAATAACGAGTATTAGAAATACATTCATATAACTGTTTGGATATCGAAACCAAACTCCTAGCCTTACTGGCTGACCAAATATCTCTTAGGATTTCACATCCTAAATTATAGCCTTACAGACTATAACATGATAACCTGCAATTATCAAGCCACGTCAGTTATTTGCACATATAATCATATACAACTATTTCTGTCCCATATCTCTTAGTCACATCGGACCGCACCGTATATCCTGGCTATTTAAGCCGCACTCTGTGTCATAGCTATATAAGCTGCACCAAAACATTATCAATATATAATTCATAGCCCAAAGGCCGCACCAACTGGGTTTAATAACCCGATATCATAGCCAAAAGGCCGCACCATGTACCTGTAACAAAATCATAGCCAAAAGGCCGCACCAAATATCATAGCCCGAAGGCCGCACCAGAATCATAGCCCGAAGGCCGCACCCGTTGGATATAAAATCCAGAAATCATAGCACGAAGGCCGCACCCGTTGGATATAAAATCAAGAAATCATAGCCCGAAGGCCGCACCCGTTGGATATAAAATCCAGAAATCATAGCCCGAAGGCCGCACCCGTTGGATATAAAATCCAGAAATCATAGCCCGAAGGCCGCACCCATTGGATATAAAATCCAGAAATCATAGCCCGAAGGCCGCACCCATTGGATATAGCATCCAGAATTAGTTATGGCTCACGGGTTAGCCCGCTGTTGCCTTGGCTCACGGGTTAGCCCGCTGTTGCCTAGACTCACGGCTCCGTTCTTGTCATCGAAATGACTCACGGCTTATCCGGTCTTGTCTGATATAGGTTTGACTCACAGCTCCGTTCTTGTCTATTATAGACTCACGGCTTATCTGGTCTTGTCGTACTATAAATATTGACTGACTCACAGCTCCGTTCTTGTCTATTAAAGACTCACGGCTTATCTGGTATTGCCATGTCAATATTGTTGACTCACAGCTCCGTTCTTGTCTTTATCAGACTCACGGCTTATCTGGTATTGTCGTCTTCATATAACTTCAAACTTGTCATTTTCGTCCCACAAGTCAATTTCAACCTGTAACAATTCAATCATCATATATCATATATGATATCAGTGAGATTACTCACCTGGATACTAGCTGCATTTAAATCCCGGTTGTTTCTTGCCTTTGCGTGCACCACAACCATTTTGTCCCACACCTATATAATCATTTATATACCAAATGATAATAGGTTAATAGCCATTCCAATTAACTCTAATACAATAGAGTTCAATACAATATCATTATAAACAATGCCTAGTTAATAAACTTTCCGTTTACTAACTTTTTGTGAATTTTACTATTCACCGAGGCATTCGAGTCGATCTACAGTGCCCCCGAGGGGTCGAAAACTCAATTTAATAATTTTCCCAAACTTTTCAGACCATAACGAGCCTATGGTCCAAATTTGAGCTAAAACGGACAAGCCAAACGAAAGTTAGCATTTTTGATCCCCTGCCTGGCCCCTGCCTGGAGGGCGCACTGCGCCTGGGCGCACCCCGCCAGGGGCTTGGGCGCACCGCGCCTGGCGCCTGCCCAGGTCTCCTGTCCAGCCGCGATTTGTGCACTGTAGCACGCAGTTTTAGCCCATTAAGTCCTTAATCCAGTCCTTAATCGTTTGGGGTTTGTTTCTAGGCTAAAACCTTATACTTTAACAAGGTTTTCAACCATTCAAAACAACTAAAACAATCAAAATGAAGAATTAGGGTTCTTAGTCCCAAAACCCCAAAACTTCAAATTCATCACTAATAGCAATCTACTTCCATTTTATTTAGTTAAGTCCTTATTAGCATGACTTAATGGAAGTATTACATCAACTTAACAACATAATCATCACTGCAAATGCAGTTTTGAATTGCTACAAAACTCATCAAGAATAACCAAGCTATAACTTGAATTTCTAACCTTTAGAGTTTCCAATTCTTCAATCCAAAGCTAGGAATCAAAATCCAAGTCCAAAGCTTCAAGAATTCCCCCAACTTCTACAGAATTTGTAGAGAGAAAACTCTCTCCCGTTGCTGCCCAAAATCTGCACATGTGGGGAGAAATTTCCAACTATTTATACCTCCAAAATTTACAATTTTGGTCCCTAAGTTCCATTTCTTGAACTTTGGCTACAATAATCAAGTTTTATTACAATAAAACTTTCATTCTTCATATATTCGCCACAAACAATAATATTTTTTCATTTTTGGTCCCTCGCATGGTCAAATGACCAAATTACCCTTTTGCGGTAAAACGACCAAAATCAGTTTTTATAACATTTTAAGTCCAAAACTCAAAATATTATTTCAAACTAAATTCTTTTCTGTCCAAAAGACCAATTTACCCTTCCAAGGTAAAATGACCATTTTACCCTTTTTATATAAAAAGAGTATCTTGACGTTACAAATTCTCCCCTCCTTCAAAAGATTTCGTCCCCGAAATCATACAAGGAGTTGAGGGTATATCTTCCTCGTTTAGCTTTCGGTTTTCCGCATCATCTCGGAATCTCTATGGTATTGCCTAAGCACTTAACCATACTAGTCTTCTTATTTTGTGATTAAATCACAATCCGCATATCATTCCTCCGGTTGTCCCGGGTACCTTATCACTTATCTATCTCCTTTATATTCATCTCGTCATAAAGGATTTATTGGAAATTATCAATACATATGTTCTCTCTTGTCGCCCCAAACAGATTTTAACCTTTCCAAAGGATCACTTTTAGTACTACCATATTCCTTTACTTGGAATTTTAAAGGCTTGTATTCGGCAACTAACATACCGCTTGCAGATGATTAACCATTCTTCAAATTCGTTCGTATCCATCCAGTCTTTTCTTCAGTTTGTGCAACAAACTAGGATCTAGCCAACGGCTTTACTACATCTTCAATCCAATAAATCGAAGGATATCCCGATATTTCATACCATTCTTCATGTGAATCACCAAACTACCAGCATGTAGGCTGCTATTTCTTGAAATTTCTATCTAAGATAGACAACTTCCTCATCTTCTACTAGGGTTTGCTGTGCAATTTCAAGCACATCTTCTAAAATCTGCATCATCAGGTCACTTTGTTCATCAATATACGGTATTTGCAGAGACTTCATCGCAAAGTCTATAACAATGTTGTCCCATTTCTTTACTGGGGCCAACAATGGGTCAATTTCTTCGCACGTTACTACCGGTTTGACTTTACTTCACGTACAAGTCAAATACTTTTCCTGTGTCTTTCAATGTCTTTCTTCTGTCCCGGCCACCAACACATAGGTTTTTATCGACCTATCCAGTCTAGTATTGCTCCGGGTATACTGCATATCTAGTACAAAGTACATATTTTTAAGATGATTTTCATGTTTCCCTTTGCTTTGGAATCCATATTCACAACCACCAAGGGTTTAAATTGCTGTGATTTTCCAACTAGCTTCTGCTAATATTCAATCATTTATTCATTATTCACATATTCAGACGTGCACACATCTTGCTGTGCTACCCGAATCAACTCAGGTAATCAATTTGCCACACTCATACATGTGAATGTAACCTTCAAAAGTTACTCTTTTCAATTCAATGCATCTATAGCCACATCTGCCCTTCCGAGATGGTACAAGATTTCATACCCGAAATCTCTAAGTAACCCATCTGTTTTAATTATCACATTTCTAGCTTCTTTTTGATCAATTAAGTATTTCAAACTCTTATGATCCATACAAACCGTAAGCTTTACACCATACAAGTAGTGTCTCTAAAGCTTCAATGCCAAATCACAATTGCTACTGCAATATCATGTATCCAAAATCAACTCTGGATGCATTTCTTTAATCCAATTTATCTTCTCCGCTTAGCATCAATGCTAACGTCAGAGTTCCACACAAGGTTCATTCCAAACCTTTACAAGATATCTGTGGTCTTTTTACCCACTCAAACTTTATACTTTTATTAGTCAACCTTAGTCAACTGAACAACAATCAAGGAGCAGTTTTCTACAACTCTCCCAAATTAACCCGCCACTCCGAGGAAACTACTAATTTCAGTCAGATTCCAAGGCGGTTTCTGTCTTATCACAGTATCATTTCCACTGGATATTCTTCATCATCTCTGGCATTGTTAACATGTCCAAAGAATATAAAACTTCTTTTTGCCAAATTTTCATACTTGGAGAATTTTACATATCACTTAGCTCGGTAAAGTAACTCCAATATCTGGTACAAACGTACCTCATATTCTATCTGGTTTCGAGAATAGCAAATTCTCAGTAGTCAATGCACATATGCATCAACTTGTTTTTTTTCTTCTTTTCAAACAAGGTAGGGCTCCATACGATGACATATACGGCCATAAGAGACCCCAATACTAATTTTTCTTCTAGTTGTTTTCCAACCATGCCATCTCTACAGATGCAAATCAATACAGAGCCCGTATACCAAAACGGCTCCCAAAATCAGCTTTCATAAATTTTTCTCGCCAATCTGGCAGAAATCTTGGAAGTTCTTTTCAAAAGAAGCATCCGAGAATTTATTTAAAGTAGCACACTACTAACACTATTTTATTTAACTTGGCCAATACCACGTATGCCAATTACAACATCATTCTTTTACTAACTCTTTTCCGAGTTTAAGCAAAGAATATAACCGGTATTCTCAACAACGGTCATTTATCATGGATTTTCATCCGTTTCATTTCTGCTCTAAGAATCATACTGTTCTTATTTTTACAATTCATGGTAGCATAATTCATTGCTAACCAATTTATACGCACAATTGCTTCAAATTCACTGGTAGTCATCGGCTTCAGATTTATAGGGAAAAATGGTCCCGTAAATCCTAGGCAAACTACCTTCCAGGTGTTCAATATCTAGAACATTTTTGCTATCTGCTATAGCTACTTTCAAAATTTCATCTATAATCGTTGATGAAATATTCAATCAAGACATCAGTGTCATTGATCCAAAGCATAGCTTCTTGGATCAAATATAACATACACGAGTTATATTCAGAACAATTATATTGGAGATCATATCAGTCTCCTCACGAGCTTCTTCCACAATCTGCTGGAATGTTCAAGGTACCACTGGTCCTTTTCGACCATTCATTTCTTCTTTCTTTCCTGGGTTACTTACCCGTTACTCCACATTTAGCATGTGAGTATTTCATAAAGAAGTGATCTATAGTTCCACGCTGGAACCACTTCCATCCCATACAACAAACACGAGCAATATGCTCTCATTTTCTGTAATTTCAGCATGTCAACGATAGAGTCTCAACTCTAAAATGTTCTGAGTGCTTTTCCTGCACTTCTTACATTACATCATCTTTTCGTTCTGGTCCCTTTCCTTTAAGGCTAGACCTGAATCGTTTTAACTTCTTCTGAGAAGTCCGCTAATATTTTCTGCTCTTCTTGTAGTCTCAACTACTGTTCCTTCACCTTGAATATCAATCAGGGTGAGCAACCGATTTCTTTTTCTGACCACATCAGCTAATATTTCTCATCATGTGGATTTTCTGCTATTCGTCCCCTCTTTGGCTCTCATTCGATGGAGCTTTGAGAAAGGGTTGGTCCATTTCTTAGAGCTTCACGCCCTAAATGTCTTCCAAGAAGATTCACAGTTCATACTTCTTATACGTCAGAAGTTAGCAACAGTTAGGTTATATATGTATAATAACAACTATATACACCTAACTATGCATCATGTCTACTATCTCAGGGTTTAAGTCCAGGAATATACTCTATAGACACCTAGTTCACTTAAACCACGGCTCTGATACCAACTTGTAACACCCGGCTTTTAAAACAAAACACCCCTGAAAAATTTTTCATTTAAAACCAAGGTTTCAATACATAAAACCATAACCAAGGGGTATATTTTAATAAACACGGGTACAAGTGTATCAAGGAGAGTATAAAATACCATAGTCTCCTTTGAAGCCGGGCTGCTACAGACAGCATCTACAAGTCCACTTCTTGAGTCACGGACTTAATCCTTACCCTTATCAGGGTTATGCTAACCTGCAGGGACATTTAACAAACGGTATGAGCTACAAAGCTCAGTGAGTAATCATATCTGCAAATAACGTGTACAATAAATACATCCATATATAATCCTTTATATTTGATACATATATTTATTATTTCATCTTTCATTATCAAATACCATTTTATAGCCTTTTCTGGCCAAACGTGTATATCTGTCTGGATATCGAATCCAGACTGCTAGCCTTACCGGCTAATCGTATGTATCTTAGGATTTCACATCCTACCGCATAGCCTTATCGGCCTAATCGTAATATCATGTGATTTTCAAATCACATCAGGTAATTGTACACTTTATCATATCCAGTCTGTTATTTGCATACCCATCTAATCCATTATGTACCATTTCTGTCCCATCTTTCTTAGTCATAATTGACTATGCCATATATCATGACTATATAAGTCATATCATTTGTCATGGCTATACAAGCTGCACCAAAACATTTCCAGCATCTGAATCATAGCCCAAAGGCCGCACCAGTTTATCATAGCCCGTAGGCCGCACCAGAATATCATAGTCCGAAGGCCGCACCGTTTGGATATAACATCCAGTATCATAGCCTTATAGGCCGCACCAGTTGGATATAGCATCCAAAATCATAGCCTTATAGGCTGCACCACCTGTTAATAGCTTGTTTCACGATCAATTATGGCTCACGGGTTAGCCCGCTATTGCCTTGGCTCACGGGTTAGCCCGCTGTTGCCTAGACTCACGACTCCGTTCTTGTCATCGCAATGACTCACGGCTTATCCGGTCTTGTCTATATAAGTTCGACTCACAGTTCCGTTCTTGTCTATTAAAGACTCACGGCTTATCTGGTCTTGTCAATATTAATTGACTCACAGTTCCGTTCTTGTCTATATTAGACTCACAACTTATCTGGTCTTGTCGTACCATTAATATTGACTGACTCACAGCTCCGTTCTTGTCTATATAGACTCACGGCTTATCTGGTCTTGTCATGTCATAGTGTATATATATATATGTATTGACTCACAGCTCCGTTCTTGTCTATTAAAAACTCACGGCTTATCTGGTCTTGTCTTTTACATATATTTTTACACTTGTCATTTTCGTCCCTCGAAGCCGTTTCAACCTGTAACAATTCAGTCATCATATATCACATATGATATCAGTGAGATTACTCACCTGGATGCTAGTTGCATTTACATTCCGGTTGTTTCTTGCCTTTGCGTGCACCACAACCATTTTGTCCCATACCTATATATTCATTTATATACCAAATGACAATAGGTTAATAACCATTCCAATTGACTCTAATACACTAGAGTTCAATACAATATCATTACAAACAGTTCCTAGTTAATAAACTTTCCGTTTACTAACTTTTTATGAATTTTACTATTCACCGAGGCATTCGAATCGATCTACAGTGCCCCCGAGGGGTCGAAAACTCAATATAAAAATTTTCCCAAACTTTTCAGACCATAACGAGCCTACGGTTCAAGTTTGAGCTAAAACGGACAAGCCAAACGAAAGTTAGCATTTTTGATCTCCTGCCTGGCCCCTACCTAGAGGCGCACCGCGCCTAGGACAGGGCGCACTGCGCCTGGGCGCACCCCGCCAGGGGCTTGGGCGCACCGCGCCTTGCGCCTGCGCAGGTCTCCTGTCCAGCCACGATTTGTGCACTATAGCACGCAGTTTTAGCCCATTAAGTCCTTAATCCAGTCCTTAATCGTTTGGGGTTTGTTTCTAGGCTAAAACCTTATACTTTAACAAGGTTTTCAACCATTCAAAACAACTAAATCAATCAAAATGAAGAATTAGGGTTCTTAGTCCCAAAACCCCAAAACTTCAAATTCATCACAAATAGCAATCTACTTCCATTTTCTTGAATTAAGTCCTTTTAGCATGACTTAATGGAAGCATTAAACCATTTAAACTAGATAATCATAACTGAAATGTACAAATTTCAGTTTCTATAAAACCAAACCAAGAACACTTCAAGAACTTGGGTAAAATCAAGTTTACTAACCTTGATTAGCTTAGGAATCACCAATTCCAAGCTATGATTCCAATTCCATGCTTCAATCCTTCAAGACTTGCTGAAATCGCATCTCCAAGCCTTCTCCCGTTGCTGCACAAATGGCTAGTCAAGGAGAGAGTCAACTCTCTTATATTTATACCTCAAATTTTTACATTTTTGGTCCCTAAGTTCATTTTCTTGAACTTTGACCACTATAATCAAGTTTTATTACAATAAAACTTTCATTCTTTACATTTGCCACAAACAATAATATTTTTCATATTTGGTCCTTCACATGGTCAAATGACCAAATTACCCTTTTGTGGTAAAATGACCAAAAATCAATTTTTATAACATTTTAAGTCCAAAACTCAAAATATTATTTCACACTAAATTCTTTTCCGTCCAAAAGACCAATTTACCCTTCCAAGGTAAAATGACCTTTTTACCCTTATTATTATTATTACATAATAACCATATTTTGGCGTTACATGAAGCTCGACTCATCATGGAACGAACCATGTCCAACAGGGTTCGGTTGCGCCTCTCTGCAACACCATTCAACTGTGGTGTCCTGGGAGGTGTCAACTGCGAAACTATTCCGCATTCCTTTAGATAGTCTAGGAACTCGATACTTAGATACTCTCCGCATCTGTCGGACCTGAGCATCTTTATCTTCCTGCCTAATTGATTCTCTACTTCATTCTTAAATTCTTTGAACTTTTCAAAGGTATCCGACTTGTGCTTGATCAAGTAGATATAACCGTATCTACTAAAATCGTCGGTAAAGGTCACGTAGAACTGAAAGGTTTTCTGCAACTATGAACTAACATTCCTAAGTTCACATGCAACCTATATAGATCTAGGTTTTCTTCTAATTAAACATATAACATATCCTAGAAGGCCAGAAAAAGATAAACTAAAAGAAAGATCAAGAAAAACCAACCTTAAAGTGAATCTTGGAAGCAAAGCAACAGAAGTCTCTTGCCTCAAATGCAGTCACACCCTTAGCTGAGCTCTTGGCCGAAAATTCCTTGGGAGAGAAAGTTAAAATTCGTGGTCTAGGGTTTAGGGAGAGCCTCCCTATTTATAGCCTCCATGTGGTGATCAGATAATCGTTACAGATAAGCCTTTTTGAATTCGAATTAAGATAAACTATTATTTTAATCATTCAAACACCATTTATCTGTAGTATATATATATATCTCGAAAATATATATATATCTATATATATAATTTCGTTCACCACATGGTTACTCACACTGCCACTTACTCAACTATCGAATAATTACAGTTTTAGTCCCTGCACCTTAATTAATCAATTTAACTGCCAAATTAATTCCAATTAATTCCAGAAAAATTTCTAATTAATTATTATAGTTTCTAATTAATATATTATCACTTAAATATATTAATAAACTATTTATTTAATTTCTATTGATTTATTAATCACATAATAAATCAATCTTTCTCTCTACCAGACTTTCTGCCAATCCTCCAACTATGAGGGCAACCCAAATGGACTATGCTACTATTAATTAGATAAATACTAATTATTAGTCATGGCTTAGACACTTAATCCAACAGTCTCCCACTTGGATAAGTCTATGACTAAAATTACCAAGTTAACCTCTAATTAATTTAGCAACTGTAGCTTCCTAGAAACCGCTGCCGAACTCTGACCTAGTCAGTTCTGTCCAAAGATAAGTGATCATATGATCCTTCGTCTAACAAGATATTTTTCAGACACGAGACATGGATTGAGATCAATCTCTGTCCGATATTCTGTTTCCCGATTTCCGATTTTGCTTATGACTTTGGGACTTCTAATTGAACACATCAATTTAGTCCAGGCTGGCCAGCACTTTAGTCAACTTCAAAATCATCGAGAGGCCTACAGATATCTGTTTCCCATCAGGGTCAAGGAACGAATAAGCTTTGACTCATATGCTTATATCTTTTACCAGTCAAATCATTCACAACAACACGTTTTATAACATCGAGTTACCGATGCGTTTTCGTATTATCAATGAACAACTGCCTTGTAAATTATAACTCATATCTCTCCACTTCAAGATCATAAGATATTACCGTCTCAACATTGCTTGTGATATAATCCATGAAGTAATCTATTGAGCGTGGGTTTATCCAATACTCAAATCTCTATTTCTAAGTACTCATGAATGTTGTAGCAATCCTATTGCTATGTCTAACTCCTTAGACAGTCTACAAACCAATTCATGACAGTCTTGATTCAATACTTACTTCCCAAAGTATGAGCGACTGTGGACCTATCTGAATAATTAAATTATTCGGGAAGTAAAACATGCAAAAGTGAAACATAAAGATCTGACTGGCAGCTACTCCTGCTTATTACCAAGTCTCCACAAGGTAATCACCAAGTCTGGTCTTGTCATAAACTATTATCGGTTTCAAAAATTTCTTTTAAACTTTCAATTCTAATTTTACATCTATGTCTTTATGAACCTTACACTCTTTCTATGTATCCAAAGTATCTTATACTTGTACACTCTATTGCAGATGATCCAATCGGATGCTCATCCGATAACATCTCAATATGTTATCCTATCAATTTCTCTCCTAACTCCATTCTGGTAAAGTGTATTGTGACTTCCTATGGTTCTGGGGTCTTTAGTCTACTTGACTGCACCCTAAGACTATTTTGAGGTGTTATGATGTGCCGGTGACCCACACGCGCTCCATCAGAATACCAACGAGATTCTTTAACCATGAAGTCCATTAACATCATGTCCTGATGTTAATAATTACCACTTTGAAAATCTTTCAAATTAATACTATCACTTTCACCCTAATCATTTCCTAATGAATTCTCACTTTAGTCCATCCAGTATTCCCAGCCAGGCAATGTCCTGAATCCAACTTACTATACCCTAAGCATTAAGTTATCAGGACATGTTCATGACTTTATGATCGATCCAAAACTTATGGAACCCGATCTAATCCTATTCCAAACCCTTTCGGAATCCAAGGATTATTTATAATCCTTTGTGTCATGATTTTCGAAAAACTATTTTCCTTTCGGAGACTTTTCTCGTACATCTTGAATCTTATCAAGATCATGCTTACAATGGCTAGGTCTATGCTGGTGATTTCATCTTTCCAATAGATGACTGTGAATTACATGAGTATGTTGCACCTTCTTTATTTCTTTCATGCCAAGTCATCACACTTTGCAATGACAAGAAAAACTTTTCCTAAGTCTATGCATCTTGAATCTCATCAAGATCATCTTGGCAGAATCTGGATCTATCTCATAGACATTTACAACCACCTGAGTATGCCGTATTTCTATTAAGGCTTTCATAGCGATCCGTCTTTTAACACCAAGTCATTACACTTCGTAATGAAAAGAGACGTTTCCTAGAACCATTATTTATCCCACATGTGGGGATAGTGGATAACGGCGACTCCCACTGGCTTTGACACGATTATAGGCTATTCACAAAATCCAGAACTTATGGCACATTTTGAGAATCTAAACCTTTCTGACATTTTAATGGAAATCTTTCAGCCCTTTCTCAAAATCCAATCCTATGGCATATTTTGAGAATCTGAATATCCTTTCTTGCGAGATGCCCGTGGGACGAAACCCGGGACTATTCACCTTTGTACCGGGACTCTCTTTGTGAGTCTCTATTAGTGTGCCGGTGATCCACACGTGCTCCACTAACGATTCACAATGTGCCGTACAGTATTCTTTCAGATTCCATCCTCTATTGAGATTACTTCTCCCGGAATCAATTACTTGACTCTAAGTATCGTCTCACTCAACCAGATGTTCTGAAGGTATGTATTTGTCCATGTTGCTTTCTTTTGATGATTCAGTTACTCCCACTGGTTTTTAGACCAGGTGTAGAATCAATCAAATTTTTCACATAGACTGTGTCTCGCCCTGAGGTTCTCTTGTTTGGTAGCAACCGGGCTCACCAATGCTTCCCAATAGTCGGATTGTGAATCCGTACTAACTATAGTGTTTTACCACCAATCGGTGTGTCACCCCAATCATAGCTACTTATGATGGTGATCAATACTACTGGTCAAGAGAAGATTATGTCAGTTGTAGAACAGAAATCTGATTTCTGCTCCAAGCCTAGTGATGACTAAAGGTTCTTCCACTTGGCTAATCCTGAACTCATTCAGGACTGTCCCAACTCCCACTGTTTCCTTAAAACATGAGTTCTTTCTAAAAGAGCTATTCTTTTAGAGTTGCAGTGGGATAGCCAACGAAACGACATTGCTGATCAGGTTCAGGCTAGTCATGAGGTTCAGACGAACACTATAGGACCCTGGAGTTTCAATGTACAAGTAGGATAATCTCAGCTTTACATATCAGACAGTGTCTGCAAGACCTACTTAGTCTAGGATGTTGTCGGAATATGGTTTATATAGACTGACTGGTATAGAGTTCAACTTATTTAAAACTAATTTGCAATGTATCTCATATATCGAGGATCGAACTATTTCGACCTATGCTCCATTATCTTCCTCAAGACACATTATAACCATTAATGCTCTTGGAAGAGAATGAACTATGAAACCTTTTTCTCAGTTTATGTTATCCCTCAGGTTCTGTGAAACTTGTACTTCCTTTGAAGTCCTTGGACTTTTCAAGGTTTCAATTCAATTGCTTATCCTGATAAGCAATGTCATACTCATCATATCGAATGATGAATATTGCAAAGTACAAACAATTGTGTTCTATGTCTTTTACATATCTATGTAGACTAATGACTTTGTTAACTTTGTTCAAGACTTGCAATCTTCAGTTGACTCTAAGTCAACTGATTCCAAAATCCTATCCTCTGGATCTTTGGGTGATTCATTTCTTGCCACATATGCTTTGTCAATAACTCAATCATCATCTGACTCTGAGTCAGATGATTCCAAAGTCCTGTCCAACTGGACCTTTGGTTGATTCATTTATTGACACATTAAGAAGTCAATTCATCAAGCGACTCTAAGTCAAATGATTCCAAGGTCCTGTCCAACTGGACCTATGGTTGAATTGATTCTTATAACATTTGTATTAACAATCATAAATGACACAATTCTTGAATCCAAACACTTTGGATGCATCAACATTCAAGTTATTACTAATCATACATTCAACACATTCATATAACATTTCAAGGATAATTTCAGACAACAGGTGTTAAAAGAAAATATGACAATTTTATTAAAAATAAAATCCTTGAACAATGTAATAGACAATGTCAAAAATGTATCTAAAGACTAATAACAATATTTAATATCTATCTAAACTTCAAAACTGCACGAGCTGGAGATCCAATCCAAATGTGCTCCTATGCGACAGAGTCCCGTGCCTTCTTGATTCCCTGCATACAAACCAAAATGCGACTGTCACATTATGTATCAAGAAATCTTGGAACAGGAGTTTTGAGGTTTTCCGATATACCTGAGCTTTCAAAAGAGTTGGAGCGTCTTCCAATCTTTCCGTGACTGTATCCGATTTTGCGGATTCCCAGTTTGAGACATGTCTAGTCGATCTCGACCGTTTCTTGTTACGTCTCTTCACTAGACTTAATCCAGAAGTAGCTGAGTCATTGGAGCTATGCTTGTCCAAGAGTGACTCGTATAAGGTCAACAGTGGACGCATTTCCATGAGGGTCTTTTTCTGGTCTTCCTTTCTATACGTCTGAATAAACAGATCGTACTCATTTGTCAGCGAAGCGAGCAGGATGTTAACACTCTCTTCCTGACTCATGGGATGACCAAGTTTATATAACTCGCCTATGTACCCTTCAATCTGAAGAACATGCGAATTGATGCTACTTCCTCCCTTTAGCTTGCACTCTGCAAGTCTTCTGAGGATTCTAGCTCGTTCCCCTTCAACTGGTTTTTGGAACCTTTCCTCCACCAGTTGCATCAACTCATATGGCCCCAAGGATTCAAAATCCTTGCGGAACTCGGGGTCAATGGTTGATAGCATGAGGTCACGAATCTCTTCGGATTCATCATAGGGACCTTTTATGATGACTTGTTCCGGTGGAACTGGGATCGGATACTCGGTGAGATGTAGCTTGCCAGCAATGCCGAGACCCAGTCTCCAATTGCGAAGCCATTCTTTACAGTTGAGGCCAGTCAGCCTTTCCATATTAAGCAGGTGCATTCTGATGCTTTCAGAAATGGGTGAAGGAGGAGAAGGAGGAGAATTGACACTTGACATCTATAAAAGAAATAGAATTTATTAGTTTAACTGTTCCTTTTAAATAACTACCCAATATATTATTTATTAAGGCTAGGATCCAAAATACCCCAACTATGGTGTGAAGATGGATGCCGTAATCACAACATAATGGTCATTAAGGTAGATAAACACTTATCAATTTCATCTTATGAAATTCCTAGTTCTGATGAGATTCATTAAACTTTTAAATGGCATGTTTAATCTCGGATGTGCCCCACTGTTTGTGACTGGGATGCCGAGGATCACAAATTGGATGTGAATAACCATGCAAATTAGCTTGGTACTCTCGGGTTAATTATCATCTCTAATTGATGTGCCGGTAAACCACACACGCTCCATCAATAATGATAATACCCGGGAAACCCATTGCAACTCTTTATGAACCCCTATTGGCGTGCCGGTAAACCACACACGCTCCACCAATGTTTCATAAAGTGCAATGTGCAATTTCATGGATTAGCACCAATTCACATTTTCCTAAAGTAACTAGATATGGGATTTTATTAAGTGTTCTAGTACTTTGAATCATTAACTTTTAGTGATTATTAGGTGGTCCTATCATACATGTTCGGCTAACGACCCTCCACTGATCAGGCGAGCGGTGGGCGAGAGTGTTCACCCATTAGACCGCCATTTTATAGGCAGTCTCCTTATACCCACTTTATAGACCAGCTTCGTGAATGAGGCCTACTAATGATTTGACTAACCATTTTAATCTTATACATATAATAATAACTCCCTAATTATAATATATATAAGATGTAATTTTTTAAACCATTTAAAAATTGTTTCTGGTTTATCTTTTAATTTATTGACAATTTAAACTATTAAATTTCAAATTAAATTAAACCTTAAAATGGATTTTAATTATCTTTTAATTAACCAATTAATTAAATTAATTAAATTTGATATTTTAAACATTTTAAAATATTTTAGGATTTATCTATTTAATTTTCGCCAATTTAAAGCAATTAAATTTTAAATTAAATTAAATCCTTGAATTATCTTTTAATTACCAATTAATTAAATTAATTAAAAAGTAGATAGGTTTATCAAATTAATCAAATTAATTAAAACATATCCTTATCCCCTAATTTTCGATTTTTAGGATAAAGGGTTTTAAGGTTTATCTTTTAAACAATTTAAAGTTACCAAAAATAGAATACCTTCTAACCTAATCCACAAAAAATCGCCAAATCATAGGGGAGGGGCTAGGGTTTCTAAAACAAACCCTAAATTTCGAAATTGGCCACATTAGGGTTTATAAACAATTAAACCCTAATTTTCAGGAAAGCAGTTATAGCAATTTAACAAGAAAAACAACCAAATAGCTCTGATACCACTGAAAGGTTTTCTGCAACTATGAACTAAAAATCCTAAGTTCACATGAAACCTATATAGATCTAAGTTTTCTTCTAGTTAAACATATAACAATTCCTAAAAGGCCCAAAAAGAATTACTAAAAGAAAGATCAAGAAAAACCAACCTTAAAGTGAATCTTGGAAGCAAAGCAACAGAAGTCTCTTGCCTCAAATGCAGTCACACCCTTAGCTGAGCTCTTGGCCGAAAATTCCTTGGGAGAGAAAGTTAAAATTCGTGGTCTAGGGTTTAGGGAGAGCCTCCCTATTTATAGCCTCCATGTGGTGATCAGATAATCGTTACAGATAAGCCTTTTTGAATTCGAATTAAGATAAACTATTATTTTAATCATTCAAACACCATTTATCTGTAGTATATATATATATCTCGAAAATATATATATCTATATATATAATTTCGTTCACCACATGGTTACTCACACTGCCACTTACTCAACTATCGAATAATTACAGTTTTAGTCCCTGCACCTTAATTAATCAATTTAACTGCCAAATTAATTCCAATTAATTCCAGAAAAATTTCTAATTAATTATTATAGTTTCTAATTAATATATTATCACTTAAATATATTAATAAACTATTTATTTAATTTCTATTGATTTATTAATCACATAATAAATCAATCTTTCTCTCTACCGGACTTTCTGCCAATCCTCCAACTATGAGGGCAACCCAAATGGACTATGCTACTATTAATTAGATAAATACTAATTATTAGTCATGGCTTAGACACTTAATCCAACAAGAACCGCATGCCATCCTTTGTGGTTGATCTGAATGGACCACACACATCCGTGTGAATGATGTTCAGCAGACCCTCACCTCTTTCAAAAGATCCTTTGAAAGGTGATTTAGTCATCTTGCCCAACAGACAAGATTCGCATACATCATCCGACCTGAGGTCGAATGATTCCAACACTCCATCCTTTTGGAGTTGGGCGATGCATTTCTTGCTGATGTGCCCGAGCCGACTATGCCACAGACATGCCTTTTCTATACTACTGTAGAATCAATATAATTTACACTATGTCCTAAATTGTCAACACATTCAACAGTTTCATACACACCATCACAAGGATAAGCAGTAAAAATCTAAATACCATTTTTGAAAACAGAAATCGAACCAATTTTATTATCAAAAGAAAATTGAAATCATTGTCTGAACAATGCGTGAAATAAAATAATGTTTCTTGCCATTTCTGGCGAATAGCAACAATTAAATAACTCTATACTAACATCACTACTAAGCACTAAACTGTAAACGCCGATCTTGGTAACAGGGGACGATCTCCTATTGCCCATGATCAAGTTCAGTCTACCGTGCTCCACCTCCCTGCTTTCCTTTAGGCCCTGCAGATCAGAACAAATGTGAAAACCACATCCTGTATCAAGGACCCAAGAATTAGAAGATGGTGAGTTTTTAGAGATAGTGTATATACCTGCTGTCGATGGCTTTACTTTCCCATCCTTGACATCCTGCAAGTATTTGGGGCAGCTTCTCTTCCAATGGCCCTTCTCTTTGCAGTAGAAACAGTTGGCTTCATCGAGGTTGGCCACACAAGGAATGTGAGAAGTCTTGGTTCTCGAGCCATTACTGGATGACCCGACCTGAACCTTTTCCCTCCAATTTTGCTTAGGAGGGCCCTTCCTTTTCTTTCCTTTACCACTTCCAATGGCTAGGACGGGTTGATTAACCGAGGGTACACTTTTACCCTTCATCCCGTCCTCAGCTACTCGAAGCATACGATGCAACTCAGTCATATTAGCCTGATTGTTGTTCAAATGATAAGCCAGCCTGAACTGGTCATAAGAACTCGGTAAGGAGTTAAGCACTATGTCAACGGCCAACTGCTCCGGTATAGGCATCGCAAGCTTTCTAAGCCGCTCCACGTAACCTTGCATTCTTTGCACATGAGTGCAGATGGACTCTCCATCTTTAGGTTTGCTGTTCGTGAAGTCTTTGACCACCTCGCACCTCTCGATGCGCTCTTGCTTGCGGAACTTTTCCGCAAGCTCCTTGTGCATCTCAAAGGGCCAGTAGTCTTCGTATATCCTTTGCAATTCGGGGTTCATTGTGGCGATCATGATGCAGGCCACTTTGGTTGCATCATCAGTATGTTTTTGGTACAAAGCAATTTCCTCGGGAGTAGCAGTTTCAGGGTCAATATCGACAAGCTCGGTCTCGAGGATATACTCTTTGTTCTCGTACCTCAGAGCCATATTGATATTTCTAATCCAGTTATTGTAGTTTGTCCTGTTCAATTGAACCTTGGAACACAGTGAGAGGATAGAGGGAACACTGGAGTTTGAGTGGGGAGCGGATTGATCAGCAGAAGACATCTATAAAAGAAGGTAAGTTTAATTAGATACTTGTCGGTCCTTATAATAACCCAATATAAAATAAGGCTAGGATCCAACTATAATAATTTGCAACATAGAAGAGGGATGCCGTAATCTATAAGCAAATTTCATAAAGGTAGGCGAATGACGATTCAGCCAATTCCACCGCGGAAAAATAATCTTATTATAAATGGAATTCCTAGTTTCTTTTGAGATTTATTGAACTGTTCAATAGCATGTTTAATCTCGGATATGCCCCACCGTTTGTGACTGGGATGCCGAGGATCACAAACCGGGTGTGAATAACCATTCAGATTAGCTTGGTACTCTCGGGGTCCATTATCATCTCAAATTGATGTGCCGGTTAACCACACACGCTCCATCAACAATGATAACATCCGAGACACCCATTGCCACTCTTTATGAACCCCCATTGTTGTGCCGGTAAACCACACACGCTCCACCAACGTTTCATAAAGTGCAATGTGCAATTTCATGGGTTAGCATCAAATTCACATTTTTTTAAAGTAACTAGATTGGGATTTTGTGTAAGGGTTCTTGTATTTTGATCATTATACTTTTAATGATTTAGTGGTTCTGTCAAACCCGTTCGGCTAACGACCCTCCACTGATCAGGCGAGCGGTGGATGAGAGTGTTCACCCATTAGACTACCATTTTATAGGCAGTCTCCTTATACCCACTTTATAGACCAGCTTCGTGAATGAGGCCTACTATTGATTTGACTAACCAAACTTATCTCATATATATATAATATTAACTTTTAATAACATATATAAGATGTATTTTAAAACCCTTTAAAATATTCAAGGTTTATCTTTTAATTTTACCAAATTTAACAATTAAATTTTAAATTAAATTAAACCTTAAAATCGATTTAATCAATTTTAATTACCAAAAAATTAAATTAATTAAATCTAAATATTTTAAACATTTTAAAATATTTTTCCGGATTTATTCCATTAATTTTGCAATTTTAAAATTAATTAAATCCCTTTTGAATTATCTTTTAATTAACAATTAATTAAATTAATTCAAATATAGATAGGTTTATCCAAATTAATCAAATTAATTAAAACTTATCCTAAACCCCCTAGATTTCGAGTTTAAATAATGGAGTTTAAGGTTATCCATTTAATTAACAAATAAAGTTACCAAAAATAGAAAACCTCCTAAAACCCTCTAGCAAAAATCGAAAAACACATGGGGGGATTAGGGTTTCCAAAACCCTAATCCTAAAAGTCGATACATACAAAAATAGGGTTTAGAAGCTTTAAACCCTAAAACAGTTATAGCAATTCAACAAGAAAACAAAACATGCTCTAATACCACTGAAAGGTTTTCTGCAAACCATGAACTAAATAACCTAAGTTCACATGCAACCTATAAGGATCTATGTTTTCTTCTAGTTGAACATATAACAAAACCTAAAGGCCATAAGAAAATTAACTAAAAGAATATAATTAGAAAAACCAACATTTTAGAATTTCCTGGAAGCTGAGCAGCAAAAATATCCTGCCTCAAATGAGATCACAGCCAAGCCAAGAGGATTATGGATCGAAATTCCAGAGAGAAATAATAGAATGAACAACTGATAATGAGGTCTAGGGTTCCCTATTTATAGGGAACCAAAGGGTAAAGCTAGAAACCCTAGCCGCAGCCCATTTTCCGGATTATCTGTACGCGCGCCGCGGCCAAGACGTTTGCGCGCCGCGCGCCGCAATTCAACTATTGAATTCGTACGAATATGTACGCACGTCGCGGCCTTTACATTGGCGCGCCGCGCGCCGCAATTCAACTATTGAATTTGTATTACTTTAATCCCTGACCTCCTGATTAATCTAATTAATACCACAGAAATTAATCCAATTAATTTCTGATTAATTATTAATCTAATAATATTATTTCTAATTAATATATCATCTTCATAATATATTAACAAACAATATCTTGATTTATTAGTCATATAATAAATCAACCTTTTTCTCTCTCTTTAACTTTCCAACAAACCTCTAGCTATGAGGGCAACCCAAATGGACTGTGCTACTATTAATTAGGTAAATACTAATTATTTGTCATGGCTTAGACACCTAATCCAACAGTAAACTTGGTTATTATATATATATATATGAATTGAGTATAAATGTATATTTTGTATCTAATAGGTGGTGGTTCTAATAGAATTGATCAAGCGAAAGATAAAGGAGTCCACGAAGCTAAGTAACTCCTAGGTGACGTAAGGTGAGTATTATGTGGATTTTTTAGTACATAGCAAAATGAGTTTTATTCAACAATGTTTTGGAGTCAAGTGGTTTTATGGCTTTAAAAGTATTTTATGAAAAATATGCTTATAATGTGTACAGAAAGAGAATCAGAAATACAGTGAACTAATAATGTGATTGGCCCATGATGAAGAGTTGCTTAGTATCCGGATAAAGACCACGGCCTGCTGCGGTAAGGGTGGTCAAAGACACTACTGGGATGGTACCTCCCGTCGCGAAGTAGTTGTCTAATTGATACCTTGGTAGATGAATCCGTTTCATGCTATTGAGGAAGTAGTTATACGGGTGCGTCTCGTATAAAACCTACGGGTGCGCTCGTAGGATTGTACCATCACATAATAAGGAATACCTATGGGTGCGCTCATAGGAAATAAAATATTGGAAACTGTGAAATGAGGTTATTATTTGAAAAACTGTTTTGGGTCTAACCCCATAATGCTCACGAGACGTTATGTCTCACGTGTTTTTCTTTAAAATGCTATGTACTCAGGTAAACAAGAAGGGCGATAGAAGGGTCAGGTGTGGGACTGTAGCTTCTGCTGTATAAAGTGTAAAATAAACAGGTTTGAACTATGGTTATGATGCAAATTCGTGATGCCCCGTTTGTAAAAATTTAAGTGGTTTGTATGACTAAAAGTTTGTAATATAAGTTTTTTTTTAAAAAAAAAAATTGTGTGAAAGTTGGGGTGTTACAATTTGGTATCAGAGCCATGGTTTAAGCGAATTAGGTTGGGTAACCATCCTAGGCTTAAACTATTGGATTAATAGTAAGTAAAGTAGTAGTATTAGGTACTAACTAACGGGGTAGAGTCAGTAATTTACAACGTTGGAATCCACAGAAACCGATGAATCAGGGGGTCTTGTGATGACACTAGAGCCAAAGTATATAGGTGGTTAAAATAATATTGGGCCCGTATTATTGCAACCACAGGATATGCCTTGGAAATGGTGAAGTCACGAGGAAGCATGAGGAATTTGGTTGTGGAAATTAGTAGAGAGATACTTGGGAACACAAGTTCCATAGGAAGATCACATGCTACCGCTTTCGAATATATTGATAAACATATTTATGAGAAGTAACAAATGTGAATTTTATTATTTTTATATAGTAAATAGAGAGCGGTGATCATAGCCTTTCAAGTGAGGAACGGGCAGCCAGTCATACTCCATCTCGTGGAAGTATTCCCGTCAACGATGCGGACAATATGGGTGATATGCCAAACCCAATACCGCAACCTCCACCTGTGACTTTGGAGGCTATACAAAACCTTATTAGCAATTTAAAAACAGAAATGAGGGAAGATATGCACCAAATGCTGAATACACGGCTGGGGGACCCACGTCCTAATCCTTCTACCGATGATGCCTCTTGGAGACCTACCAATGGAGATTCCCTTACAGAAGAAGATAGTGTGGGGACAGAAGACAAAAAGAGATGTTCCTTCAAAACCTTCCTGGCATGTAAACCAACCGAATACTATGGTAGCTTTGAGCCCAAAGTTACGATGCGATGGATACGGGAGACGGAGCAAGTACTGGAGGTCAGCAAATGTCATGAGAAAGATAAAGTTTATTATGCCTCACGAATGCTGAAAGACGATGCGCTGGTTTGGTGGAATACCTTATACGAGTTGATTGGGAAGGATGTAATTTATAAATGGTCGTGGACCGAATTTACCACTCGCTTGAAGAACAAATATTGTCCCCTTCGGGACATAGAAAAACTTGAAGACGAATTTCTTACTTTAAAGAAGGGTAGTTTGACTATTGCTGAGTACACTAAGAAGTTTAGTGATATGCTACCATTTGTGGGCAACATTTACACTACGGAGCGGGCACGAATCAACCGTTACGTGAAAGGCCTACCTTGGGAGTATGAATTAGAAGTGAAACGGGCGGAAACAATGGATGAAGCATTTGTAGCAGCAAGGAATGTGGAGGATGTGTGGAAGAGGAGAACAATGGAGAGGCAAGTTTCTGGGGATAAACGTAAATTCAGTGGCGGGAGTAGTAGTTGGAATAAGAAGGGGAAGTCGGTGGTGATGTCGACTAAACAGGGTAGTCGGAAGACGTGTGACAAGTGTGGAAAAGAACATACGGGCGAATGCAAGATGGGAAGCACCGCATGCTTTAACTGTGGAAGAGTTGGTCACAAGGCTATAGAGTGTACCTATCCGAAACTTAGCGAAGTCGAATGTTTTACTTGTCATGAAAAGGGACACTACAGTTACGATTGCCCAAGGAAAGGTGGTGAAACCATGGTGTCAACTGCACAGAAGAAGACTGAACCCCAAAAAGTAAAGACTCGCGCCTTCCAGCTTACCCGGGAAGAAGCAAAAGAGACACAAGACGTGGTCTCAGGTACCTTACTAATTAATCAGATGCCTGCTTACGTATTATTTGATTCTGGTGCTACGTGTTCGTTTGTGTCTCATGAGTTTGGTCTAAAATTCAACGTACCGTTAGAACCATTAGATTATGTATGTGAGGTCGAATTGGCAAGTGGTAAGAAGGTGGAGATAAAACACGTGTATTGCGGCTGTGAACTCAACATAGATGACAAGAAATTCTCGTTGAATCTTCTTCCGATAGGAGTGAAGACTTTTGATGTTGTCATTGGTATGGATTGGCTTGGGGCCAACGATGCGAAAATTGCATGTGGAAAGAAGATAGTGTCGGTGAAAATTCCGGATGGTAGCAAAGTGTATGTTTATGGTGAAAAACCCAAAAGGATGTCAAGTTTGATTAGTGCAGCGAAAGTTAGAAGATGTTTGGTGAAAGGATGCTCATCCTTTCTAGGGTATGTAATAGTGGAAGATAAAGCAAAGAAAACAGTAAATGACATTGATGTGGTGAGAGAATACTCTGAGGTATTTCCGGACGATCTACCCGGTTTGCCACCTGAGAGACAAGTAGAATTTCAAATTGATCTTGTACCCGGAGCTTCTCCTATCGCCCGTGCTCCATACCGTTTAGCCCCGACCGAAATGCGGGAGTTGATGTCACAATTACAGGAATTGCTTGATAAAGGCTTCATACGTCCCAGTTCGTCACCTTGGGGTGCACCGGTGCTGTTTGTCAAAAAGAAGGATGGTTCGATGCGAATGTGCATTGACTATCGCGAGCTCAACAAAATTACCATTAAAAATCGTTACCCGTTACCACGCATAGACGACCTGTTTGACCAATTGCAAGGTGCTGACTATTTCTCTAAGATTGACCTTCGATCTGGTTACCATCAGGTGCGCGTAAGAAACGAAGATATTGAGAAGACTGCTTTCCGCACTCGATACGGGCATTATGAATTTCTGGTCATGCCTTTTGGTTTGACGAATGCCCCAGCAATTTTCATGGATTTGATGAATAGGATGTGCAAACCGTTCCTTGATAAGTTTGTTATCGTCTTTATTGATGACATTCTTATCTACTCGAAGAATGCAGAAGAACACAAGAGTCATCTGAGGACGGTACTGGAAGTTTTAAAAAAAGAGAAGTTATACGCGAAATTTTCGAAATGCGAATTTTGGCTGAGGGAGGTGCAATTCCTTGGACACGTTGTCTCAATCCAAGGCATTAAAGTAGATCCAACAAAGTTGGAAGCAGTGATGAAATGGGAGATTCCAAAAACCCCGACAGAAGTAAGAAGCTTTCTTGGACTCGTCGGGTACTACCGACGATTTATCCAAGATTTTTCACGAATTGCAGTGCCTCTTACGAAACTAACAAGGAAAGGGGTAAAATTCGAGTGGGGAATAGAACAAGAGAAAGCATTTGAGACACTGAAAGAGAAGCTATGTAATGCGTCGGTTCTTACCCTGCCGGAAGGAACTGAAGACTTCGTGGTGTATAGTGATGCCTCGAACAGAGGATTGGGTTGCGTACTAATGCAGCGGGGGAAAGTGATAGCATACGCTTCTCGTCAATTAAAAGAACCAGAAACAAGATATGCAACCTACGATTTGGAACTGGCAGCAATTGTGTTTGCATTAAAAATCTAGAGGCATTACCTATACGAAACAAAGTGTACCCTGTACACAGATCACAAAAGCTTGCAGTATGTATTCTCACAGAAGGAACTTAATATGAGGCAAAGTAGGTGGCTGGAACTGATAAATGATTATGACTGTGAAATCGCTTACCACCCTGGGAAAGCAAATGTGGTAGCGGACGCTTTAAGCAGAAAGTTTCACGAAAAGAAAAGTCAAGAAAGGTTGATGCAGATAGAACTGAAATCAAGTCTAATAGAAAGAATTAAAGACGCGCAAAAGCAAGTATTGGAAAGAGGTGACTTAAAGAAGGAAAAGCTGGGAAAGGATTTGGTGTTTGGAGAAAATACTCAGGGATTGAAGACAAACAGAAACCGCGTATGGGTACCAAAAGCTGGTGGAATCAGAAAGTTGATTCTAGAAGAATCCCATAAGTCAAAGTATTCCATTCATCCAGGAAGTACGAAAACTTATAGGGATCTCAAAGAACAGTATTGGTGGCCGGGAATGAAGAAAAGAATAGTCAAGTATATTTCCAAATATGCAACTTGTGCACAGGTGAAGGCGGAACACCAAGCCCCGTATGGAAATACTCAACCACTGCAAATTCCAGCGGGGAAATGGGAAGACATAACCATGGATTTCATAGTTGGGTTGCCAAGAACTAGAAGAGGTCATAATTGTATATGGGTCATTGTTGACCGCTTGACCAAAAGTGCAATGTTTTTGGCAATTAAAGAAACTACACGGTTGGAAGCGTTGGCACAGATATACATGGATGAAGTTATAAGACTTCATGGAGCTCCCTTGTCAATTGTGTCTGATAGAGACCCACGATTTACCTCAAAATTGTGGGAGGCGCTACAGGAACGAATGGGGACAAAAATTAAAATGAGTACAGCTTATCATCCCCAGACAGACGGGCAAAGTGAACGAACCATTCAGACCGTAGAAGATATGCTACGATCGTGTGTTTTGGATTTTGGTGGAAATTGGGACAAACACTTGCCATTGGTAGAGTTTTCTTATAACAACAGTTATCATTCCAGTATTGGAATGCCACCATTCGAAGCTCTATATGGCAGAAAGTGTAGAACCCCTTTGTGTTGGTTGGAAGCGGGGGAGACTAAAATAACTGGGCCGGAAATTGTAAGGATAACAAACGAAAAGATCAAAATAATTCAAGCTAATATGAAAGCTGCTCAAGATAGGCAAAAGAGTTATGCAGATTTGATGAAGAGACCTTACGATTTAAAAGAAGGTGATCTGGTGATGCTTAAAGTATCACCGTGGAAGGGTGTGGTAAGATTCGGAAAGAGGGGTAAATTAAGTCCAAGATATATTGGACCTTTCAAGATCTTAAGAAAAATTGGTGAACAAGCTTTCAAGTTAGAATTACCACATGAACTGAGTGGTATACATGATACGTTCCATGTATGTTACCTGAAAAGGTACTTTGGAAAGAGTGAGCTTGTTATTCCGTTGGAAGACTTAAAAGTAGAGACCCCGAATAAGCTAATAGAAGAACCGGAAGCAATGCTGGAAGTGAGAACCAAAAAGCTGAGGAATAAAGAAATTGACTTAGTTTTGGTCAAATGGAAGCACTCGTCGGGTTCAGATTTGACTTGGGAGACTCTAGAAGACATGAAGAAAAGATACCCAAATTTCACGAATTACGAAAAGATTCCGAGGACGGAATCCTCTTAAGGGGGAGAGGTTGTAAGAACCCGCAGAAACTTGTAATGAAATATAAAATAATTATGTGTAACAGTAAAACTATGAAAGAAAAAGGGCAAATTGGTCTTTTGCCATGTTTTGGATCCTAATGTAAAATATTTTGTATTGTGGGTAATAATGTAAAATATATAAAGTTTTATGTAATAAAAATTTAATTATAGTGGAAAAAATCCAAGATGTGGAACTTAAGGGGTAAAATGGAAAAATGTGGAGGTATAAATAGGAGAAAAAATCTCCATAGGTTCCAGAAGTTGCAGAAGCATCGGGAGGGAGCGAGAGTTTGGGCAGAGTTTTGGAAGATTCAAGGAATTAGAAGCAAAGATTGAAGATCGAGAAAGAATTCTTATATCAAAAGGTTAGTAATTCAAGTTCTAACCTAGGTTTTCTTGATGGGTTTCAATGAATGAACTGAAATTGTAATTTCAGTTACAATCTATGATGTTTAAGTGATTTCCAGGTTGAAATAAGTGATGTTTTAAGAACATAACCCAAGAATGTGAAAGTAGGTTGCTATTGTTAAGGAATTGAGATTTGGATCAAGAACCCCAGATTGTGAGTTCTTGTGATTAACTTGATTCTATTGATTTATAATAAGTTCCAGATGTTATATTGATTGAAATAAACCAGTAGAAACAATTATAATTTGGTAATTTTTGTTTTTGGACCAAAATTGTAAAAGACGGGAAGTTATAGAAATGGGTTGGAATCACCAATTCCATTGTTTAAAACTTGAAGTAAATGAAGGGTTTTGGTCCTGGAACATTTCCTAGTGATTAAGTCACGAAATAAGGGCTTAACAAGAGAAAATGGGATTTTATAGCACAAAAATCGGACATTCTGGTCTGTACCAGCAGCGATCGCGACCCAACCATGCCCTTGGTCGCGACGCGAAGCGGCGCAGGGGATAAATGCAGTTTTGAAGTGAGTCTCGTGTCAAGTGAAACTTGATTTTTGGATTTGAGGCTAAACTTGTCCGTTTGACTTCAAATTTTAAACATAAGTCCCTTATGGTTCAAAACTTTGTAGAAAATTGTCGGAATGGAAATACGACCTCCCGAGAGTACTGTAGTAAAATACGCGTATTTTGGGAAAATTTACAAATTAAAGGAAGCTAGTATAACAAGAGTTGTAGTCTAATTATAACCTGCAATTGCATAGTATAGCACTCTGGTGCTGTAAAGTTGGTTATTATATATATATATATATATATATATATATATATATATATATATATATATATATATATATATATATATATATATATATATGAATTGAGTATAAATGTATATTTTGTATCTAATAGGTGGTGGTTCTAATAGAATTGATCAAGCGAAAGATAAAGGAGTCCACGAAGCTAAGTAACTCCTAGGTGACGTAAGGTGAGTATTATGTGGATTTTTGAGTACATAGCAAAATGAGTTTTATTCAACAATGTTTTGGAGTCAAGTGGTTTTATGGCTTTAAAAGTATTTTATGAAAAATATGCTTATAATGTGTACAGAAAGAGAATCAGAAATACAGTGAACTAATAATGTGATTGGCCCATGATGAAGAGTTGCTTAGTATCCGGATAAAGATCACGGCCTGCTGCGGTAGGGGTGGTCAAAGACACTACTGGGATGGTACCTCCCGTCGCGAAGTAGTTGTCTAATTGATATCTTGGTAGATGAATCTGTTTCATGCTATTGAGGAAGTAGTTATACGGGTGCGTCTCGTATAAAACCTACAGGTGCGCTCGTAGGAATATACCATCACATAATAAGGAATACCTATGGGTGCGCTCATAGGAAATAAAATATTGGAAACTGTGAAATGAGGTTATTATTTGAAAAACTGTTTTGGGTCTAAACCCATAATGCTCACGAGACGTTATGTCTCACGTGTTTTTCTTTAAAATGCTATGTACTCAGGTAAACAAGAAGGGCGATAGAAGGGTCAGGTATGGGACTGTAGCTTCTGCTGTATAAAGTGTAAAATAAACAGGTTTGAACTATAGTTATGATGCAAATTCGTGATGCCCCGTTTGTAAAAATATAAGTGGTTTGTATGACTAAAAGTTTGTAATATAAGTTTTTTTAAAAAAAAAAATTTTGTGTGAATGTTGGGGTGTTACATAACAAACACTGGGGCATAGCCAAAAGAGCGTAACGCGCATTGATAATTAGAGATGACATTGATAATTAGAGATGACAGTGAGGCGTTTATCACATGGGTAACGAGGGAAGGTTAAGGGTCACAAGTGGTACATAGAGCGTCTTTCAAAGTCTATATATACATGGTTTTTTATATAATTAGGAGTGCAAAATAAGGTGATTTGATAATTGATGACTTCAAGGTTACCTTGAAGATCATGTAAGTTCACTTTCCGTGTTAATATTTTGACATTATGTCTAGGTATCATGAATTCCAATATGGGATAATCCTCAAGAACACTTTCAGATTTAGGCACAAAAGTGAAAGCAACATGATGGGGAATGTAGAAATGTCGCATATCTTAAGAGTGTTTCAAAAGTGGCATATTATAAGCAAGCATACTCATCCAATCCCAAAAAATGGATGTGATCGATAAACATAAGGGTTTTAGCAGCTAGAGAAGTTTTCTGAAAAAAAATCATACGACTGTTTGAGTTGCTTGGGGAAAATGGTTAGACAAGCTGACAGCTTGAGCTGTCCAAGGCAGCTTGGCTTGTCATCAACATGGTTGCCAAAAGCAACTCGAGCTATTCGTACCCACCCCCAACAATTGCTATTTTTCCTTTTGTTACTTTATTGTGATAATGTTTTTCCACTACACTTATGATAAAAAGATATGCACAGGTTTCGAGGCATTACCCCATAGACCCTGCCCGCTAATCGATCAGTGGGAACACCACCAGTTGCTCTGCCCCTTGGAACGTCGTATCTCGTCATGTTCGAGATCAAACATGGATTATACAAATATACACTCAACAGTCAACACCATTTAACTTGTATTAGATAAAAATTTTGATTCACATTTTGACATTCGTGTTTGTTCCAGTTATATCAAAATATAACTGGACAGATGATGCCAAAATCATAGTAATATTCATATTTCACATTCAACACCAAAATAACATGAAAAGCACGAAACCTCTTTATAAACAACTGAACCTACAATTAATTAGCATGTACCCTCTTCCTTGAATCCTTAAATGTTATACAAATGTATATAACAATCTTTCTATGGCAATAATGATACAAGATAAACTAACGCCACAAAGATGAAATGTTGTCCACTAAAGACATTTTAAAATTTAAATTTTATTAGGACGATATGTCGTCACCTTAAGTATTTATTTATTTATTTTTAAAGAATATCTTAATGTTTATGGTTGTTACTAAAAAGGTATCTAGCAACAAAAGCTTCAGTGTTTACATTTTAAACAAGAGGCACGAAGCTACGTAAAACGACAACTCCTCGAACAGTAGTTACAACTTTGGACCATTTAGCGACGACTTTTGTCGTCTAAAGACCAATGTTATTGTAGTAAGGTGTCAATGGTGTTCACTTGAATACCACATTTAGTATCCAATGCTAAAAATGCATCGATAAATGAAAAACAAAAGTCTTTTCGTTTTCCAAAATAGTTTTTTTTTTTTAATATTTATAACAAAAAAAAGTCCTAGGCTCTATACATGTACGTATGATATTGATTAACATAATAGATTATACTAGAATTAACTTTTAGAAAATGTAACTATGCAAAATTGATTAACCCTAATCAAGTTTTTACATATCTAAGGATTCCTATTGAACTCCTCTCTACATCATGTGTCCTTTTTAACATGCATGTGTGTGTAATAATTTGGGAGATGGGACAAACATTTCAATCATCTCGCCCCATGCCCACCCACACGTGTGGGTCTTCTTCCAGCTTTTAGACAAAAGGGCCCATCAACATTCTTCTGCGGTAAGACCAGCATATATGGGTCTTAGTCAATCATACCATCACCCACCCACCCTACCCCACCCCACCCCACTCAACTTAATTCTCTCTTTTCACCCAAACTGGCATTCTCTTCTTCATTCTTACTGTTGGAAAGTTGATTATAGTGTCCTCCTCAGCTACCCACCTGCATTTGCATTACCAAATCAAAGCTATAAATATATGCATGTAAGTATGTATGTATGTATGTATATGTCAATATGTGTGTATATGTGCATGCATGTGATTTGTAAAAAGCCAGCCAACGTATCATGGGCAAAAGGGTCATTTGACACGGAGTTAGGTTAAGCAATCAGGGAAAACACCAAGGCTACATTCGTTCCTCATAGTTTGGAACATGGGGTTTTTCAGATTTATGGAAGTGGTGAAATTACCATTATACCCTTGGAAACTTTTGATTACCTGAAGTCGGTAACAAAGTGGTGGAGGAATATGGAAGCTTCAAGTCTTGCCAAATCAAGGCCAGGACAGAGCCTTAGTCCTCCTCCAAAAGGAGTGAAGCAAAGGCTGCTACCACTGCTCATGTCTTTATTCTGTTAACATAAAAGATTCAAAAGGTTTGATAATGAGTACAACTTATAAAGCACGATGTATTACAACCCATCATGGGAGCCCTAATGTAGATCTATAAAGAGGTGTTAGGATATGCTTTTAAAATTTATTTTATTTTATATCAAATATATTATGAAATCAAATTATTAATAGTAAAAAAAAAAAGGCCACAGAAGATAGTGATCGGATGTGATTGCCATTTAAAGTTCTAATAATCTATAATTACTTGTTTCACTGATTGTTGGTTCTAGTTATTTTAAAAATAATAATAGATGATTTGTTAAAAGAGCATTCTTAATTATTTATTCTTATAATTATATCTTTTTACATATTAAATTAGCAGTAAATCTATTGAATCATCTATAATCCTAAGATCTTTTGGTTCCGATAAAAATATCAATATATAACATAATATAATAATATTTCTTTTTCTTTGGATAATCATTCTTGTTGCAACTAATCCAGAACTGATTTTTCTGACAAACAAATTAATAATCTGAATTAATATAACTTTACCCAACTTTGGTGATTGTTTATATAAAACTTGAAATTGCAATAACCAAATAATTATATAAACAAAAAGTGTAAAAGACCTAGGCTTCAATCTCTGGAAATTTTATTTTGAAAGGGTCACACCTGTCATCTCCAAAGAGGAAATTTTGTCTTGTTTTTATAGGACAAATTGCATGAATCCTATGAGCTAGGAAAACCTAAAAAATGCTAATATAATATTACATTTAAGAAAAAAAAGAAAAAAAAAAGGCTTACTTGCCACCTCCAAGGGTTGAACTGGTGAGGGGCCTCATGGTAATTTTCATCAAGATGAACTGATCTGAAATGAGTCAACACACACCATCCTTTTGGTATGAGATACCCTTTAATCTCCACATCTTTCAAAGCCTTCCTAATCACCCCCATTATTATATTCCCCATTCTTAGGGTTTCTGTAATCACCTGTTTAATTTTAATTATCATTAGTAACTATTGTTATGTTAAGTTAACCATATATATCCATCTCTCAATAGAGTCAAGCAAAAGAAAAAAGGAAACCTATAGTTTAATTATTTAACTTACACTTTGTGTAAATCGCAGTGATAGGTAATCATCCCAACACAATGGATCTCCAAGGTCTTCTTTACGTCTCTTCAACTCCAAATTTTCCTCCTAATCATCGTCATAAGATAAGTTGGTAAGAAAATGATCATTAGGACAAAATTAATTATGGTGAAAAATAATCATCACAACTAGTAATAAAGAGTGAACTAATTATCGAATGTAACTTTTAAAAGATAGATTAGTTTGTCGTATGATCATATCAACAAAATGACATGATCAAATAATTAATAGTTTATGACAAGACTAGGGTTGTGTTTGACATACTAGAAAAGCTAGCTAATAAAAATAACATTTGGTAAAAACTAGCTGTAAGTTAGCTGAGAAATTAAAATAACATAAAAGGGTATAAAACAATTTGAGTTTTATAATTAATTAATGATATATTTGAGAGATTCTAAAAAAACTCAATAAGCTCGTTGAAATTCTACTCAAAATAGCTTTTTAGAAAGCTATTTTACAAGTTACTTTTTGGCTTGTTAAACATTATAACATAAAAAAGCTCGAAAAGCAAGCTATTTGTGGTGCGCTAAATATAGCCTAAAAATGAACGTACCTTAAGTTGATGGAGAGCTTTGGGACAATCCGATAAGTATTTGATAGCTAGGGTCATAAGTAATGGCACAGAATCCTCTCCCGGAATCATCAAATCAATCATATTATCAGATATCAACTCATCTGTTAGCTTTTCGCTCTTATCGTTTAGCAAGACATCAGCCACATCCGTTGAATCTTGTGTTCGAGTAATATTATTTATCCTTTTATTCCGAATGATTTTAAGGACTAAGTTTACCATCTTTTTCTTTGCTTGCAATGATTGATGAAGTTGAGTTCCAGGTAATTTTATAGGTAATGACATGAGACCGGCAATGAACTTTTGAAATTGGATCCTTAAATATTCCATTTCTTCACCTGGATCTAGTCCAATCAAAGCTTTGGCCAGCACTTGAAATGCAATCTGAAAATAACAATAGTAATTACATCAACTATTTCAAATTTGAACACATGAATAATAAGAATTAAGAATAAGAACTGTGGAAAATGGGGTGTAATAGAGATATTTAAAAGAGCTAGGGAACATATGATTAATAAGATGGACCATATGTGGTGATATTTATCGACAAAATTATTAATTTTCAATGATTATGTAACCAATAACTAGGGTTGTGTAATTGCTTTATACCATAAAAGTGCAAGAGAAAAATCAAAAGTTACATTTACTTTTGTAACTTGCTCCTTGCTTGATTCTTTTTCCCCACACCCAGACACCCAAACAAACTACTTTTTGGTTTTGCGATTTTGTTTTTTTCTTCTTGCAAGAGGCCAAAATAGTTGACCACTAGAAGCGTAGCTTATAATCGATGTAAAATTAAAGGTAAATGTATATTTATGTAATGATTTTTTATTTCTTCTTTTAATTTTGTATAACAAAATACTTTTTGTATGATATATGTTATTTTTGGACCAAAAGATCAAATATTTATTTATAAGTTGGTAAAAAGATAAATATTGTTACGTAAATTTGTAAAAAGTACATTATTATTTGAATTGTTTAAAAAGGAAACACCCAACCGTAATATGTTACATAATACATATTTGGTCATAGATAAAACATTGTTCCATATAATATTCTACAAAAAACTACTTTGTTATATAAATGGCAAAAACTATGAAACATTAATACATAAATACACATTTAACCCTAAATTAAAATAAAAAACAAAAACGGATGTTATTGGGTTAAAAACATCAATTTTAACATAATCAAATAATCAACGAGTTTATTCTTACAATACCATATACTAAATTTTATGAACTAAATTTGGAAATTGTAACGGTGTGTTGAACTATACTTTCTGCCAAAGAAAAACATTAACAGTGGCAGAAAATGTCCATTTTTAATGGATTGTCAACTATTTTTTAAACCAACAATAAAGATTTGATAAGTTACGTAAAATAAAACGAATTTAAATCCAAATTAACAAATATAAAAACCAGCAGCCTCATTGGAAAGATCATTTTTTGGAAACGGAAAAGATCATGATTAAATATTGAAGGACAATCAAAACAAATCTTTTGTATACATATAACGTAATGTACGTAAAGACAATATTAATTTTTTTTGTATAAGTTTTACATAATGTTCTTGATTGGAAATCACTGAATAAAATTTTAAAAGATGACATGTCTTATGGTTTACGACAAATTTACTTAAATTGTTGTATCAAAATTGTGTTAGGAACTAAGAAGTTATTAGAGTGATGGAGAGTGCATACATGTTTGGTTTCATCTTGAATGTAAATAGGACGATCTTCGTTCCATGTAGCCATGGATTGAAGAAGCAATTTTCGCATGCCAGAAGTGATTTGAGCTTTGAGATATGGCGACTTGAAGAAAGAACCAATAAGGCCATGGATTCTCCGGTGTAAGCTTCCGTTGATCCGCAAAATCGACGACTCTCCCATCAACTCTGTCAGTGATTTCGGATATGCCGGCACGAAACTGTTCGCGTCGCTTTGTAATACAATTCTACTCACTTCTGCATCAGTCGACACGATCGTTGGGCTACCAAACAAATGAGATTTGAACACCTTCCCATACCTGTCAATATTTCCAACAAAATTTGAATATATTCATGTTTTTCAAACAAAACTCTAAACTTCAAATTCGAAATTCGTTTTGATCCAAAATTGAACACAGATGATGAGCAGAAATTTGAACCAATAGATAAAAGGGAGTAAAATGCGAGGAAAATTGAACCAATATATCAGCCGGAACTTACAAGAGACGGCGTTTATCCATAAACGATTGAGGATGATCGGTGTAACCGCAAGAGATGAAATCGAGAGTTTCACCGATGAAAGGCCATCCCATGGTTCCTAAGAGAATCCTCCTAACCACCACCGACGATGATGATACAGGTAAGGATGATTTCCATGGCCGGCGGTTGTTGATGAAGAAGAAGGTGATGAAAACGAGCACCAGGGAGGAGATGAAGACTGTTGTGGATGTGGTAGTGGTTGAGAGGAGGAAGAAGGAGTTGATAATGGACTCCATAGACGGTTGTTTTGGGTGGTTTTCGGTGGCTTGTGGTTCCAGTGGGTGTTTAAAATATTGGTTGATGACCAATATATACTTGGAAGTGAAATGAATGTATGCATTATTGTACGTGTGTATGCACGCGTGCGGGTTAATTGATGACTCATCACATATTACCTTGATTTAAAGAATTGTTAAGAAAAAGCAAACATTTAGATTCACTTTTTCACGTCAATATATCTGATTTAATGGACAAATGGTACCTAAAAACAATTTCAATTAAATTTATATTAATAAATATATGAGAAAACTATAAAGTTTGGTTTTATGGCATATTTATATCTATTTTAATAAATATATAAGTAATTACAAGAGTAATTGTATTGCTTCTTACCTTTTATTTTTATTTACATTCCTACACGTGTTAAATTGTGACAAATGTCATATTTAATACAAGTAATAATATTTAAAGACACATGTTATAATATAGTATGAGTAGGAATATGAGTAGGATTAAAAGGTAAGAAGAAATATAATTTCTCAAATTACAAAATTAGTATTCAGACTAATTAACATGAATATTCTCACCATATGGTGTGGTGGGTAGGCGGAGGGTGTCGACTAATTAGATGGCCATTGGGGACACGTTGGTATTGGCGATACCGACCCGGGTTAGATATCCAAACTCATCAGATTAACATCGGGCTTGGAGTTTTCGGGAGTGGAGGGTTTTAATTTTAATTTTCAGTTTAATTTTACTTTCATTTTTAGGATTTTAGTTTTAATTTAACTGTGTGTTTTTACTTTTAAATGTGTTTTATTTTATTTTTAGTTAAGCTTTTTTGAACATGTTTTTAACTTTTTTTAATTAATTGGGTTGAGTGGGTTGAATGAGATGAATAATGAGAGATTTGGGTTATGAGGATTGGAAGAGAGAGGAGAGAAAAAAAGTTGATATGGATTTTGGGTTAGGAGGGTTGGACATCCTCCACCCTTAGGTGGCTGCCAATGGAATGTGTGGGTGTGAGAATACTACCCCGATTGTTCTTTTACCCACACGATGAGAAAAGTATGATGAGAAACCATTGCATGTAGTCTCTCTCTTTCTCTCTCACTCACTCTCACTCTCTTTATCTCTCTCTCTCTCTCTCTCTTTATATATATACTAGGCGGTTTTAAGGGTCGTGCTAAGCACAACCCATGGGAAAAGTTAAACTGAAAATACAATGTTATAAGTGGGCAAGTTTTTGGTTAACTTCTACTACATATTGATTCAACGATCCTTATGTCATGTTTTTTCTTCGGTCAATGTATTTACATTTGCCTTTCAATCCAATTTTTTTCTTTATCATAAAGAGAGATATGATTCAGATATTGGCCAAAAGTTACAAGGGTTCTAATATAATTAAAGAATGTTTTTGAGTATCCATCCTTTTCTGATAATTAGTATCAACTAGTAAGGATACCCACGCATTGTTGCGGTTTTTTTAATCGTACATTTTTAACACAATTTACGTAATGCACTTTTACACAAAAACAATTTTGTAATCTCGCTATTAAACCGTGACCATTATTATAAATTTATCATACATAAAGACTATTTCCATAATGTCACTATTATATAAAGACCATTTTTGTAATATCGCTATTACTTAGACACCATTTTGTACTCTAGGGAACAAAGTTGTAACTAATACAAATTATAAAATTAATATAAATTATAAACTACAGGGATCGAAAAAAAATGTAATTATTGAAATAAACACGGACTAAAACCATAATTAATACAAATTAAAAAATAAAGGGACTAAAATTATAATTATATTAAACTAAAACCTACAAGGGCTAAAATTGTAATAAGTTCATTATTTTTCTCAATCACCATTTTAGGACCAAAATTATAACTAATATAAATTATAAACTATAGGGATCGGAAATAAACTGTAATTATTGAAATTAAAACGAGACCAAAACCATTATTAATACAAATTAAAAAATAGAGTGACTAAAATTGTAATTATATTAAAATAAAAACTGCAGGCTAAATTTGTAATAAGTTCATTTATCTTCAGGCACCATTTTGTACTATAGTGACCAAAAGTATAACTATAAGAATCGAAACTGTAATTATTTAAATTAAACAGGGACCAAAACCATAATTGATCCAAATTAAATTTAGAGGGAATAAAATTGTAATTATATTAAATTAAAACTGCAGAGGCTAAATTGCAATAAGTTCATATTTCTTAGAAGGTAATCTTGTCATTTTATCAAACTTTATGTCTCTTTTTATTAAAATTTGGAGGGACTAAAACTGTAATTATATTAAACTAAAACTGTAAAGACTAAATTTGCAATAAGTTCATATTTTTTAAAATATAATATTGTAATTTTATCAAACTTTATGTCTCCTTTTATTGTTTTTCTGCAATTTAATAGGATAGGGTAATTGCAATTTCCTAATGAAATCATATACGTAAAGCATGTTACATCTATTTACCCTTGATTTAAGCTACCCTATGATTATACACGCGTTTTCTACTATTATGAGCACCATATATTCTTGGTTATTCCAACGACTAATATAGATTCTTATTTTGTAATTGAACGTAAGAACTTAATCATGCAACTAGAAAGGTAAATAAACATAGAAAACCTTAGATTGTGATAAGAATATTTTCAAGTTAGGTTTTTGTTGGTTATGGTCCATCCACAAATGAATTTAAGGTTTCTTCATGCGTCAGGATACGTGAGTGCTTACTTATTATAAAGTGTCAAGCTTTAACAAAGTACATCCTACTTTGGGGCTAGGCTAGCTAGAAAGACCCAACCTATTGAGCGTGTCCTATTTTTCTTTTCTAAGTCAACTAACAAGCCAACTATCAAAACGTAACCAAAAAGAAGGCAAAGGGATAAGTCCACAATTCTATGTGATCATTCCTCTTTAATGTTGCTCTTGTTTCATTGGACAAAATTGAAGAAATGAGAATAGATACGTTTTATAATTGCGATGATGAGAATCAGAAGATTCAAGTCTTTTTGCATAAATGATAAATTGATGTTGAGATCGAACACAGTCTCTTTCCCATATCGTTTCACCTTTTATTGTGAGAAAAAAAAAAATTACAATTTAGCTTGTTTTTACACTGGTCATAGTTTCATAACGATGCACATAATAAACGGGGCCTGCTAGACGTATTTAATGACATAGATCACATATTTTCATCAACCACCTTATTTTAGTCGGTGAATGAAACATGACACGTGTCTTCTAACGGGTACAAGAATTATCATTTGAGGATGCATGATCAAGAATTTAAACATAGCTGAAGAGAGAATTGATGAAAATTTTTGTCATTTTCCGTAGGCATAATTTATGATAATTTTTTGTTTTTGTTTTGGTACCAATTGATAAGTAGAAAGATCCATATATGGCATTTTGGGTAGGCATAAGTTATGATAATTTTTTATTTTTGTACAACTGATAAGTAGAAAGCAATAAAATTATTATTTTGTCGTCATGCATGAATCTATGTAAGTCCGCTCACGATGTTTGGTGACAATATTTGTCAAAATTAAGTTTGCTTATTTTGGATTAGATGTAAGTTTATACGTAACAAAGAACCAATTACAAGAAGCATAAGTATGCTTACAAAATTCCTTATTTACCTTTTAAAAGATCATGTGCTCCGCAAATGATGCGTGTAAAGAACACTATTAATGAGGATAACATATCTAAATATTCCAAAATAAGGATATATCCTCTTTACATATATAATTTTTATACTACAAATTTCCTTTATACTATGCAAATAACTAACGACATATATATGTTCGTCCCTGGTTAATGACATAGTAACTTAGTAAGAGATGAGACAGGTGGAATATTTCAATTCGAAAAACATACGAGATAAAGTGTAAAAGTAAAAGGGTGAAAACTGTAGGTTTGGGGATAGTGAAAGGACCATTTTGTATAATTGTAAGAAGATGATTTATAGGATGAGGAAGCCCCCACGTCGGTATGATGGTGGGTGGGGCTTAGAATGTGCTTTAATGTGACTATCTCATTATTATTTCCATATAATTAGAAAAATAAATAAGTCAAAAAGTAATTAAATAATATATAAAACAAGAAAAATCTAAAATCTCGAAAAAGACAATTAAGAAATAAAATGGCAACACATTCTACTCATCATAACCCACGAAATTAATCATTCAACGGTCCAACACATATTTAACCGATTCGGCGGACCTTTCCATGTTTATTATGCTTTTTCTTTCTGTTTCAAAATAAAAGAAACTAAAACATATGTTTGTATATTTTCATATAATTTGGATTGCGAGACCTTCAGTTTCTTCAGTGTCATCTGTGTTTTCGTCATACCATCTAAGATTTGATAGACAGTTTAAATAAATAGAGCTTTGCCATTTTGGCTTAGAAGAAATCGCAGATGACACATTTGTCATCTGTGATTTTCTCCAAGCCAACTGTGATTTCTTTTGGCCAAAATCGCAAATTGCATGTACCAGATATGATTGCATGTATCATATATGATTCCATCAGGTTGACAACGATTTTTTCATTTTGACTATGATGTCTAACGGTTCAACTGTGAAAAGTACATTAAAAAACCGTAAGTACACATTCTAGTCAGTTTTTCATTGTCATTTGCATAGATGAGAAGTGAGAGATTGTTTATGATTAGTCAAAACATGTTAGGCCCGTTGTTAAGAATCATGGAGTACATGTTAGGATCGAGACACTTAACATACGAACACTAAACTCACACACTCAACTCACAAATTAAGAACACAAGAATTTAACGTGGTTCGGTCCAAAACTGACCTACGTCCACGGCGGGTAACTAGGAATTTATATTCAACTACATTGTTGTGGTGTGGTACAAATGTTCTCAATGAATGCCTCTATTTATATACATGAGAAGGTAATGTGAAATGTGAGATGTAAGATCAACAAATGGTGGTAGCAGAAGAAAAATGGCTTTTGTCTTGCATCCTTCTTTGACTAAGAAAAAATCTTCACCAACTTCACATGTTTTCTGCAGCTATTTTGACAAACTACAAGAGTGGCTTCACACTCAACAATCTCCCACTTGAAGTCACGGAAAAATCTTCACCTGTGCTTCAACTGTGGCTTTTGTATTTCTGTAAACTCCTTCTTAGTTACCCCGGCCTTCTCATCAGTTAACCTGAAAGGCCCATTAAAACTCCCATGAGTTTCAACATGTTCGTCATGACTTAAACTGCCCTTGACTTCTCTGTCCCTATCGGCTCCCACTGAAAACGAACTACCGAATCATGGAACAATCTGAGAACTAACAACAACACTCTCCATATTTAGCAAGTTATCAAAACCGGAGAGACTTTTACAGCTGAAAACTGGTTCTAAATCCACTGTCGTCCTGGACCTATGATTGAAACACGACCTATGCTCCCACTGTTGCAAAACCCTGCAACTGAAACAATACTCTGTGCTCTTATTGCCACAATATCCTTCGACTGATTTTTCTGAACCTTTCACGCTCGTTCAACCTGATTCTTCCCTGTAGCTCTAGGCTTCCTACTTGCAAAAGGTCACCCTCTTCTGCCCATGAGATTCTGTGAATCGGACTTTGTTTCTCTTCTGAACTGGGACGGTCACTCCCTCAGACGGTAATCCGACCATATACAGCGAACATTCATCGTTCACAAGTCTTACCTTTCCAAAGTCTCTAACTTTCAGATTCTGCAGTGCTTCACTGCTGTGGGTAGCGTGAAATGAAGCACCAGAATTCTTGACCCAAGAGTCTTCACTGCCTTCCACTGAGTCCCAATGCATCAAACCCAGACACATTCTCAGAAGCAGAATTTCCTCTATTTGGACATCGACTCTAAAGAATGTCCACACCTCAACGTCATGAATAACACTAAACTTTCTGATCCCGTGATTACACCTAAGGCTGCTGACTTTCTAATCACTGCTGGATCTACCGAAAACGGATTTTCTCTTAATTACTTGATCTGTTCATCCCATGATCTGTTCTTGAACCCCTAAAACTCTGATCATCGCTGGATTTGTCTGAACGTCTGATCTTCTGTAATTCTCTAATTTTTTCCCTTTACCAATACCACATCTTGAACTTTCTGACACATAAAGCCTCAATCTGCGTCTTCCACCAACTTTTCAATCTTCACTAAACGAAGCCTTGTCTGAACTTAACGACTGTTCTTCTGAACTCTATTAAATAATCAACCTATTTAAACTACAGCGGAATACCGAACTGAGAATCAAAAACTGAAAATTTAAACTGAATCGATAAAACCCGACAAACGCTGTTGGTAGGGCTGAGCAAAAACCGAACCGAAAATCGAAGCCGCGCCAAAAACCGCATTTACCGCTACCGCAAAACCTCAAAACCGCAAAAAACCGTAAAAAACCAAAACCGCAAAAACCGCAACCACAAAGCATGGTGCGGTGCGGTTTTAGTTTGAAAAACTGCGCAAATTTACCGAAACCGCACCGCAAAATTTATTATATATTTAAATTTTATATATATAATTATGATAATAGAAAGTTATGTTTAATAATAACACAAATATGATAAGAGAAAGTTAGACAAATGGTCCGTTTAACATAATTACAAAAATTTGATACGCATTGATTAAAATATATATTAGGCAAAAAGCAAACTAAAAACAGAAGCTTATCATGTATCTATGAAACATTCCCCAGCTTCTTAAGCTTAGCGTTAAATTAAGGGAAATTATTGAAGGAAAAAACTTAAGCATCTTTCAATTATCATTAAATAAAAAAACAATGAAACTGGCTTACAAAATCCCATGTAATTTATCAACTGCAATAATCAAGAAAATAGATGACAACTATTATAATGTTTTTCCCCCTCGAAGCCTTTATAGCATATTTCCTCAATGGGAAATATGTGTCTTTCTTCTACTCTATTTCCGTTTTCAATGATACCTGCAACACAATAGAACTTATTTATGCAAAAATGCAACAATGTTTTCCTATAATTGGATAGGTTTTTCAAAGTTTTTCTAAATGACTTTTATGTATTTGAGCTTTGCTGTTGTTGACTTCTTCTAAATGACTTTTATGTATTTGAATCTTCAAGTTTTTCATATTACTAATTTGTAGTTTGGATGCTTTTAGTATTTGCGGTTTAAAACCGAAACCGCACCGCTACAAACCGCAACCGCAAAATAAACCGCAAAAACCGTACCGCAAAAAAACCGCAACATATGGTTTTACACAAATAAAAACCGCACCTAGTGGTACGAGTTGCGGTTTTATGCTAAAACCGCACCACGCTTACCCCTAGCTGTTGGCACTGGTTTTCGATTTCTTTAAATTTCTTCTGAGTTCAACTGTTCTTCACCGATTAAATAGAATTTTGATTCAACTGTTCTTGGCTCGTTATTTGCAAAATATAATCCCCACCCAAATTATTTTCTGGCTAAACTGCCCAAAACAAATGTTTGAGTGACTGTTTTGCGACTTTGACAAAGTTGAGGGACCAAACTGCAATTTTCCTGAAGTTCAGGAACCAAACTGCAATTTTTCTGAAGTTCAGGGACCAAACTGTAATTTTTCTGAAGTTCAGGGGCTAAACTGCACTTTTCTGAAAGTTCAGGGGCCTATTTTTCAAATTCTGGAACTTCAGGGACCATTTTTGCAAATTCTGGAAATATGCTACAGTACTGCTACAGGAACCGCTACAGTGAACTGCTACAATGTCGTCTTCTCCGGCGGACTCCGGCGCTACAGTGTCGTCTTCTCCGGTGAACTGGTTTTTCCGGCCAACTTTCCGGCGAGTTTTGACCAACTTTGACCGGTGATTTGGAGGTCTTCCGACGCTCAAAAAATTCGAAAAAATATATTTTCGGAATCTGCGGAACGAGACCTTTCCAACGGCGTACACCAAAATCGTTTTTGAGACAAAAATGTTTCGACCAAAAACAGAAAATCACCCTCTAGAGCTATACCAAGGCTCTGATACCACTTGTTAGGATCGAGACACTTAGCATACGAACACTAAACTCACACACTCAGCTCACAAACTAAGAACACAAGAATTTAACGTGGTTCGGTCCAAAACTGACCTACGTCCACGGCGGGTAACTAGGAATTTATATTCAACTACATTGTTGTGGTGTGGTACAAATGTTCTCAATGAATGCCTCTGTTTATATACATGAGAAGGTAATGTGAAATGTGAGATGTAAGATCAACAAAGGGTGGTAGCATAAGAAAATGGCTTTTGTCTTGCATCCTTCTTTGACTAAGAAAAAATCTTCACCAACTTCACATGTTTTCTGCAGCTATTTTGACAAACCACAAGAGTGGCTTCACACTCAACAGTACATTTGTCAGCAAATAAAATTTTCTGATTTTTGATATTTTGTAAAATTGAAGACCGGTTTGATAAATAAATTAGATATTAGTTTATCTTTCCAACATCTGTAAATGCGCTATGTTATAGACATAATTGATGATAGTTAGGTCTTTCACTTGATTAATGCAATTCAGGGTGTTGGAAACGTTATGCATGTGTATGTAGCTGTCTAGATGAAGGTGACGGTGATAATTGACCCATCAAAAGAGGAAAAGGCTCCTGTAAGAACAAATGTAGCAGATTATGGAGCAACAATCTAATAAGTAAATGTATCCCCTATTGTATCTAGCAGATTACGGTGCTCTATAGTTGTTGCCGCTTACACAAGTGAGAGTACTATTTATAGTATGAAAGTAACAAACAATATGTTGTATTGTTAATTATATGTGAGACTATAGAGTCATACACTAAAAGCTATAAAAAGGGTTTGAAAATAAATAATAATTTATATGATAAATTTGTTTGTTATTTATCGACTAAAATAAATAGGTAATTATAGTTATTTATTATTTATTAAATAAAAAATACTTTTTATGTAATAATCAAATAAATATGTTTATATAATAGTCAAAAAATTAAGTAAAGTGATTAATTAGAGGAGTTAGAATTACTTAACTAGCTCACTTGAAAAGACTTAGAAAAGTTCGTCCAACGATATAGGTAGTTAAGAAATAATGATTACCAATTAAGAAATAAACAACATCAAATGAAGCTATAATTCTATACTCCCCTCCCTCCTAATGGATGACTCCTCACTCCGTCTTTATATTTTGTGATCAACGTCTTTATCAATCCAAATGAAGAAGAAAGCTTTGATCAAGTTGGTGTCTAACAATATTCTACATCTACTTGTGTAGATACTAATAGTGATAATCAACTAAGGTTATCATATCCTACATCAATGACACCTACCCATCAAATGTATAATCTTAAACCTTCTATGGTTTTAGTTGATTGTTTGTTATTAGTTGATCTATTTTTGGGTTGTAAAACTTTTGATTGTTTTTGTACTTTGTGGCCTAATATTTAATGTAACTTTTTTAATCTTACATTTTTATTTTTAATTATAATTATTTTTATTTAATAATTGAAAAACAATGGTGAAAATGTAATACGAAATGATGAGTATTTCTTAGGTAAAAGGGTGAAAAAATGAGGATAAGATTGAGACTCCAATGATAACACTTTTGACATGAAACAAGCCTAAAACTCATTTTGATCCAAATTATTAGCTTAAGCTCTTGATGACATTCATTTTGACACCTTTAAACTTAGGCGCCGAATAAAGTGTACAAAAATTGGTAAAATTGTAGAGAACTATATAAAAATGGGGTAGGAAATCCAAATCAAAGTACACCTCCCATGGCAATGGAATGATGTTCATGCCTTTAAAAAATTATTAAGTTTAAATTTATTCAACTTCAAAGGTTTGACTTGACTGTCTTTTTGCATGAGCCATTTCCTTTTTCTTTCTTTATTGGGTGGTACCATACCAATATAAAAAATGTAGCAGAATATATTTATATCAATTTTTCTTTTTAAATACTAATATCAATTCATTGTATTTTATCCACAAAACAAAGATATCCACATCGCACAATACAACAGCCGTTCACATTTTATATACGATTTTAATATGATGGTAGTTGGAATGGTTGTTAAATGGACAAGTTAATAGAGTTAGGCAAGGATTTAGAATGGGATATTTCTAACAAAGGTTTTTGTCGATATTTCGTCTACCAATTGGTTGTTATAATTGAACTTTGATTAAGATGTTATATATTTAAAATTAATGTATAAACTATTCCAAATGTAAAAGTTTAAGATTAACATCTTTTTTATTCTAATGTCCATCAAACCAACCACGTGATATTCAAAGAAATTTAACTAACCAAACAAACAAAGAGCAACTGATGTCATAAACAAGAACCGAATATAAAGAGAATAGATACTAACACTTAAAAGTAGAGCGTGAAAATAAGCAAGTCTTTGGGATTACGTAAAAGATCAATATAAAGTATCTTTTACTTTGGGTCGAATTAAGTCGGGTATAGGCCCGGGGGAAAATGTTATATCGCAGCCTAGCTTCATGGTCCACAAATATCAAAAACTTTTATGCACATCTGACCATAATAAAATATAACTTTATATTTGTACTATATATAACTGATTACTTTGCATATAACATGAAACAGTCTGTATAATATCTGTGACACAATAAATGGACATGCATCTTATATTGTAAATTCACTTGAACTCACCCAACAAAAGATGTTCTTATGATACGATGAAAATCTATAAAGTATTATGACAGTCTAAATACTTTGAAACCATGTCTATATATTAAACTTACATTGTATCACTAGAATTCTAGATTGATCCTTACACGGATCGACTTAATTTAATTTGTTTAAAATTTATATCACATTATGTTTTTATACGGTACGTCTTAATCATATCAAACACTAAAACAATTAACCGCGAATCAGAATCCGTCTTTCACAACGTGTAGTAACTTTATTAGTCACACAAAAGCTTGTATAAAAAGTGTACATGTAAAACAACTGAAAGAAAACTCCATGAATTAGAAATACGAATTATTACATTTATAAACCTTCGTGGAACTTTTCTTACTTTCTTAAAATCTAGATAACCTTGTAATAGATAGGATATGATAATTTTCAAATACCAAGTAAAAGCAATTAATTCATATGGTAAAATGGTCAATAAGTTAATCAAATCCAAATACACTAGATTACCTAATACACTAGATTAAGAGGGTGTTTGGTAGCCTCTTAATCTGAATGGTTAAGAGGCTCTAAATCATTCAGAGCGTTTGTTTCGTAAAATTTTTACATCTTAATCGGCCATAGCCTCTTAATGAGCATCTGAATCATTAAACAGAAATATGTATCTGAACCATTCTTTTTTCAAAAAACTTCTACATATGGCCTTTAACCTAAAAACATTTTTTTTATTCAGAGCCACTTAATGATTTAAACCTCATCTAAATCATTGAGATCTAAATCAAACAGCCGCTAAAAAGTTTAAATACCATAAATATAACTGTTATAAATCGGTAAACATTCAAAGGTTTTAGTTATCAATATCATAAAAATAGTTCCTTAAAAACAACCGAAAATAATTTGACTAATAAATACTTCAATGTCTAAATGGAAGTGCTATGTAAGGAGCTATTCATGAGACTACGAAAACCACAAGACAAATATGGCACATTGCACAATGAAAAGATTTGAAGGTTCTCAAAGCCCCCCTAATAAGAGTCTATTGGTTGAGGTGCAGAATTTCAGTTCAAATCATGCACACCCAAAACATCGCCCGTGCTCTACAATTATATCTCAATAATGGGTTCAGGATGGGTTCGACATGGGCCGTCCAAATGGTGCAATTTACCATAGCTTGACCTTTTATGCATCTCACGGTACATAGATATGAAATTAACTTAGTTCTACAGTGACCCACATAAACAATTAATAAGCCGGAAGAAAAAGATATTGTATTTCCCACTTAAAAGGGCCTAACGGTAAGTAAGGATGACAAAAGAGATGGGGGTACGAAGGATCACAGTCCCCATCCTTATCCTTATCCCTGAGTCCCTACTCATATCCACATCCCTATTGAGGAATAAAAATATGTCTCCAACCCTATCCCTATCGAGAACGAGGATCCACGTTACAAAAGTTACAACTTTTTTTGTAAGAACCCGCGAAAAAGTCAAAAAGGGTAAAACGGTCATTTGTCACGATGTACGATTATTATGTGTAATAATATGTCTTAATATAATGAGAAATAAAAGTTTATGAGAAATTTGGAGTTTTACCGCGTGAATAGTGAAATTTGGCCAAAAAGGGCAAATTGGTCATTTGACATAAAAATGACCAAAATGTCAAGGAAAATGTTAAGTTGGAAGTTAATGGTGAAGTGGTGATTCTTGGATCATTTTTGAAGAGAAGCTTGAAAGTTAGGGACTAAAATGTAAAGTTTTTATATAAATAGATATATATATTATTTATTAGTTATTATACCTATCATTTGAGGGATTAGGAACAACTTCTCCAGAGAGTTCCAGAGAGCACGAGAGGCAGCGGGGATAGAGCAAAGAAGAAGAAACATTAGCCAAGAAATCAAAGGAAATCAAGAAGGGAATTGGAATTAGTGATTCCAAGGTAAGATTTCATCTTCTTTAACCTAGTTTTTGGGTATGTGCTTGAATTTGGTCTTTGGAAGAAATTGAAACTGAAATTGCAGTTAGAAATCATGTGGGTTAAGTAACTAATGCTTCCAATAAGCTATTAGTTAAGAACTTAACTTAAAAACATGAAAGTAGAATGCTATTCTTGAGAATTTTCAAGTTTAGCCAAGAACTTTAATTTCTGCAATTGAGTTATTGAGGTGTTTTTAATGGCTTAAAATGTGTTATTAGTCAAGTGTTTTAGTCCTAGAACAAACCCCAGGTGATTAAGACCTAGAATAAGAGCTTAAAGCCTCAAAACTGCATGCTACAGTGCCAAATCACGACTGATCAGGAGTCTGCCCAGGCGCCAGGCGCAGTGCGCCCAGGACCAGGGCGGGGTGCGCCCAGGCGCAGTGCGCCTTCAGTCAGGGGCCAGACAGGGACCAAAAATGTTAAAATTTTCAAATAACTTAAACGCTAGAAACCATAGCTAGACTTATCCGATTGACCTGAAATTTTAACCATAACCCTATAATGGTATAAGAACATGTCGGGAATGGTCAAATCCGTAATTCGACCTTGCGGAAAAGTTACTGTAGCGGCAGAGGCTAAAATCACTATTCATGCCCATAATTTTTAGAATTTGAGCTAGACTTGTTCAATGAACTCCAAATTTGAAACACAAGTCTAATATGGGATAAGATTACATGGAAAAGAGTCGGAACTGAAATACGACCCCTCGGGGGGTACTGTAGCAATATACGCGTATTTCGAAGAAACCGTAAAATGAGTTTGTTAATGGTTATACATTTGTTATAACCTAGAATTGAGACGTATGAGACCTTAGCACTGTAGAGTCAGTTATAGTATGTATTTATTGAGTATTTATATATATAATACATGTATAGGTGGTGCTTCAAACGTGGTTGAGCACGGAAAAGGGAAAGGAATACGAGAAGCCTAGAAACTTGTAGCAACGTCAAGGTGAGTTTTATGAGGATTTTCTAGTACATAGCAAAAATGTTATTTTCAGAAAAGTATGATTTTCCAAATGTTTATAAATACTAAAGTTTGGGAAATAGTTTTGAATGAAGCTCTATACAAGGGCTTGGTATTTGAAACAGATTTTTAAAGTATGGTTTGAAAGGTAATTTTTTAAAGAAGTTCCTTATGGGAACTAAGATGTCAAATTCAGTTTTTGAAAGTATTTTTTTTATGTAAAGAGTTGTTTACAAATTGAGTCCTATTTTGACCAATTTGAGATGAATTGAAGTAAGAAAGAAAGAAATACGAGCCAGTTGTCCGGACTAGGATCACCCACATAATTGGGGGATCAGAAGACACTACTGGGATGGTACCTCCCGTCGCGAAGTAGTTGTCTAGCTTAGCTTACCCTTGTGCTTGAATTTGTTCCAAGTCACAAAGGGGAGACAAAATGAGCAAACCGAGTGGGCAGATCTGTTCTGTCCCACGAGGGGAGCTAGTTGAATGAATTAATTAACTTAATTCATAAGTTTCAGTTGGTCACGAGAAATGAGAAAGAAAAGCAGTTTTAAGAAAGAAAGTTTATTTTTAAAGTTTGAAAGTAAAGAATAAAAAGTTATTTTGAGATTTATGAAATAAATCAGTTTTAGCAATGTACTTTTGATATTTCAAGTTTTAAATAGAAAAGTTTTGGGTCTAAACCCATACTACTCACGAGACTTTATGTCTCATGTATACTATGTTTTTGAAATGCTATGTACTTAGGTGAAAGGAGCGGAGGTTGCAGTCGGGACCAGTTAATGTACTGTAAGTTTAAATTATGGTATCTGTATTGAGTCTGTAATACCCCTTTGAGTTTAAGTTGTAAAATAAATAAAAAAATTTAAGTGGCTATTTGATAGTCATGAGTTGTAAAATATGATTGTAAAGTAAACTGTATTTGTATTAAAATATGGTAAAGAAAAGGGGTGTTACAGTTTTGGTATCAGAGTCATAGTTTAAGCGAATTAGGTTGGAATACCATCTTAGGCTTAAACTAGCAAGAGTAGTAGTAGGTTGCCTTGGTAATATAGAAGGCATAGATTGAGTATGACTGTTATAAAGTGTAGTCAAGATAAGGAGATAACATGCTACCGCTTACGAAATACTATATAGAATTGTGTATTAAACAGATAATTTGTTCATCTATATAGTAATGGAAGGCAGAAGACAAGCTGACAGGGGTGAGGGCAGTCACACTTCCTCAAGAGGAAGTGAACCACATATTCTGCGAAACGATGAGGCTGAGCCAAACCCACCACCACCACAACCTGTCACAATGGAGGCAATTCAGTTTCTAATCGATAACCTACGAACTGAGTTGAGACAAGATGTACACAACATAATTGATGGTCGAATGGGTGAACCAAGAGCCCAATCTTCACAAGAAGTCTCTAAGAAGACGACCGAGGAAGAAGGTAGTGGAGAAAACAGAAGGAAAGAGAAGGGCTGTTCTTTTAAGTCCTTTATGGCTTGCAAACCGCCTGAATACCATGGTAGTTTTGAGCCAAAAGTGACGATGCGATGGGTCCGAGAAATTGAACAAGTGATGCAAGCAAGTAAATGTGGAGAAAAAGATCGGGTCAACTATGCCTCTCGACAGTTGAAGGATGATGCTCTGGTGTGGTGGAACACCAAATATGAGAGTTTGGAAAAAGATGTGGTTTATGGCTGGTCATGGGCGGAGTTTGTCTCGTGCCTTAAAGATAAATTCTGTCCCACGCGAGATTTGGAGAAAATGAATGAAGATTTTCTAACGATAAAGAAAGGAGATATGACGGTGGATGAGTATACAAAGAAGTTCTGTGACATGCTGCCTTTTGTGGGAGAATCCTACCCTACTGAGCGGTCCCGAATTAACCGCTATGTCTGGGGTTTGCCGTGGAACTATGAGTTAGAAGTAAAGAAAGCTGAAACACTAGATGGGGCGATCAATGCTGCCCGAACCGTGGAAGATATTGGAAAACGAAGGAAGGAAGAAGGACCTGGTTTTGGTGATAAAAGGAAGACAGTTAGTAATATCAGTGGAAACATAAAGAAGAAAGGGAAGATGAGTTCAAGTCAGAGCCGACAGGGAAGTGTGAAAAAGTGCGAGAAATGTGGGAAAGAACACGGTGGCGAATGCCGAGCGGGATCAAATGCCTGCTTTAATTGTGGCGGATTCGGTCACAAAGCGAAAGATTGTAAAGCCAAGAAAGCTAGCGAAGTGGAGTGCTTCTCATGCCATCAGATGGGACACTACAGTTTCAACTGCCCAAATAAGGGAGGAGAAACCATGGTGTCAACAGCCCAGAAGAAGACCGAACCTCAGAAAGTGAAGACTAGAGCTTTTCAGATTACCAGGGAAGAAGCGAAGGAGACTCACGATGTGGTCTCAGGTATTCTACTAGTCAACTCGACACCTGCATATGTCTTGTTTGATTCCGGGTCTACATATTCATTTGTGTCCCATGGGTTTGGAGCTAGATTAAATGTCCCATTAGAACTGTTAGACCTAGTCTTTGAGGTAGAAGTGGCGGACGGGAAATTTGTGGAAGTTCAGCATATGTATCGAGACTGTGAACTCGACATCAACGGCAAGAAGTTTCGACTTAATCTCCTTCCTATTGGAATTAAGTCTTTTGATGTGATAATCGGAATGGATTGGCTTGGTGCAAATGATGCAAAGATAGCTTGTGGTCAGAAGAGGGTGTCTGTTAAAACCCTAGGAGCTAAAGTGTATGTGTATGGAGAAAGAAGCAAACATGTGCCAAGTCTCATCAGTGTAGCTAAAGCTTGAAGGTGTATCAGAAAAGGATGCGTATCTTTTCTGGCTTATGTGATGACTGAAGACAAAGTAAAACAGACGTATAAAGATATAGAAGTAGTAAAAGAGTTCCCAGAAGTTTTTCCAGATGAGTTGCCAGGCTTGCCACCAGAAAGGCAGGTTGAATTCAGAATAGATCTTGTTCCAGGAGCTTCCCCAATAGCACGAGCACCGTACCGGCTAGCACCAACAGAGATGAGGGAATTAATGTCCCAGTTGCAGGAGTTACTAGATAAAGGCTTTATCAGGCCTAGTTCTTCTCCGTGGGGCGCTCCAGTTCTGTTTGTGAAAAAGAAGGATGGATCAATGCGGATGTGCATTGATTATAGGGAATTGAACAAGATTACCATAAAGAACCGTTACCCGCTGCCTAGAATAGACGATTTGTTTGACCAGTTGCAAGGAGCAGATTATTTCTCAAAAATTGATTTGAGATCTGGGTATCATCAAGTCAGGGTAAAAGAAAGTGATATAGAGAAGACGGCGTTTCGTACACGATACGGGCATTACGAGTTCCTGGTAATGCCATTTGGTCTTACGAATGCACCAGCGATCTTTATGGACTTAATGAATCGGGTCTGTAAACCATTCCTGGACCGGTTTGTTATAGTGTTCATAGATGACATTCTGATCTACTCAAAGAATAAAGAAGTGCATGCGAGTCATCTGCGGTTAGTACTCGAGACATTGAAGCGGGAACAACTATATGCAAAGTTCTCCAAGTGCGAGTTTTGGATGAGAGAGGTGCAGTTCCTTGGACATGTAGTTTCTATCCAAGGTATAAAAGTTGATCCAGCGAAAGTTGAAGCAGTGATGAAATGGGAGCCACCTAAGACGCCAACAGAAGTTAGAAGTTTTCTCGGTCTTGCTGGGTACTACAGGAGATTTATTCAAGATTTCTCCCGTATAGCAGTGCCACTTACACGACTAACTAGGAAGGAAGAAAAATTTAGTTGGCAAGAAGAACAAGAAAGAGCCTTCGCTACATTGAAAGAGAAGTTGTGTAACGCGCCTGTCCTTACATTACCAGATGGGACGGAAGACTTTGAAGTGTACAGCGATGCTTCGCATCGGGGGCTTGGCTGTGTGTTGATGCAAAGAGGGAAGGTTATAGCATACGCTTCCAGACAGTTGAAAGATCCAGAGAAAAAGTACACAACTCACGATTTAGAACTTGCAGCGATCGTATTTGCCTTGAAGATTTGGAGACATTACTTGTATGGTACAAAATGCAAGCTGTTCACCGATCACAAGAGTTTGCAGTATGTTGTCACTCAAAAAGAGTTGAACATGAGACAGAGTAGATGGCTAGAGCTGATCAGTGATTATGATTGCGAAATTGTGTACCATCCGGGTAAAGCGAATGTAGTAGCAGATGCACTGAGTAGAAAAGTTCCTGAGAAAAGAATCAAGGCAAGATCAATGCGAATAGAACTGGTGTCCAGCATTATAGAACAGATTAAAGCAGCTCAGCAAAAAGTTGAAGAAAGTGGAGACTTAAAAGATGAAAAGCTAGGAAAAGAAACCCAGTTTGAGACCAATAGTCAAGGCTTGAAGACCTTCAGAAATCGTATTTGGGTACCGAAGACAGGAGGATTGAGAAAGTTGATTTTAGAAGAATCGCACAAGTCAAAGTATTCCATACACCCAGGGAGTACCAAGACTTATCAAGATCTGAAAAGACAGTATTGGTGGCCTGGAATGAAGAAAAGAATAGCTAAGTACATCTCCAAGTGTGTCGTTTGTGCACAAGTTAAGGCGGAACATCAGGTCCCGCATGGGGATGCCCAGTCGTTGCACATTCCAGCAGGAAAATGGGAAGATGTAACCATGGACTTGATTGTCGGGTTACCGAGAACAAGAAGAGGTCATGATAGTATATGGGTCATAGTGGACCGATTGACCAAGAGTGCACTGTTTCTAGCCATAAAAGAAACTACTCCAATGGAGCAGTTAGCCCAGTTGTATACAGATGAAGTGTTAAGAATATATGGTGCACCGTTGTCTATCGTGTCAGACAGAGACCCCAGATTCACCTCTAACTTTTGGAATGCTTTACAAGAGAAAATAGGGACAAGAATTCAGCTAAGTACAGCGTATCATCCACAAACGGATGGTCAGAGTGAACGAACGATCCAGACATTAGAAGATATGCTACGGTCATGCGTAATGGAATTTGGAGGTAGTTGGGATGAACACCTGCCATTAGTGGAGTTTGCATACAACAACAGCTACCATTCTAGCATTAAAATGCCACCCTTTGAGGCATTGTATGGTAGAAAGTGTAGAACTCCTTTATGCTGGTTGGAAGCGGGTGAGATTAAGCTTACAGGGCCAGAGATTGTTCGAGTAACTAATGAGAAGATTGGAGTAATTCAAGCCAATATGAAAGCCGCACAAGATCGACAGAGGAGTTACTCAAATCTGAAGAAGAGACCGTATGATTTGCAAGAAGGAGATTTGGTGATGATTAAAGTGTCGCCATGGAAAGGAGTGGTTAGATTTGGCAAAAGAGGAAAGTTGAGTCCAAGGTACATTGGACCTTTTAGAATCCTGAAGAGAGTTGGGTTACAGGCATTAAAACTAGAGTTACCACCCGAACTTAGTGGAATACATGATACTTTTCATGTATGCTACTTGAAGAAGTACTTTGGTAAAGAAGAGCTAGCAATACCGTACACGGATTTGAGAGTAGAAACGCCTAGCAAAATGATTGAAGAACCCGAAGCTATTCTAGAGATGCAAACTAAGAAGCTAAGGAACAAGGAGATTGATCTTGTACTAGTCAAGTGGAAGCATCCGTTAGGGTCAAACCTAACTTGGGAGACACTAGAAGAAATGAAGAGAAGATATCCAAATTTCACGGATTACGAAAAGATTCCGAGGACGGAATCCGCTTAAGGAGGGGTGACTGTAAGAACCCGCGAAAAAATCAAAAAGGGTAAAACGGTCATTTGTCACGATGTACGATTATTATGTGTAATAATATGTCTTAATATAATGAGAAATAAAAGTTTATGAGAAATTTGGAGTTTTACCGTGTGAATAGTGAAATTTGGCCAAAAAGGGCAAATTGGTCATTTGACATAAAAATGACCAAAATGTCAAGGAAAATGTTAAGTTGGAAGTTAATGGTGAAGTGGTGATTCTTGGATCATTTTTGAAGAGAAGCTTGAAAGTTAGGGACTAAAATGTAAAGTTTTTATATAAATAGATATATATATTATTTATTAGTTATTATACCTATCATTTGAGGGATTAGGAACAACTTCTCCAGAGAGTTCCAGAGAGCACGAGAGGCAGCGGGGATAGAGCAAAGAAGAAGAAACATTAGCCAAGAAATCAAAGGAAATCAAGGAGGGAATTGGAATTAGTGATTCCAAGGTAAGATTTCATCTTCTTTAACCTAGTTTTTGGGTATGTGCTTGAATTTGGTCTTTGGAAGAAATTGAAACTGAAATTGCAGTTAGAAATCATGTGGGTTAAGTAACTAATGCTTCCAATAAGCTATTAGTTAAGAACTTAACTTAAAAACATGAAAGTAGAATGCTATTCTTGAGAATTTTCAAGTTTAGCCAAGAACTTTAATTTCTGCAATTGAGTTATTGAGGTGTTTTTAATGGCTTAAAATGTGTTATTAGTCAAGTGTTTTAGTCCTAGAACAAACCCCAGGTGATTAAGACCTAGAATAAGAGCTTAAAGCCTCAAAACTGCATGCTACAGTGCCAAATCGCGACTGATCAGGAGTCTGCCCAGGCGCCAGGCGCAGTGCGCCCAGGACCAGGGCGGGGTGCGCCCAGGCGCAGTGCGCCCCATAGCTGGCGCAGTGCGCCTTCAGTCAGGGGCCAGACAGGGACCAAAAATGTTAAAATTTTCAAATAACTTAAACGCTAGAAACCATAGCTAGACTTATCCGATTGACCTGAAATTTTAACCATAACCCTATAATGGTATAAGAACATGTCGGGAATGGTCAAATCCGTAATTCGACCTTGCGGAAAAGTTACTGTAGCGGCAGAGGCTAAAATCACTATTCATGCCCATAATTTTTAGAATTCGAGCTAGACTTGTTCAATGAACTCCAAATTTGAAACACAAGTCTAATATGGGATAAGATTACATGGAAAAGAGTCGGAACTGAAATACGACCCCTCGGTGGTACTGTAGCAATATACGCGTATTTCGAAGAAACCGTAAAATGAGTTTATTAATGGTTATACATTTGTTATAACCTAGAATTGAGACGTATGAGACCTTAGCACTGTAGAGTCAGTTATAGTATGTATTTATTGAGTATTTATATATATAATACATGTATAGGTGGTGCTTCAAACGTGGTTGAGCACGGAAAAGGGAAAGGAATACGAGAAGCCTAGAAACTTGTAGCAACGTCAAGGTGAGTTTTATGAGGATTTTCTAGTACATAGCAAAAATGTTATTTTCAGAAAAGTATGATTTTCCAAATGTTTATAAATACTAAAGTTTGGAAAATAGTTTTGAATGAAGCTCTATACAAGGGCTTGGTATTTGAAACAGATTTTTAAAGTATGGTTTGAAAGGTATATTTTGAAAGAAGTTCCTTATGGGAACTAAGATGTCAAATTCAGTTTTTGAAAGTATTTTTTTTATGTAAAGAGTTGTTTACAAATTGAGTCCTATTTTGACCAATTTGAGATGAATTGAAGTAAGAAAGAAAGAAATACGAGCCAGTTGTCCGGACTAGGATCACCCACATAATTGGGGGATCAGAAGACACTACTGGGATGGTACCTCCCGTCGCGAAGTAGTTGTCTAGCTTAGCTTACCCTTGTGCTTGAATTTGTTCCAAGTCACAAAGGGGAGACAGAATGAGCAAACCGAGTGGGCAGATCTGTTCTGTCCCACGAGGGGAGCTAGTTGAATGAATTAATTAACTTAATTCATAAGTTTCAGTTGGTCACGAGAAATGAGAAAGAAAAGCAGTTTTAAGAAAGAAAGTTTATTTTTAAAATTTGAAAGTAAAGAATAAAAAGTTATTTTGAGATTTATGAAATAAATCAGTTTTAGCAATGTACTTTTGATATTTCAAGTTTTAAATAGAAAAGTTTTGGGTCTAAACCCATACTACTCACGAGACTTTATGTCTCACGTATACTATGTTTTTGAAATGCTATGTACTTAGGTGAAAGGAGCGGAGGTTGCAGTCGGGACCAGTTAATGTACTGTAAGTTTAAATTATGGTATCTGTATTGAGTCTGTAATACCCCTTTGAGTTTAAGTTGTAAAATAAATAAAAAAATTTAAGTGGCTATTTGATAGTCATGAGTTGTAAAATATGATTGTAAAGTAAACTGTATTTGTATTAAAATATGGTAAAGAAAAGGGGTGTTACAGTTTTGTTGATAGAAACTCAAACTTTTGTAATTACCTTAACATAAGTTTATTAATTTCACAACCATCATTTAAAACAAAATAACGTAGATATCCTTATATGGGACCTCAAACTCAAGAATTTATTTTTAGATCGATGTGAAATCCGGAAAGCTCTGTAAGTCCAAAGGTTATGTATAATATATGGTTAGAAAGAGCCAGAAGAAGAAAATATGAGTAATTTGTAGATTTGTAGAAAATGTTATGCTCATTTTCCTAAAGACCGTCCGGTTCGCAAATTTATCCGAATTTTAGCTCAACTTCAATACGAAATCTAGAACGATCCATAAAGCCAAAAATTGTGCATAGTATATGGTTGGAAATATCCATAAAGCCAAAAATTATGTATAGTATATGGTTGGAAAGATTTGGAACTCTAGTTTCCAAATCATTTGGAGATTTGTAGAAGAAATGCTCGTTTTTTATGGGCTGTCAAGTGGACGGATTTATTCAGATTTTAGTTCAAAATTCAATGAAAATTTGAGAATTACAAGCCAAAAGTTATGTATATAGTATATGGTTGAAAAGATGTGAAAATGTAGTTTCAAAAGCAAAAAACATTGAATCATTTGAAAATTTCTAGAAGACGTTGTGCTTATTTGCAAATTCATTTGAATTTGACTAATTTTATTGGGTTGTGGACTTAGGGGTGGCAATTGGGTCGGGTTCGGGTTGGCAGGTTAGAGACTCCAACCCGGACACGACCCATATAATTAATCGTGTCAACTTCTTCAACCTAACATGTATATGTCTAACCCGGACACGAACCGTGTAACCCATTTAATTATACGGGTTCGTGGGTCAAATTCGAGTTCGTGGGTCATATTCGGGTTCATGGGTCAAATTCAGGTTCGTGGGTTATGAATGTTTAATAGTGAAAATTCAAGAAAAAAACTTAATGACACATCCAATACCTAGAAAATACATCCAAAGGAAAATTAAAAACTTTTATGCAAAGATATATCAAATAAACATATACAAATTTAAGTACTAACAAATAAACATATCCAAAGACATGACCCCAATTCCTATAAACGGCTATGCTGTGCTCATTGGACAGAGTAAGGGACTAAGTCGTAATTGGAGAAAAACTCAAAGACCCAATTTTAAAGGGTAAAGGAAAACTCGTAAATCTAAATCAATAGAAAATTTAATTAAAAATATTAAAACTTTTATTTTTAAATGTAATATATTATACGGGTTGGCGGGTTGACCTGCGAACCCACATATGAACCCGAACACGACCCATATGATAAATAGGTTGGCGGATCAGAAAACTCAACCCGAACCCGTTTGGTCGTGTCGAGAATTGTCACCCCTAATTGTAGTACTTTAACATAATTATGTATGCTTATTGAAGTTTTTAAAGTTCCTAAGGGTGCGTTTAGTTGCGGAAAACTGCTCTGTTTTCCGGAAAAATTTTCCAAGAAAAATGAGAATTTGGAAAACGCGTTTAGTTCGTCAATTTTTCCAAAGTTTTCCAAGAAAATGAAAATTTTTCATTTTTCCAAAATTACAAAGAAATTGGAAAATTTTGGAAAACCCAAAATTATTGTTTTCTAAATTTTTCTATTTTCAAAATTTTTCTAAAATATACAAAAACACACACACACACACACACACTCATTATCACCTACACCCCCAATATTACATCAACACCCACCCAACCCCACCACCACCCACTACCCACCCTACCCCACCCCACCCACCACCCCCACTCCACCCCCCACCCCCATCCACCCTACTCCCCACCACAACACCCACCCCCCCGCCCCACCCGCACCCACCCACCACTTCACAACACCCACTACCCCCACCCCACCTCCACCTACCTCCACCCCACCCCACCCCCACCCCCACCCCCACCCAAACCTCACCCACCACCACTCACTCCACCTCCACCTAACCCCACCCCACCACACCCCACCCCACCACTCCCCACCCAACCCAACCTCACTCACCACCACCCACCACAACCCACCCCACCCCACCCACCTCCACCCTACCCTCACCCGACCCTCACCCCACCACCACCACCACCCACCCCCACCTTACTCCACCTCCACCTCCACCCACCCCATCCCACCCACCCACCTCCAGCCCCACCTCATCCCCCCATCCCCCCCCACCCCACCCACCCCATATCAAAAATTTGAAAATGAAATATGATAGAAAATAGATATCTAAACACGTTTTCTGTTTTTCTAAAATAGAAAATGAAAACGGAATCGGTTTTATCTAAACGCGTTTTCTAAATTTTCAATAGAAAACTGAAAATGAAAACTCATTTCGTTTTTCTGAAAATGAAAAATGGAAAACGGAAAACAATTTTCCGCAACTAAACGCACCCTAGGGTGCGTTTGGTTGTGGAAAATTTTCTGTTTTCCAAGAAATTTTCCAAGAAAAATGAAAAGTTGGAAAACGCGTTTGGTTAATCAAATTTTCCAAAATTTTCCTAGAAAATGAAAATATTCCGTTTTCCAAAATTACATAGAACTTAGAAAACTCAAAATTATTGTTTTCCAAACTTTTCTATTCCCAAATTTTTCCAAAAATACAATACCTCCACACATATTCTACCCATCTCACCCACCCAACCTCACCCCCACCCACCACCCTACCACCCTACCCCACCCCACCCCTATCCTTACCCACCACCCCACCCCCACCCTTCACCCACCACCCCACTCCCACCACCCACCCTACCCCACCCCACCCACCCACCCCTACCCACCCTCCACCTACCCACCCCCATCCCAACCGCAACCACTACCCCACACCACCCACCCCCACCTTTTACCCTACCCCTACCCAACTCTACCCACCCCCACCCACCTCCACCTACCCACCCCACCCTTACCCCACACCACCCACCCCCACCCACCCTTACCCACCTCCACCCACCCCTACCAATCTCCACCCACCCCTACCCTCCTCCACCCACTTCCACCCCCACCCTACTACACCTACCCTACCCCTACCCACCCTCACCTACCCCTACCCACCCACCCTAACCAACCTCCACCCACCCCCACTCTCGCCCATTACCCACCCTATCCCACCCCACCCACCCCACCCCTACCCTCACCCATATATTTATAGCCTACATTACCCACCCTACCCCAAACCTACCCCTACCCCACCCCACCCTTACCCACTCCCACCTACCTCTACCCACCTCCATCCACCACCATCCACCCCCACCCCACCCCTACCCCACCCCCACCCCCACCCACCCATACCCACCTCCATCCACCCACCCCCACCCTACCCTACCCCTACCCACCTCCACCCACACCTACCCCACCCGATAGGGTAAGGGTGGGTGGTGGTGGATTGAGGTAGGTAGGTGTAGGTGGGGTGGGGTGGGGTAGGGGTAGGGTGGGGTGGATAGGGTAGGGGTGGGTAGGAGGTGGGTGGGGTTGGTAGGGTAGGGGTGGGTGGGTGGAGGTTGGTAGGGGTGGATTGGGGTGAGTGGAGGTGGGTAGGGGCAGGGTACGAGTGGGGGTGGGGTAAGGGTAGGGTGGGGTGGATGGAGGTGGGTATGGGTGGGTGGGGGTGGGGTGGGTGAGGTAGGGGTAGGGGTAGGGTGGGGTAGGTTTATAAATATGTGTTATTTTGTGTTATTTTGAAGTAAAAAAATAGAAAATAAAAACTTAGAGAAAATACATATCCAAACGCGTTTTCTAATTTTATAAAACAGAAAACGAAAACTCAATTAGATTAACCAAACGCGTTTTCTACTGAAAATGAAAACGAAAACTCCACTCCATTTTTCTAAAAATGAAAATGGAAAACGGAAAACACTTTTCCGCAACCAAACGCACCCTAAATTATTTTGATTTTCTAAGACGTTATATAACTATTGGGACCGAGGTCAAGTCAATGACGAGGGGAATCCTCATTCCCACTTCTTAGTTCAGGGATTCCTCGTTCTCGTACCTGGGCAACTTGGGGATTACCCGGTTAATTCGGATTCGAGTATGGGGTTCCTCATCATGTACGAGGTTTTTTGTCAACTTTAGTGGTAAGTTTCGTATTTTCTGGAGTAATCACTTTTGTAGGTATTTCTTTTTGCATAATCAAATTAACAAGTATGATGGCAACAATGACTTCTTTGTTTAGAATAAATACAAATGTAGTTGGCCCATATTTTTCACATTTTACCGAAATGAGGACCAAGTAAAAATTTATATTGTGCATTTTTTGTCTCATTTGCATCAAACATTTTTAAAACTCTCTAAATTAATATCTGCAATGGTCATTTGGAAAAAGTCTAAATCACTAATTTTTCAATCAAAAGTCGTATCATATCTTTTTTTAGTATATCGTATATAGAAATCTTATATCCTCCTAATTTTTCCTTCTAACTATCCTCCTAACCATGTGAAATAGTGACAAATGAATTAAAATATTATTAATTTTATTGAACATGACACTTGTCATCATTTCAAATGATTAAGAGGATAAGTAGGAGGAAAAATTAGGAGGATATAAGATTTCTCTTGTTAGATTTCACCCAAAAAAGAAGGATTTTTTCGAAATTCTGGAATTATTCAGCGGATTTCAAATTTTTTCTTAGAATTCACGAATAGTTTTTTTTTTTTTTTTTTTTTTGTCTGAAATTCAAATCCAGAATCCAAAATTCAGTTCGAAATATACTTCTTTTGTCTAAAATAATACTTCTTCAGTGTGACATAAAGTTGATCCAAAATAGTGCTGAAACTCATTTGAGACTAAAAGGTAATTTTTTTCAAAACACAAAAAACTTTATCATTTCGATTAAATCTTTCAATCGTGATGGTCATTTTGTCTATATCCCAATAAATATATATCTACTTGATTTGAGTTAAAACTTTACTGACAATTTGATTAATTAATAAATGTTATTAAATATATATATATATATATATATATATATATATATATATATATATATATATATATATATATATATATATAGAGTTAGTATTAAATGAAATTGTTAAATATAGTGTGATTGTAGGACTCAACGTGAACCATTAGATCAACAAAATCAATGGATTAAATCAAAGGGCATTCTTGTAAATAAAATCAAAGAATTCATGCGTTTTTAATTTAAAAAACCCGGTTAAGGGTAAAATAGTCAAAACCCACAAACCCAAAACAACGGAATGTAATCTTCGCATGCTAAAATCACGGACACGATATGATCGGTTTCAATTAACACTATCAATAATCAAAATATACACAATCAACATCGGAGGATATTACAGATGCATTATCGGAAATAAAAAAAGTAGTTACGTAAGAATTTTCAAATTCAATTCTAAGAGAATGGGTAGTAGGATTGTCAAAACCATTCTTTGAGAATGGTCAAAACCAAAATAGTGCAGAAAACCATAACGTACAGAGAAATCATTAAGAAAGTAGAATGTCATTCTTCAAGAATGAATTTTACATGTGGCAAAACTCCTAACCTAGAAAACCATTCTACAAGAATGAATTTTACACGTTCATTCTCCGAGAATGCAAACACTAAGATACAGGAACTAAACACAAAAACGAGAAACAGGAGAAAATGGAATACGGGAAAGAAATGCCTCATATTCTCTGAGAATGCCTCATTCTCTAAGAATGCCCCATTCTCTGAGAATGCATTCTTGGAGAATGTAAACTAAAAAAAATTGAACAGCTTACACTTTGTCTTCCCCTGTCGTCCATCTTCAGTGAAGCATTTCATCGAACATGTTAAATGCATGTTCAAATAGAACATGATTCGATCGCAATCTGAACCTAACGTAATCTGATGTTCAATAGAACTTGATTCAATCGCAATCTGGTGTTCGTCGATCAATTCCTTTCGTCTGACTTCGATCCTGATTCAAAATTCTGAAATCAATTCTTTAGTCGATGCAATCGTGATTGCAATCGGAAACCTTCAATCCGACTTCGATCGGAAACCTTCAGTCGATGCAATCGGTTGTTGAACTGAAATCGATGCAATCGGTTACCGGCGGCGGCGATGGTGGATGAAGCAGGGGAGCAAGCCGGCGGCGATGGTGGATCAGGGGAAGAAGTCGACGGCGATGGAGGATGAAGCAGGGGAGAACGACGGCTGTCGAGTGAAGACTTTAGAGATCCAGGAGGATAAATAGGGTTGGTAAAGTTACTAATTTGCCCCTATCAAATGATTGGTCTAGAATTAGTCCTACAGTCTCACGATACTTAGAAAATGTATTTGAACCTACATCTATATATATATATATATATATATTTAAAAAGATCATTTAATACAATATGCATCATAAATACAATCTGCATTATATCTCTAACCCGTCTTAGCTAAATCATTTTTATTTGTACCGTTTGATATAACCCTTAGTCAAGGTCATCTCATTTGCAAAATAAACTGATTGAGATTGCCTCCTCTTGACTAAATCATTATAACGCCCGTATGACGATGGTTATAAATTAAAATGAAGCAAGTATCATTTTATCATCGTTATAGTATGATAATAAATGGTAGACTTCCAGTAAGTCATATTTAGTATTTTCCATGTTGTTTCCTTGTTTACTATCAGAATGATGTTTGAAATAGATCAAAAGACAAACAACATGCATCGTTATATTTTATAAAAGTTGAATCATATTGCTTCAAATATCGATATGAAGTAACAATGTACTTCAATACACTAGTTAGAAATACCTATGGCCAAGTAAAGAGCTGGGGCATAAAAGGAGCCAAGTATGAAAACAGATCACACATGTCAAAAGTCACCAATAATGTATACAAATACATACAACCTTCTAAATCCTTTATTAGAAAAGTTATATTATTGTTGTAACAATATAGCTATCATAACCATATTTAACTTTCAAAATTAGGAAAACTGGCAAAACATTGCTTGCATGCAAGCAAACACCAAAAATTAGTTCGAAAAGGAAACTAAAATACTAAATGTACAACTTGTGAATGAACAAGAACGAACCTGTGGTTACAAAGACGGGATGGATTTTGCTCGGATGAATTGTTTAAGAATGGCTTTTTCTTCATCGATTCTCTTTTTCTCCTCAGGATCTTTTGTTTTCACTTTCCTTTTTTCCTCCAAAATCCATTTGAAAAGCTCACGCTGTTGATCCAGTGGTATGGGTTCACGTGCTTTCACGGGTTCCATGACAGCTGGCAATGGATCACTAACTGAAGCAGTTGAAATCACAGATGTGGGAGTAGAAGTGACAGCTGTCACCTCTTCCTCTATGCCCTCCTTCTTCTTTGTTCTCATGAAAAGGTAAGCTACAAAAATTCAAATGGGGAGATGTTTGAATTAACATGGAAGTGAAAAGGGAAATGTGAAGCTTTAGTGTGCTCAATTGATGCTTCTAAATGTTCACTGAATGCAATTGGAAGCACTTGTTTTAATGGTCTTAGCAAACAAACTAAATCCAAATCTCATTCCAGCCCTAAAACCTGCAGTTTAGGCATACAAGCTAGAAATAGTCCAGGAATGCTCAAAGTTGATACTGCTTCAAATGAGAATGGCTATAACTAACTTCTTAACTTCCGTGTAAAGCTACAGAATAGATCAGATCTAGCCAAACAGAACATATTTCAGAAGGCATTAATCAACCTAATTCATTGTCAGAAATATAAGGCGATAGATTTAAATCGAGAAAACCTAGGTTCGTAGATCAGAGTTATAAAATAGCATTTAGTAATGATCCTAGCAACCTAAATTGTTACGTAAGCGATATATCTATATAGATACCTCCGATGGAAAAATTGACGGCGAGGAGAAGAGGCCAAAGGAACTTGTAACGGCGTGCAAATGACTCCTTTGGTGGCGGCGGAGGTACACGCGAAGAGGAAGACGTCGCAGTAATAGATTGACTAGCCATTGCCGGTGCCGACGAGGATGACACCGGCGACGGTGATAGTGATGGTGTTGGTGTCAGTGACGGAGAAGGACGCGATTGTTGTTGTAGATGTTTCTTCAGTTGAGCTGTTTCACATAGTATGCTAAATGATCACAATCGAATCGACTACTGAGGTGCAAAAAAGCAAATCCAAATTTACAAGTTGCTTCGATTTTAATAGTCCGGATTTTACACACGAAAATCAAAGATAACACTGACCAAAATTTGTTAAGAAATCTTGAGATTTGATGATAATGATACCTTTCTTAGGCTTGTGAACATAGAGCTTGGGACTTTCGTTGCTCATTTTGTGCTTTTCTTCGGTGGCTTCGTCTCGTCACTCTAGCCAGTTGCCCTCTCTTCAAACCAGATGCCGAAGGAAGAACGCCGTGGAACTGGACCGAAAGAAATTGGGTATCGATGCGAACTGGGTTAGGCCTGACACGGAAATGTTAAATCAAAACCGCATAATCGGTTTGGCCCAGAATCTGATCCGGATTAACTTGATTTTGTGAGTAAAACCGACTTGGTCCAACGGATCATGTTGTACAAAAACTGGAACATACCAACTCGACATAAAATAAACTAGTTTGAGTAAAAGATCTAAGATGTTTAATTAAACGGTTTCACACGACACGATTATTAAAAATATAATGTTAACGTTGAGAGTTTCATAATATTTAAACGATTAATTAAACGAGTAGCCTATAATTAAAACTTTCTTGATATAATGAAAATATTATTGCATTTTAAGCTGTCAACACAATATTTATTGGTCAATCTATAGGGTTTGCATTAGGTCGATTGCATTTCAAGAGTGTCACTCAGTGACCTCTTTTGGTACCGCAAATACATTTAACCAATGTATCACCCAAATTACTAAATAAACAATGAAACGCACTTTTGTATTTAAGAAAAAAAGGATATTCATACAATCTAAAAGTTCGCAAATTTCACCTAAAACGGTTAATGGTCGAGGAACCATGCATTTAACAAATATATTTTTTAATAGTTACAAACATACAGTGACAAAACCTACAATAAGTTAACAATTAGCCTCCGTGATAGAGTCTAATTGGTTGAGATGTAGAATTCCAGACAAGAGGTCAATGGTTCAAACAATTACACGTCCAAAATATTGTTAGTGTTCTGCAATTGACTGCCCATATGGGCCTTATGACGGGTTGACGTGGACCGCTCAAATGATACGGTTTATCATCTTTTTAGAATAAGCTAATGATTTAGGTTCCTTATCAAAATGTTAGAACTTAACTTTTAAGTAGAGTGATTTGGAAATTTAAAATCAGTAGATTTTGGAGCTTATACATCTAATATAAAAAATTTGCCTATGCAAAAACTTCCAAAGCTTACGTAACGAACAGTGCTTTATAAGCAATGCAAGCTTACCATTTTCTGAGGCTAGACGGTGTGGTAACCCCTCACCCCTCATTTTTATCATCTCTTACTTTCTCTTCTACATTGGAAAGGATCATCCCTTAATTTTTTTAATTAAAGACAAGTTATATATGTGTGTATGTGCTTTCTTCCCCGTGTGACGGGAAGTGCCCCTGCGAGGACCAAAAATACGGTGAGCCCTCATTGGGGGGGGAGGGAGGAGGTGGTGTTTCCCATAAATTTGCGGTGCCACCTAGGCTCCCCGCACCCACATTCCTTTCATACCCCATGGCCTGAGGAAGGTAATATAGTTTCCTAATTTTTCCTTACCATTTTTTCACTTGACATATCACCAACAAATACAACAGTGATACACTTCATGTCATCCACGAGACTCCAATTTCATTCAAACTTGCGAGGAAACAAGCAAAAATTCTGAAGATGATCTTTTGTGTATACCAGATATAGAGGACTAGCTAGTAAACACCATGATAAAGATATGCTAAAGAATGAAATAATAATAAAGACTAATCAAGAGATTAATTTATCATAATATACATACATCATATTCTTCATGACAACGGCAGCTTCTTCACACATTTTAGAAAATGTTGCTTGCATTGCAGTCCTTTCTGATGCAGGTAGCTCACTCACCAATCATTCAATTATCTGCAACCTAGAAATCATCAGACGAGTCTCTAATGTAGGCAATCTTTCAATTTTTTCTTGCTCAATATGTGCCATCATTTCCCCAAAGTGCCATTGCATTTCTAACGCTGATTGTACCCACTGCTTCTTAACTTGTACTTTGTCATTATTTATCTTGAGGCTCGTCATATGAGCGTTGTTGGTGTCGTTATTTACTTCATAATACTTTACACAATGCATTAATAGCTCAATAAGCATTTGTGTTGATACCATATTCCTTATTATTTCAATCTCCTACAGTGTTTCCATGATCATCAGTAATTGGTAAAATTATGAAACATTATTGCATAAAATAGAACTTCTTTAGCGTTAAACCCAAGAAAGAATATAGTGGCATTGAATAGATACCTGACATGAGACCATTGTTAAGATGGCACTCGGAGAATTATCATTGTTTTTTATTTCAGTATGTGTAGTTACTTTCTCTTGTGATGTCACTCCCAAGTATACCATTCCCGTGTGAGTCGGTAAAAACTTTAAAATTTGTAGGGAAGGCAACACACAAGGTTTATGTGAGATTAAAAACGTGGATGAAGAAAGAAGCTGCATAAAATATATCAAAAACAATGACATAGGGATTAATGTGATATTCATAACCATGTATAACATATATCATTATGGAGCACTAAGAGTATACATTTTTTTGTGAAAAAGAAAGTAAGATTCGTTTGTTTCAACTGTTATATTGTAGAATACTATTTCCTCATTATCTTTTTATATAAACGGGTTAAGATTTTCATTTTTCAACCCAATATGATCTTGTTAGATAAATAGGTTAACATGGGTTGACCCATTTAATTTAAAATTAAACTTTACATAAAAGGAAAAAATATATATATAAACAACATTAATTAAGGACCAATACCTCGAGAATGCGAAAGTTAAGTTTAAGAAATTTGATATTATGGAACTGTTGAAGCAAACAAATTATTTTATGACCATCGGCCAAGCATGGACTGTGAATAAAGATATCCATCTTCTCCAACGAAGGAAAACCTTGTGTAGAAAGTTGTTGCAAAGAACGTGCACCTACCATGACAAAGGAGGTAAGGCCAGGTGCAGAATTCAGATGCTTCCCATCGCAAAATCTAATGGTGAGATTCTTGAGTTGAGGTGTAACCACATCCAAAACTTCCACATGCGAAAATGTACCATGAAGTGTCAGATTAGAAAGTAGAGGATGAAAGATATTGAAAACATTTCTTCGTCCTATAAGTAAGCATCTTCTTAAGGAGAGATTCTTCAAGTTGGGCACTTTGAAAAAAAGTTCAATGCACTTATTGGTATGATGTTCATCAGACAGTTTGATACGATCAAAATGCAGTGTTGTTAAAGCTGGGAGTTCCCATGTTGGTGATGCAGTAAAGGAAGATGAATAAGACACTCCATCCAAAGTGAGATGTTTAAGAGACTTGGAACTAAAGAGAGAAAGAGGGAATCTAGCCGTATTTGTCTCAATATAGCATGTAACAGTGAGTTGTTGGACATTGTGAGAGACTGCGTAGTTGACAACTTTTTTGACAAACTCATGGCTGACTCTTCTTCCCTCAGGAACGAGTTTGACTGAAGACACATGTATTTGATTATCGCGCCGAGACAGAACATTGGAAACAAAGATAAAGGAAGTGCACCAAGGAATGCAATCATCACTTGAGAAAGAGAAATTGAGATATGGCATTGATGTCCAGATAAACCTCCATCTTGATGACAAAACACTGGTTCTGATGGCATATTTCATGCTAATAAAGGAGAGGATTTTATGGATAAGATCATCTGGCAAGCTGCTTAGTCTATCGTCTTCTATATGCTCTATTCTAGCAAACATTCACCAGATCGTTGTTATGCGTACTTTTTGGCTCCAAAAGCTGCAATGATATAGAAAGCAACAATCAGGGCATACAAAAACAATATTGACAACAACTTGAAAAACTACGGAGATGAAATTCTACAATTCGAATTACGTCCCACTCCCACTTTAACTTCTCTAAGATCAGCAATCAATTGCTGATTTAACACTAATGATAGCTCATATACTATGGACTAATTCTTGTTTACGAATAAGAACATTTTAGTAGCATCAACTTGGATATAGTTTGTTTTCAGTTTCATTCGATACTTAAGAACGGAAAATCAGTTCAAACTATTCCCACTCTACATGATTGTAATCAGTAAAGGAAGAATGCGCTGATTGCAATGCAAGGAGCAAACGAAACTAGGTATTCATAAATTTATAATCAAAGAAAGTCCGACTAGGTTTTTCAAGCAAAAACATACCTATTTCCCGGAGACGAAAACCTCAAAAGCCGGAGTAGCCTATGAGAATGAGCGTATACGAATACATAGATTGTGAACTTATATAATACGAGCGCAAATCTGAATTGGATCATGATCATGGATCTTGTTAATTGGGGCCTAATATTTAGTTACTTTGCTTATACTTTAATAACAAATTTAGATATAACTAAAAGAATAAAAAATATTATATATATATATATATTATATATATATATATATATATATATATATGTGTGTGTGTGTGTGTGTGTGTGTTTGTGTGTGTATGAATGTGTGTGTATGCACGTGTATTTGTCATTTTCTTGAGTATACTACAAATTTAATCTACATGCTTAGCAAAATTTTGGAGGTTCAATCCAACAAAATTTTGGAGGTTCAACCCCTTTAACTAAGAATTTTGCATAGAATGCTCTTGTGCCCATATTTATTTTGTGGGTTTAGTACCTCCTATTAACCTTTGTTTGTTTTCAACCATTGGTGGTTTCACGTGCTCCATTGCACAAGAGTAAATTGGTATTTTCATATCTTATATCTCTTCAGCTCAATTAACATCATTTATGAAACCATCGGCTGCCTATAATATTGCATTGATCATCCCTATATACTGGTTGTCATTGATTACTTCATCCCTATTATTTTCAACACCTTCATCATTTAACCCTAACTTTGTTCTTATTATTGTCTATCATTGAAGCATGTTTGAAAGAAAAATGGTTTTGGCAACGTGGACTCTAAAACCTATGAACCAACGTACTAAAGTCAATAACATATATAATTGTTTTATGTTTATTTGTTCATATTATTTTTGAAGTTGGAAAGTAAGAAGCTTCATCATTATAATGATTTGTGAATCTTAGTTTTTGTTATTCACATATTGTCATCTCACCGTGTTATCATTGAACTCCATCATGAATGTAAGTTTATAAGATTCCATAATAGGAGATACGTATATGGTTAAGTGCGTATCATTGACTTTTTGTACATCGATTAATTTTAGTCCATAAATAGACAATCCAATTGAAGGTATGGGTTATCAAATTACCCCCAGTGATCCATTATCATTTTAAAATACCCCTGGTTGATTTAGATTTAGACTAAGAGCTTTAAAAATGATACTGATGTTTTCAACCTCTCTAACTATTTTGTTGTAAATAAGCCCATAAAAGTGTATATACAACATGGGAGAACTTTTGTACTAGTGTATTTCATGTCTCTAAAAAACTCCTTTCATGTAATTATTCAAAAATTAGACTATAATGAAGAAATTCATCTACATCATGGGCCAAAAAAGTTGGGCCAAAATTTGATTTAGTGGTTGTAGATACTCAACAAGTGGGACAAATGGCTTTGATGGTAGGGAACAATATAAGGCGAAATGTATCCTTGAATTTAGGAAGTGTATAGGGGCAATGACCAATAAAGGGACATCATCTTGCAGCATGGAATTATACATATAATATCTTGATATTGAGTTAAGTGTTGGTACATAAGTAATAACTCAATAAACAATGTTTGATCAAATGAATAATGGGGTTATTGCACCAATGGTTATAGATTACAACAAATAGAGTAAAAGGAATGTCACATTAAATAAATGGCTATTAGGTTTAACCCGATGATTTGATGATTGTCAATAGATTGTTATGAAGCTACCACTCACTATCAACATGTGCTTACTGAAATATGATTTGACAGCATAGGCTAATTGGGACAACTCGAGCTGACTTGAAAACTTGAGCTCCCTAAAGTTTGGACAGCTTAACTCTAGAAAAGTTAATCAAAAAATACATTTCAACATGTCACTATTTGTAAAAAAAAATCAATGACGAAATGCAAAATATATGAATGGTTACATGAATTGATCGGACAAATAGTTACAGGTAAAATGAAAATTTGCGTAAGCATCAAAATGTTATACAACTGTTTCTCTCTCCTCCTATCTATACATTACAATATTACACCAACAGAGTCGGTAGAATGGTCGCGTGAAGTAGTTGCAACAACTTGCTTAGACTTACATGCGCCTAGTGTGTTATGAGCGTCTTTAGTTGATTTACTTGTAATGATCTGAAGGAGCATCCAAAACAACATTCGAAACTTTAAGACTTCAGATCTACAAAAATGTTTTCTTCAAAAGTTCTAAAGGACATCTTAGGATGTCAAAACATTGAGACAATCCAAAATGCGCTTCAACAATCTCCCCATTTGTGTGGAGTCCGTTCAATCTTTACTTATCCTTGAAAAATACTAGAAACGTAGCTGGAGCAATATCAATCATAGTCCTTTGCACTTTATCCACCAATATTGGTGGAAAACACTTGTTTTTCCTCCATTCGAAAGAACATAATTTTAAATCTTTTTGATCGAAAAAACCTTTTTGAATAAACTACTCCCCAAGTAGGAGTCAACAAAATCTCACCATCTTGTTGATCTTAAATATTTGCAACAACACGATTGGGATCATCAAGTTTATCTATAATATGGTGAGCAATAACAACATCATTATTGCCAGATCCGTGTAGTAGAAGAAAATATAAGTCCAAACTAACTTTGGAATGCTTTTGAAAAATTTACGATCAGTCGTCCTCACATTCTTGTAAAGAATAATGAGACCATATGGGTTTATCCATGAAAAATCAACATTTGTGAAGAAAAAAAATCATCAACAACATCTCTAATCACATTGAATTGGTAATATTTGACATGACAACGCTTTCAACACATCAAGCCCTTATCCAGTGAATTGATCTCCCAGGTCTTCTTTAGTGATCATATATCATTAAGATCTTGACCAAGTGTTACATAGAATCTTACGGCTTTATCCTGGCGCAATGAGCTATGATGTGATCGTCTGTGTAATACATTCATGTGTCACACACGTCCAGGCGCTTCAGCCTTTGAAATGAACAAAATCATAGTAGCAAGCGCCTTTGGAATCAACAAACTCATAGTAGCAATAGACTAAGCAGTCTTAAAGAATCTAAAAAAAATCCATAAAAAATGGACGCTTTGTCATCCAAAGTATCAAAATTTTCATCATGAGTAACCGGTCTAATCTATCATTGACATTAGTTCTTTCTAAATATTTGGCATCAAAACCATATTTGATTAACCTAATTTTGGTGTTATGTTTTGATTATTTAATGAAACATGGCCTAGTATATTAAGTTATATATAAGCATCATTTTCAACTTAACGAACTTTTCCAACCAAGTCGTTTTGTAAATTTTATCTAGGGGTGAGCATGGTACCGGATCTGGACCGAAAGTACCGATCCCGAAATAACGTAAAAGTGGGTACCGAGTACCGAACCGAATTATAGGATACGGTATCGGTACCGGTGCCGGTTCGGTACCGATACCCGTTCGGGAAAATAGTTTAATTTGAACATAGAAGTGAGAAAAGTACCGATACCGGTACCGAAACAACTCAAAATTAAGTACCGAATCCCGAACCGAAATATATGATACGGTACCGGTTTGGTACCATAGGTATTTTTGTTCACCTAATTTTATCCTTATTAAATGCTTTCCTTGTAAAATATTGGTAGACGTTTCAAAAACATCGTGGACCTTATCAGTAAAGTTTAAACAAGGGGAGGCAAAACCGCCATCCCTAATAGATTCGGAGCCAAATCCATGGCTGCTACTGCTGCTGCTCTCCATGCGTTTCCAATGAAGCTTAAAGCTTCATGGGATACGCATCATAGACTGCCTTACAATCCTCACCGTACTTACCCCAAAAATCCTAACAGTCTTACTCCCGCCAATTTAAGCACCGAACAAAACCTAAAATCTAACTCGACAGATCGTAATTTGATATCTGTTTCAGCTCTTCTTAGTCGCAAATCTCCAAGCCCAAGTCAAGGTATCATTTCGTTATATGCTTTACTGGGCGGAATTTGGTCGAACACTTGGTGTGCTTCTATATTTTTATCTTGGATTGAGGAGGGTCTTAATTTTACCCGTTGCATATGTTTCATTTGGTTGAAATTGTAAAATTCAACAGGAAGAACGTAGCGTACATGATTCGTAGTGTGGGAGATGTATATTGGCCTCGACAAATTGAGGAGTGTCATGATTTTACCCATTGCATGTGTTTGTTTTGATTAAAATTGTAAATTTCAACAGCGCGCTTGGAAGAAACGTATCTGGGCTACGACACATGGATGCCAAGTGCGCCAAAAGTGGAAAAACCTCGCTCGACGTACAATGCTGCCTCGCTAGCATACATTGGAGATTGCATATACGAGGTTTGTGTTAAAATCATGTCAGCCAACTCGTGCATAAATTGCAATTGATGATTTTATTTTCCCATTAACATCTATCTTACACAAGTTAGGGGAGATGTACATTGAATGTGATCATCTTATATTTGAATAATCAGAGTTGGACTCTTTTTTTCCCCCTATTTTGCATGTATGCAGCTATACGCCCGCAGGCATTTTCTATTTCCACCGTTGAATATCGAAGAATATAATGATCGTGTGATGGCTGTTGTACGTTGTGAAGCTCAAGTATGATACAAAACCATTTCATCTTGTAGTTTTCTACCATATTTTGCAGATTGAATTCATATTCCACGCAAATTATCAATTTTTTTGTTTGATGCATATCAGGATGCAATGCTCCAGAAACTAATGAATGATAAAGTTTTATCAGATGAAGAGAGGTCAGTCTACTCTTACCATGCTCTGTTTAACTACACACTATGTTAAATCACGTTTGTGGTCTTCAAAACTTTGCTTATAAGGAATAGATCAAACAACATGGGCATTAGCTATTTTTTCTTTGCATTTTCACATCTGTTAGGGGTGTTTGATTAAGAGGCTTGAATGATTTAGTGCTGTCTGATAAGGTTGCTGAATAGATCTGTTGAATGAGAGAAATTACCGTTTTAACCTTCTAACAAAAACAACTTCAAAGAATAAATATTAGTAATTTAATTCACAAATTAATAAATTCAGTTGTAAAAGGAAAAAAGAACGGAACACAAATTAATGAATTCAAACATCACTAAAGTGTAACAGAATTGATTGTGACAATTTCATGGAAAGAACAAGTACCAGTCAATCAGTCATAACATTGAATCAAAAAGAGCTTTCTTCATGTGGAAGAGACTCTTAGGTTTGTGAAGCCATCCGGTCACATGCCATTATGAACTCCATCTTTTGGCCCCATCTTCGGAAATTCATATTAGATTTTCTTATGATATTTCAAGTTATACTCCTAACTGGGATGAACATTTACTGCATGTAAGGCAGACTTTTGAAATCCTAAGGCAACGTAGGTTATTTATTAAGGATAGCAAATGTGCCTTTGGACAACAAGAATTGGAATGTGGAACACATCATCACTAACCAATACGGGTGGATGATCATAAGACTTTTGCTATATCCATATTAGAGAGGACAAGTAGAATACTCATGGTTAGAGATGACAATTTCAACCCATCTATGTAAAAATGGGTCAAGTTGGGTTAGATTAGATTTAGACCAGGCAATTCGTGTCTGTGTCGTGTCACAGGTCGGACACGAATTTTACACAACATGAATTTGTAAAAAGCGAATACGACACGAATTATAAAACGTGTACATGGCACATAATTAATCCGTGTAACAAGTGACATGACATTAATGTGGGTCAAATGGTTTAAAAGTCACCCAAAGCATAGTTAAGTGTTTACAACCTCTTAAGTCATAAGATCGTTTTGTTCTGAAAATTGGATCATTATCTCAATAATAGTTTGGCAGTCATAATTAAAATATATTAATGGAATCGAAAAGATTTATTTTTCGATTTGTATCTGATAAAAAGTATTGATACAGGGACGTTCTTCGATGGGGGAGAAATATTTCTTCGTCCAAAACACGCACCAAAAAACGTGCTGGTGTAGCTGTTTACAACAGAGCATCATCATTGGAAACACTGGTCAGTTCTTATATACCCACATTTCAGTGTTTTAATTATATCATCAAGTAAAAAAAAAAAAAAAACATCATTTACCCAGGCCAAAGTTTTGTCCCTATTAAATCCATTAAGTCAAAAAGAAACATCAACCTAATTTTTCTAATTGTTATCTACCCGTTATGTAGATTGGTTATCTATACCTTACAAATGTTGAACGTCTAGAAGAAATCATGCTAAAGCTAGGATTTTCATCGGGTGTTTCCACACAAATGATCCTCGAAGAAGCAAACAGTAAGCTCATTTAACTGTACTATAACACATACTATATCATTTAGTAACAATTAATTTTTTAAATAAAACTAATTAGAAGGTTGTAAGCATTTGATTACATTTGTTTTTTACATAAATCAACCCAGTTTTAGGTAAATGGGTTAGCTGATGTTAAGTTTATGAATGTAGTTGATCAAAACAGTTGATGAGGTGAGCACCATCGGTGATTGTGTAAGCTTACTCTATCAGAAGATCAGTATATTGGTAGGGGCAACTTTGGTATAAGAATTTTTGAGGTCTTGTGATTAATTATAAAAATATGTAGTTTTATGTGTTTGATTAGTATTTCGGAAGAAGTTATAGAGTTTGTATTCATTTTGGTCACAAAATGCTGTTCATGTGAATTAAAAAAGCCTCAAGTGGTAAAAGATGACCCGGAATATTTTTGTCCGTTTTTAACCTTTTTAAATAAAGTTGTGTTAATGATGATTATAAGAATGATATTGTTATACTAACAATATGATTTTTTGAGTGAAATCATTAAGGATGTATATATTAGAACAAAATTGGGGGTGAATTTTTACTCGTTGAATCCATTTGATAGGCTTCACTTTTAGTTAAATCTATTTATTTTATTTATTTGATCCTTAAAAAGCGAAATATAATATAAAACAAGTTCATACATAAACGATTCAAAAATATCAACCAAAGATATTGATTGCAAATTTGATTCTTGATTTTAGTGGTTACAACTTGCAAGATTGAACGTGGAATCTCAATCTCACTTTATAATTTCAACAATAAAAAATGATGATATTATACATAATAATAGTCCTTGATGAATATTGGATAATGGATGGAGCTTACGTGGATGATTTATTTCCTCAAACTAACGTCAAGACAATTTCTTATGTTTTCATGTATTTATATATTAATTTTCGGTCTTTAATATATTTCTTAAAATTTACATGCAAACCATATATTACGTGTAAACCCAAACGTTAAACTATTGATTAAATTATAAAACCAATTAGGTCGAAACAAATACGAGATAAGATAATAAAAGAAACGTACATATGCGATAGTTGGATGTGACCATTTTAATATATACAATTATAAAGGGGTCGATTCAAGTTTCTTTTTCATATCTAACTATCCAAGGTGTCAAGGTTGCTCAAAAGAGCATTTTTAGTCCATATAGTCTTACAAATAATCTGTTAATATGAATTATATAATTTGTAACAACATAGCTTTTTATTATATGGATCGGGTTGGTTTGTTTGACCCAAAACACTTTTGTCCCATTTAATTTGTTACCCATATAAAAATTATCCGTTTTGATTTGTTACGCATATATTTTACCACCCCTATGAAAAGACAAAGGGAATGCAACCTTCTGGAATATGATATGGACAATAAAAGACGTTATCATCTCAAAACCATTCTATCCAATTTCAACCATCACATAATTTTATAACAACATATATGAAATATGTGATAGACATAAAAGGGACGTTATCATCCCACATCTGTTTTGTTGCAATCCACTTATCATACAATTTGATAATATGCTGGATACTTAACTTCAAAAAGGAGAAGTGCATAAAATAAAGATGGGAAGATAAGGCAAGTGATTTTAGGAACCCCACATAAAATTAAGGTTCCCCTATGGATGTATAAGGGACCCCATCTCATCTTCACCCTCACCCTACACATCCTAATTCATGGATAAGCATACAAATTTGGTATTTTCGGACAAATATGTAGCCTAAATTCGGATAAAACCGAAACCTATGATCATACAAGTAAGTCAGCAATAAGTTTATTACGACAAGTCATATATTTAATATACTTATGGTTTCAATATATCAAATGTTAAATGTTGTATCAAGTGAATGTAATTATATATTCATACATTAATATATATATATATATATATATATATATATATATATATATATATATATATATATATATATATATATATATATATATATATATATATATAAGAAGCATTTTTCTTTCACCATATTGATTTGAAACCCTTACAATTTTCAACTTTCAACATATTATATCTAGTTTATTAACTAAAATATATTATTACATTTAAATATTATCATATTTTTGGTAGACTTATTAAATTATCAATAAAATATACTTAATTTGTTAATTAAAATATAATGTTAAATATCAAATATCAAATAAACTTAAAAATAGACTTTCTAAAAATAGTTAAAAATGTTAAATGTTTTAAATATGAAACCTAAATCATCATATCGAATTAACTAAAAGGTTTCAAAAACTAAATTTTATAATAATTAAAAGTTTTCTAATTAATTGGTTCTAAAATTGTAAATTATATTACGTTACATTACAAACAATGATTGACATTATAAATAATATTCATACAAACGAAATAAAAAATACCAAATAATTAACTTTTAAATTAATTAATCATAACCCTAAAAACAATAATAAATCGAAAATCATATTTAGTTTTATTCAAACACAAGATGCGAGTAAAAACTATTGAATGATATGATTCTAATACGTTTAAAATAATTATTATTTTATATATCAACTTAACATAAGAATTATTATTTCATAATTAATATCAATAACGTATTTATTGTCAACATGTTTTTTCCAAAATTTTAAGCATATAATTTTATTCTATGCAACGCGTGAGCATTCGTCTAATGTAATTATATACTCATACAATTACCAAAGTATAAGTATCTTCCATGTGTTCTACGGTGGTTATATATTTATTGTGGCATTTAAAACACAAAAAAAGGTTCCAGCTTAGTTGGTAAGGTGTAATGAAAGTGTCTTTCTTACCTTAGAGGTCAAGAGTTGGACTATTGCTCTATCCATCCGGGTCCAACTTTTATTTTTCACTTTTAGCCATAATTTTATGTTATTTGCAATTTTGACAACCATTTATTATTTACAATTTTGACCCGTATTTCTTATTTTTTTTACAAATTGGAACCAACGTTTTATTTTTTAAGAAATTGCTTCAATCAATTATTTTTTACAATTTTTCTAACTTTAATCTATCTTTTACGTATTTAGTTTCAAATTTTATGCTGATAATTTATTAATAAAGTCTCTCCTCCGTAAAAAGTAGCTTTTTATTAGGTTTTATTATAATTTATTACTTTAATAACTGATGAAAACAAATTCATAAAAAAATGAAAGAACTTATTTAACAAATTGATTAATAATATTTTCATGTTTATACATCGTTTTACGAATTTGCTACTACCGTTTGTTATAATTTTTTTCGACTTTTATTTAAAATTTTGTTTTTTATGTTATTTACAACATATTTCTTTTAGAAAAATTTGTTTGTCAAACCTACTTTATATTTTTACAAGTTTGTTTACGAATTCATCAAAACTTTGTGTAACACCCCACACTTTTCAAGTCATTTTAACAATACAACTTAAACACTTCAAGTTTTAACAGTGATGATAAAAAAAATGTGGTTTAACAAAAACCAACTAGTTAAGTAGTTCCCAAATACAAATCCATGGGATTACAATTCATAGGATCAAAAGCCATAAATAAAATCATTACAATTACTAGGTCCCTAACATCAAAAGTCTTATAGTTTATAAAGTCTTCTAGGTTATCATTCCAAGCAACTTGAGTACATAGGATAGTAGAAGCAAAACAACAAGTACATAAGACATAAATGCCTCATGAGATACATGAGTTTTAGACTCGAACAAGTTTAGAAAACATCTTTAGATATAAATCTTTCATTTGTATAATCATGAGTTCAAAACTAAAATCCAACATCAAAAATGATAAACCAACAATTCAAACTTAAATCTTCAAGAAAGGTTCAAAACTATAAACATTAACAATGCTACAGGCGTCCACGTATTGGTCTCCACTTCATAGGACGGGACACACCCATCTCATAAGGTTGTGCTTGTGTATTGGTCTCCCCTTCATAGGATGGAACACACTATAAAGTTGTGCTTAGGTTCTCCCCATCATAGGATAAAACATATTCGTCCCTACAATGGTTGGTCTTAAGACTTCTACTTCGCGACGAGAGGTACCATCCTAGTAGAGTCTGAGTAACCTCCCCTTATTGGGTAAGGTATAGTCTGCACTATCATATATGCATGAATTCATCTTAGACAACAATTCAACATTCCAAAATCAAAAAATCAAACCAAAATCAATAACTCAAACTTTACCTTAAAGCTTAAACATACTTGAATCAACTTTCAAATGACTCAATAAGTGAAGTCAATGTCTTGACTTAATAGAAATTTTGACCCAAGACTCAATAAGTCTTTAAAACAATACTTTCAAAATAACGTGTTTCATACTTCCATTGAAAATTATAATTTATAGTTTACATTGGAAAACTTGTAACTTTTGAAACATTTCATTATTCAAAATAATTTACTATATAAACTTTAAAAGTTTGAGTTCTTGTTTACTATGTACCCGGGAAATTTCCTCATGTACTCACCTTGAATTGTGAAAGAAGCTATATAAGCCTCTATTGCACCCTTTCCCTTCTTTTGACCACCAATTTTCTCACCACCTATTTAGGTCACAATACTTATTTAATAATTTACACAACAAGGAGGATTATATATGAACAAATTTACCATTAAGAAAAACATATACATCATTATTTAACATATTACAACTTCGAGCTATGAGAATATAATCTCTCCTTTTGGTAGAATCGATGTTAGTACCTCATTACAAGATTTCACAATGCATTAATAAACTCAACTTACCATATGACATTCTCATTAGTAAGTGTCCAAGGTCATATTTTAGTAATCTTTAATTATTACAATATCCTAAATCACAAATCTTGATCAGTCACATAATAATCATCCATTATCCATCATAAATTTGCAAGGTTTAGCTAATGATAAGTGAACCAACTCAACTTCCATAACTTGTGAAGAATGAAGTCATTACAATCCCTAATATAACATTATCTATCCATAATCAAACATTATACATGATAAATATCATGTTTTCTTAAAATCCCCAAAAACTAGGGTTCACCCATCTCTTTAATTTTTATGGAATTAAGCCAAACAAAAGATGAAGGAGTGATTGTTACCTTGAGATGAACACTTTGTATGCAAAAGCCCTTCGATAACACTTGGAATTAAGCTCAAATCAAATACACCTAGTAAACCCACCAAGAACACACTTAGTTGGTGTTTGGGAGAGTTTTGAGAGGAAAATAGTAAAAATGGCTTTCACAAAAGCTTGGTATACCCATATCGGTTAGTGGGATACACTTGGAACTAACTAGGGACATGTAATGGCATGTTATTTCCCAAAAATGGGTTGAGTTGACTGTAACACGCGCCTCAAATCCGCCTTGTGGTGCATTTGTGCGACCCGTACAGACCAAGACTAAAAGTTTATGCGGGCCCGCGTCTGAAGTTAGTGGGCTTTTGTCTGAGTTTTAGAGCTTATGCGGCCCGTACCAAATCCCTAAGGCTTTCACATGGCCTGCACGAATGGAGTCCAACACTTAGATTTTTTCGCCAACATCTTTCAACTTCACCCAATTTTTATCCAACTTGTAACATTCGTTATTTCTTCATACAAATTTCGTTTTTCACAAACTTTATATGTATAGAAATGTGATAATGTAAACTACAATTTACCTTTATTGATGTTTCCTTAAATCTTCTTATAGTTTTTGCTATTTGATCACGAACATGGACATACCTCGTTTTTTGTTAGTTTGGTCACTTTTCACATCTTCATAACTTCTTCATATTAACTCCAATTGCTTTTATTTTTCTCCTGTATTTTCTTTTCCTTAAGTACTACATTTTTAATAATAACAAAAAAAATCCAATACCTTTTTAATCTGAGATGATCATCTACCAAGATGGATAAAAAATGTTATTTTTTTCTCATAACATTTATTTTTCCTATTTTATCCTTACTTATATCCAACTTTTTCTACAAGACTCGAACACTTAAAAAGACTTAATGAAATGTCTTAATCCATATATTTTTATATTCCACATATTTTGATCATTTTGCCATTCATTAAGTACTTAATAATAATGTCTAAATACCAAACTTCTATTCAACATGACTTTTTATAGTTTAATCATATTATAAAATTTTACTTTGTTACACTTTGTTTATAGAATTTTCCCAATTTTTATGAGTTTATTTTTTTATATTTTATAAAGTTAAGTTTCCTCTTAAGAAATCGTTTTTAAAGAATAGATTTTTGACAAAAATAATTTTTTTGCAGAGTTATTTTTCATGTTTTTTACATTTCATTTTTTATGCATGATTTTATTAAGATTTTCCCATTGATACATCATTTTATGAATTTGATATAATCTTCTTATACAAGTTTTGTTACTTTTATTTACGACTTTTCATTTTTATGCATTTAAAGAAAAACATTATTTTCATGTTTGTTATTTACAAACCACCACAACAATATGCAGAGTATTATCCCCTAGTTATTTATTATTTAACAAAAGTTTTTTATTTTTAATACAATTTTATTATTTCTTTTCACAACAGACTTCTTATGAAATTGTTTTAGTTCGAAAAGGAACAATATATCGTAATATCAAAAGTTTTAGACCAATCTACTCAGGAAAGATACTATTTAGTTAGGTTCGACTTTAACCGATCAAATATGCAAAATAAAAATTGGTTAATATTATATAAGATCTCATATATTAATTTATCTTTTTTAAATCTATTTTTTATTTTTTAAAAAGACCGTCACATTTTTCAAATTTTTTCTGAATATTCCTTTTATCAAGGTTAAGGTTAAAAAATATCTTATATTTTAGGATTTTTTTGGCAGTTTTCAATATTAAAATTTGAAGGAAACAATGTTTTTTTTTTTGAAACAAGGAAAAATGTTAGTGTGACTGCTAATTTGGAAATAAATATTTTGCGTCTGCTAACTTGGATAGAATTACATAACAAATGGTTATGTGTATGTTACTTAGGACAGAAGGTTGTGTATCTGTTAACTTGGATGGAATCTATCACAAATTGTTCTGCATTTGCTAATTTAGAAACTAAAGGTTTTGCGTATACTAATTTGGTTGATATGATCCATCCAAGTTAGGAGATGTGAAACCTTCACTCTCTAAATCACTAGACACATAACCATTTGTTATACAACTCTATCCGAATTAGCAGTTACAGACAAATCAACATTTCTCATTGTTTCGAAAACAATTTATTGTTTCCCTTCAAATTTTAGTACTGAAAACCACAAAGGACACTATAAATAGCAGCCAGAACGATATAAGGGCTTTTTGAAAATAAAAGAATAAGTTTAGGTTTATACATAAAACATATAAAAATTGAAGTGGTTTATAACATTAAAAACCTGATAAAAAGTTAGAATAAACAAATTGGAAAAGTATGAGAGTTTTTTCAAAAATAAAAAATTTAAATTTAAACAAAATGATTCTAAAATATAATATCTTTTATAATATTAATCTTAAAAAATAGTTTAAAATGGGTCAAAACAGGTCAAATATGTCAAACAATGAGACAAGTTAAAAACCATGCAAAGCTTATTTTTGATACGTAATCTCTTAAATTGTTTTATTTACAAAGTGATATTATTACAATTTTCTGAAAGCAATTTGACATAATAATTATACATAATTTCTTTAAAATCCGAAAACAATTTCTCTTTAAAACAACTAATATACGCATGTTTCCTAATCCAAATCTACACATATGTGTAACCGAATCGAGCAAACTCATAAGTTATTCGAAATCGACTAGATTCAAGTTGAGTCGAGATCGAGTTTGAGCTACTCGAGTATATCATCGAGTCGACTTGAGTATTGGAATACTCGGTTTGGTTGCGAGCTTAATTGAGCTTAGATATATTTACACTTTTATTTTATTATTTAATTCATATTTTACATAATTGAGAGAAGCCGAGTTGAGTTGCTTAATCATCTTTCTGTTGAAATTTGATGTGATTTTATGTTTTTAATAACTAATCGAGTCGAGCCAAGCCGAAGCGAACTCGACAATGTCAGCACGGTATCGAGCTCGAGCCCGAGCTTTAAACTAAGGCTCAAGTCGAGCTCGAGTTGAGTTTCGAGCTTGAGTTTTTTTTATTTCAGTCGAGCTTGGGAGTACTCGATTCGGCTTGACGCAATTGCACATCTATTAATCTATATACCACAGGACTTCAACCCTCAACCATTTTTAACACCTTTCCATAAAACCCATATAAAAACTTATCGTTCTATTCCTATACCCAACTTGAACTATCTATTTTTGCCTTATCTATATATTTTTGTTGACTTTTCTTTTTCGTGTAATTGCTTTAAACATAAAATATTATAAAAGAAAAGAATCTTGATGGCATTTAGTATTATCTTTTTCAAAACATTTAATACGAGGCGGCTGTTCTTTTGAACATCCAAAAATTTCATAAGCATGAAACAGGTGATTGGATAACTAATACACTAATCAATTATTACTAACTCTTGCTGACTGTGTAATTATATATGTTCCAATCCCATGCATGAAAGAGACGTGCATGGGGTGACTAGTATTCCCTACAGTTGATCCACACACAAAATACAAATGAACCCAGATGGGCCCGCCAATTAAAATGGATTCTATGTAACAAACATAAATACATGATGTATATATTGGATTACTTTACAAAAAGCATGGTTGATTTAATATCATTTGACGTAATTTTTCGAACAGAAAATTAATAATTCAAACTTTACTAATTCCTATAGATAAACTACGTACATAACATAACCAACCTTCAAATTGCTCGTTTTCGGTGATTTTACAAATCATCGACAACTATAAAAAATGTCTAGTATTTGGTGGTGGCCAACTGGCCATGGCATGCTACTGTGCAATTGAAATCATGACCCGTACAAATAGCTTTTGACTGCAGTATCTGAGCCTAAAGTTGCAAGAACAAATAAAAAATCGTCAATGAGACAAGAAAAAATATCACTAAATCGAGCAAAAAGTAATTCTTTTTTTTTTTTACTGTATTTTTTTTCAGTTTGTTCGGATCTTAGCACCTAAATCTCTATATTAAAATGTGTTAAACTCTAGCCGATTTGCTAACGATGCCTTTTTTGGTAGAGCTTAATTGGGCACCATAGACTATGACGGTGTGGCCCTTTGACATCCGCACTCCAAAGAACATGGGTTGGTCCACTCTTTAACCAATTTATTTATTGCCCTTCAATATTCATATCAAGTTTCTCTTGCAACCAAACATTTATGATGAAGATTGTATTTTATTATCCATATAATATAAAACCAATTTTTATTCTTCGATGAACTCATTTATTGCATCATTTCAACCTAACTATTAACAAATTAACCATCTTAGGGCCAATTTTGCAATCAAGAAGAGTCAAGTTCGAATTTGTAGTAGCACTTCTCCGGCATGTGTGATGGGTCGCACCCAAATTAAGAAGGAAGAAACTTTGTTATGTTGTGCATAAGCTCTATGCTGATCTTGCAAATATAAACAATTATTATGTATAACAGATATAAAACGTCAAAAAAGCAAATAAGACCCGCTAAACAACAAAAGTATATCTTAGTAGCTAGAGGTGCATAAACCTGACTAGATTTTTCAAAAACCCGAAAAAAATTATCTAATCTAGATTTTTAAATGAGGTTTGATAAAGTTTGAATCGAGTTTATCCTATCTGTCAGATACACCATACGCTAAAATTTGTCCCTTTTTAATGTATGTACCCCGCGCTGAACCTGGAGTTTTTGATGCATACAAGTATTTTTGTTGGAACGTTGATACATAACTAATGGAATCCTTAGAGTATCCCCATTACCTGATAAAAGGATTTTGTCAGTATCGGTATAAATAATCTTTCCCTCGTGTTTGGCTATAGCAAGAGCCCCTGAATCTAGAGCCGCTTGGCCTTCCAATCCAGTTCCAACAATGCACTTCTCGGACTGAGAAAGAGGGACTGTTTGACGTTGCATGTTAGAACTCATTAAAGCCTGATTCGCATCATTATGCTCGATAAAAGGAATAAGGGAAGCTCCAATAGAAAATTACTGGAAGGAAAAAAATACTTCGAATATGAACCTGTTCCCATGCAATAGTCATGAATTCTTGACGATATCGAGCTGGAACGACCTGTTCTTCCTGAATACCCTGATTCAAGGCCAAAGAATTTCTTGCCGCTACCATATAGTATTCATCTCTGCTCGGTGATAAATAAAGCATCCGTGCCCTTTTTGATCTCTCAGAAATTTTATAAAACGGACTTTTTAGAGACCCCCAACGACCAATCCTCACATGAATCAGATCTTCCAATATTTGACAACTCGGATTTTTACCCGCAAGCATATTAAGATTCACAATTATTGTGTCATCGTAAGAACCAATCTGGTGCATTGGATTAGAAATTCAACGGGTAAGATTAAAATAGCATCATTATAATTTCAACAAATAAAAAGTTCAGAAATTAGAAACTTGAAACAGTTTCATGGGTAGTGTGGACTATTTTCATAGCTGAATATTAGGAAACCGGTAATTTAAATCTGTTAATTTAGGAAGCCGAATATTAGGAAACCAGTAGCTTAAAACAGTTTCTATAGTTAGGCAGTATTTTTTAGTTCTATAAAGAACATATATCTCTCTCCCTCCGTCCCTCTCTCTCTCACTCTCTCTCTCTCTCTCTCTCTCTATATATATATATATATATATATATATATATATATATATATATATATATATATATATATATATATATATATATATATATATATATATATGTTATAATAAGATCCACAACTATTGTGTGGTCGTAAGGACCAATCAGAGACGACAATCAGCCAATGATATTTTTGTCAATTGATTTATAGATCAATTAATTAAATTTAATCAATTCCTATAATTATGGTAAACTGAACCTATAATTTTGAAATCCTGATAACCACTTCAATTACCCTAGCTGCCATCGACACCCTCATAGAACATCTGTCAGATTCATCATTTTCACGCCTCTGATAAACACCATCGACCGATCTCTGCCGCCATCAGCCTCCCTTCGCCACCGGTGGAAAACGTCTGCCACAACCTTCATCCCTTTGGACTTCACATATAGCGGCCGTGAAACAGTTTACAGCCCACTACCATCATTATTTTGTACAATGTATACCACCACTGGTTCAACATCAACCGCCAACATCACTATCGGTTCGCCGTCAAGCCAAACACTCAAACCATTCATCGATTTCTTTTGGGGATGGAAACATGTACAAGGGGATCAATGTTAAGGAGAGATAGGTCGAGATTATTGCAGATTCTGGGTAAACTATTGTGTAATTATAATATGTAACAGAATATTTATCATTCTAATAGAATGTTTTCGTATGTTTTTGTAATTCTGGGATCAATCTTATTGATCATTCTAACATGTGAGAAGATCATTATGATATTGCAAGTAATTCTTTGTGCATTCAAAACATACAAGAAATAGACAAGAAGCCCTAAAGTTTGATTTTAAGGCAGTCATTCTGACAGAATATAATTCTCATATAATGTAATTTTGTTTTGTATATTAGATTTCCTAGTATATTATTCTAGTTATTTGATGTTACAAAATACAATGTAAATCTGATTTTGTATGATTTTGTAATTCATATAAGTATGATTTTGTAATTCATTCTACCAGAATGTTTAACTTACTTTCGAAATATGCAGTAGCATTCTTTAAGAATACTAGTCATTCTGATGTATGCTTTTGTAATTCATTCTAATAGAATGTAAGTTATTAAGAACAAATAAGAACTAAAATTAATTATACAAATTTATTAGAATTGTAACAAAATTAAAGGTTGAATTTGAAAATAAATTTGAAATCGAATTTGAAATTAGATTTAAATTCAGAATTTAATCCCATGAAAATCTCACATTTCATAATTGAAAAACATAAAAAGTCCATATTACCCTTTAGAATTATATAATTATAAAGTTGATATTTTTTAATTAAAAAAATTAATATTATGTTATTAATCACAACCATTGATAATTATAATCTTACGTACTAGATTTGTCTTTACGACCATATAATAATTGTGGTTCTTAATATAAACTAGCTCTCTCTCTCTCTCTCTCTCTGTGTGTGTGTGTGTGTGTGTGTGTGTGTATATATATATATATATATATATATATATATATATATATATATACTAGTGGTGAGACCCGTGTATTACACGGGTTGATTAAAAAAAATGTTAAATAGAAAGATGTAAGCACTAATAAATTTATATAACAAATTGTCGACAACATATAGTGTAATTTTTGAATAACATGTTATCAAATTACACGGGATGACATAAATAAAATGTTTAATAACAAAATTTAAACACTAAATTTTTTAAAAACAAATTTCACATGATATGACGAAATTGATGAGTATGTAGGTACCCCAAACACATATATAGTTGAAATGTAAGCGTACATACCCAAAAATTTGTATAATATGTTGGATTAGGTGTCTAAGCCATGACTTTATATTTATATTTATCTTGTTAATTGAAGCAAAGTCCATTTAGGTTGTCCTCATAGCTGGAGGTTAGGATAGAGTTCAGTAGAGTAAAAGTTTGATTTATTAACTGTTTAATAAATCAATAGAATTAATTAAATGGTTTATTAATATATTTAAGTGTTAATATATTAATTAGAAACTATAATAATTAATTAGAAATTAATCTAGAATTAATTGGATTTAATTTGGAGATTAATTTAATTAATTAAAAGTGCAGGGAATGGTTTTGTAATTATTCAATAGTTGAATATTGACTGGCCAGTCTAAGGGTTAAAGGTGGCGAGATTTGTGGTGCCACCACAAGGATCTCGAAACCCTAATTAGGGTTAAGGAAAGCCTTGTCCAAATGGTTAACAGGCTTGCCCATTTGGAGGCTCCTTAGGGTTTCAGGTGTATCCCTAGGAGGCTATAAAAGGAACCCTCTGGCTCCTCATTATTCACGCCATTTCTCACTGTGATTACTCTGCTGGACTGTCTTCTCCATTGCTTTGGGTGTGACTTGCATCTGAGGCAGGACACTTGTGCTGTTAGCTTCAAGAACAAGATCAAAAGGTTGGTTATTCTTCATTTGATCTTTAGAAATAATTGTTGGCCGTTAGATATTAGTTTATTATCTTCATAGAAGAAAACATAGATCTTTCTAGGGTTGTATATGAACCATAGGAATTTTTGTGTTCATTGTTTGCTAGAAAACCCTTCAGTGGTATCAGAGATTAGGCTTGTTTTCTTATGAATTGATATTAACTGCTTGTTTGATCAAAAGGTTTTCGAAAATAAACCCTTGGGAGGCCTAATTTTCGTCCATGGTGGCTAGGGTTTCAAAACCCTAGCCTCCCTTGCCTTATCTGCGAATTGCATGCTGCCATGATTAGTTGGTTGTTATTTTTGGTAATTGTTATCTATTGAATAATTGAACCTTTTATCCCATGCATGCCTTTTTCGAAAATTAGGGCTTTAATTAGGAAATTAATTTGATTAATTTTGTGATGCCTATATTTGATTTAATTAATTTAATTAATTGTTAATTAAAAGATAAATTAAATCAGCTTATAGATTTAATTAAAATTTTCGAAAAATACATATAAATTCACGAAAATTCTTAGAAAATTAAATCTAAAATATTTTAATAAGATTAAAATATATCTTATATATTTATGATTAAAAGTTAATATTTATATATAAGATAAAATGGTTAGTCTTACCGTTAGTAGGCCTCATTCACAAAACTGTCCTATAAAGAGGGTATAAGACGACTGACCATAAAATGTTAGTCTAATGGGTATCCACTCTTACCCACCGCTCTCCTGGTCAGTCGAGTGTCGTTAGCCGAACGGGTTTGATAGAACCGTTGAGCCTCTTAAAAGTATAATGCTATAATTGAAAGTACTAGAACCTTAAACAAAAAACCCAATCTAGTTACTTTAAGTTAAAAATGTGAATTGGTGCTAATCCATGGAATTGCACATTGCACTTTGTGGAACGTTGGTGGAGCGTGTGTGGTTTACCGGTACACCAACTGGGGTCCGCAAAGAGTTGCAATGGGTTTCTCGATTTTGTCATTATTAACGGAGCATGTGTGGTTAACCGGCACGTTAATTAGAGATGACAATTGACTTCGAGAGTACCAAGCGAATTTGCATGGTTATTCACACCCGGTTTGTGATCCTCGGCATCCCAGTCACAAACAGTGGGGCACATCCGAGACTAAACATGCCATTGAATAGTTCAATGTGTCTCAACAGATCTAGGAATTTCATCAGATGAAATTGATAAGTGTATTATCTACCTTAATGACCATTATGTTGTGATTACGGCATCCCTCTTCACACCATAGTTGGGGCATTTTGGGTCCTAGCCTTAATAAATAATATATTGGGTAATTATTTAAAAGGATTAATTAAACTAATAAAATTCTGTTTATTGTAGATGTCTGAACCAAGTGTCTATTCTCCTCCCTCTCCTCCTTCACCCATTTCTGAGAGCATCAGAAAGCACCTGCTAAATATGGAAAGGCTGACTGGCCTTAACTGTAAGGAATGGCTTCGCAATTGGAGACTGGCTCTCGGTATTGCGGGCAAGCTTCATCTCACCGAGTATCCGATCCCGGTTCCACCGAAACAAGTCATCATAAAGAGCCTTTATGATAAGCATGACTTATTAGTTGATGAATCCGAAAAGATTCGTGACCTCATGCTATTGACCATTGACCCCGAGTTCCGCAAGGATTTTGAATCCTTGGGGCCATATGAGTTAATGCAATCGGTTGAGGAAATGTTCCGAAAACTGGTCGAAGAGGAACGAGCTAGGATCTTCAAAAGACTTGCAGAGTGTAAGTTAAAAGAAGGAAGTAGCATCGATTCGCATGTTCTTCAGATTGAAGTGTACATAGGCGAATTGTACAAACTTGGTTATTCCATGAGTCAGGAGTCGAGTGTTAACACTCTACTCACTTCACTAACCAGTAAGTACGATCTGTTTATTCAGACGTATAGAAAGGAAGACCAGAAAAAGACCTTAATGGAAATGCGTCCACTGTTGACTTTATACGAGTCACTCTTGGACAGGCATAGCTCCAATGGTTCAGCTACTTCTGGATTAAGTCCAGTGGAAAGACGCAGCAAGAAACGATCCAGATCGTCTGGATATGTCTTAAGCTGGGAATCCACAAAATCGGATACAGTCGCAGAAAGATTGGAAGACGCTCCAAGGTCAAAATCTTTTGAAAGCTCAGGTATATCTAAAAACCTCAAAACTCCTGTTCCATAATTCCTTGATGCATAATGTGATAGTCACATTTTGGTTTGTATGCAGGGAATCAGTAGGGTACGGGACATTGGTGCATAGGAGCACATTTGGATTGGATTTCCGGCTCATGCAATTTTGAAGTTTAGTTAGATATTGAAATATTGTTATTAGCTTTTAGATGCGTATGACATTGTCCATCATATAGTACATTGTGCAAGGATTTTTTATTTTAATAAAATTGTCAATTTTCTTTTAACACATGTTGTTTGAAATATCCTTGAAATGTTGTATGATTGTGTTGAATGCATGATTAGTAATAACTTGAATATTGATACATCCAAAGTGTTTGGATTTTAGGAATTGTGCTCATTATGATTGTTAAAGTGAATATTATAAGAATCAATTCAACCAAAGGTCCAGTTGGACGGGACTTTGGAATCATTTGACTTAAAGTCACATGATGAATTGTGTTCTTAATGTGTTAAGAAATGAATCAACCAAAGATCCAGTTGGACAGGACTTTGGAATCATTTGACTTAGAGTCAGATGATGATTAAGTTCTTTATAAAGCACATGTGGCAAGAAATGAATCACCCAAAGATCCAAAGGATAGGATTTTGGAATCAGTTGACTTAGAGTCAACTGAAGATTGCAAGTCTTGAACAGAATTAACAAAGTCATAAGTTTACATAGAGATGTAAAAGACATTGAGATTAGGAGCAACGGACACATCAGTTTATGTGTATTGCTCGAATCTTCAAATAGAACACAATTGTTTGTACTTCACAATATTTGTCATTCGGTATGACGAATATGACTTCGCTTATCAGAATAAGCGATTGGATTGAAACCTTGAACAGTTCAAGGGCTTCAAAGGAAGTACGAGATCCACAGAACCTGAGTGACAACATAAACTGGGAAAATGTTTCACAGTTATTCTCTTCCAAGAACATTAATAGTTATAATGTGTCTTAGGGAAGATGATGGAGCATTGGTCGAAACAGTTCGATCCTCGATGTATGAGATACATTGCCAATTAGTTTCCCGTAAATTAAACACTAAACCAGTCAGACCATATAGACCATATTCCAACCACATCCTTCGACTAAGTAGGTTTTGCAGACATTGTCTGAAATGTAAAGCTGGGGTTATCCCACTTGTACATTAAAGGTCCAGGGTCTTCTAGTGTTCGTCCGAACCTCATGACTGGCCTGAACCTAATCAGAAATGTCATTTCACTGGCTATCCCGCTGTACCTGGAAAAGAAAGAGCTCTTTTAGAAAGAACTCATATTCTAAGGAGACAGTGGGAGTTGGGACAGTCCTGAATGAGTTCAGGATTAGCCGAGTGAAATAACCTTTAGTCATCGCTAGGCTTAGAGCAGAAATTAGATTTCTGTTCTAATACTGACATAACCTTCTCTTGACCAGTAGTACTGATCACCGTCATAAGTAGTTATGATCAGGGTGACATACCGATTAGTGGTAAAACATTATAGTTGGTACGGATTAGCAATCCGACTACTTGGAAGCATTGGTGAGCCCGGTTGCTGCCAATTAAGAGAACTTTAGGACGAGATACAGTCCATGTGACAGTTTGATTGATTTTACAACTGGTCTTAAAACCAGTGGGAGTAATCATCAAAAGAAACCAACATGGACAGAAACGTACTTTCAGAACATTTGGTTGAGTGAGACGATACTCAAAGTCAAGTAATTGACTTCGAGAGAAGCGCTCTCAATAGAAGATGAAATCCGAAAGGATACTGCATATTGTAAGTCGTTAGTGGAGCGCGTGTGGATCACCGGCACACTAATAGGGACTCACAAAGAATATGCCAGTATAGAGGTACATGGGCCAGGGATTTCCCCGCTGGCATCTCGCAAGAAAGGATATTCAGATTCTCAAAATATGCCAAATGATTGGATTTTGAAAAGGGGCTGAAAGATATCCATTAAGATGTCAGAAAGGTTTGGATTCTCAAAATGTGCCAAAAGCTCTGGATTTTGTGAATAGTCCATAACCGTGTAAAAGCCAGTTGGAGTGTTGCTGTTATCTATCTCCATATGTGTGTTACATATTGTTTCTAGGAAACATCTCTTTTCATTACAAAGTGTAATGACTTGGTGTTAAGAGACGGATCGCTATGAAAGACCTAATAGAGATACGGCATAGTCAGGTGGTTGTAAACATCTATGAGATAGATCGAAACTCTGCCAAAATGATCTTGATGAGACTCAAGAATGCATTACCCTAGGAAATAGTTTCCTGTCATTGCAAAGTGTGATGATTTGGCATGAGAGATATAAAAGGTGCAACATACTCACATAATCCATTGACATATATCAGATAGATGTCGTCATCAGTATAGAACTGGCCATAGTAAGCATGATCTTGATAAGATTCAAGATGCATGAGAAAAAGTCTCTGAAAGGATATAGTCATTAAAAGTCGTGACACAAGGATTATAAGTAACCCTAAAGATTCCAAAAGATTTTGGAATAGGACTGGATCGAATCCAACAAGTTTCTTGGATCGATCAGAAGTGTCATGAACATGTCTTGATGACTTAATGCTTAGAGCATAGTGAGTCAGATTCAGGATATGACCTGGCTGGGAATACTTAATGGATTTTGTACATACATAAGAAATCATTGGAAAATGATTAGGGGTGAATGTTGATAACAATTTGAAAAGAGTTTTTCAAATAAGGACTTAATGGTTAAAAAATTTCGTTGGCATTCCGATGGAGCGCGTGTGGCTCACCGGCACATCGTAACACCTCGAAATAGTCTTAGGGTGCAGTCATGTGGACTAAAGATCCCGAGAACCATGGAAAGTCACAGTACATAGAATGGAGTTGTTAGTGAGAATGACGGTATGACCAAAATTGAAATATCATCGGAAGGATATCCGATCGGATAAAGTGTATTATTACATAGAAAGAGTGAAAGGTCAAGTAGACATAGATACATAACACGAATTAAATAGTTTAATAGGAATCTAGAAACCGTTAATAGTTTTATGTAAAATCCGACTTGGTGATTACCTCGTGGAGACTTGGTAATTAGGCAATATTAGCCACCAGTCAGATTTTAAGTTTCAATTTTGCATGTTTCACTTCCCGAATAATTTGATTATTCAAAAGTCCACAGTCACTCATACTTTTCGGGAGTAAGTATGAACAAAGACTGTCGTGAATTGGTTTATAGATTGTCTAAGGAGTTAGACATTGCAGTAAGACTGCTGCAACGTTCATGAGTACTTAGAAATAGAGATTTGAGTATTGGATAAACTCGCGCTCAATAGATTGCTTCATGGATTACATCACGAGCAATGTTGAGACGATAATATCGTATGATCTTGAAACGGAGACATATGAGTTGAAATTTACGAGTCGGTTGTGCATTGATAATGCGAAAACGCATCGGTAACTCGATGTTACAAAACGCATTGTTTTGTACGATTTGATAAGTAAAAGACACAATCGTATGAGTCAAAGCTTATTCGTTCCTTGACCCTGATAGGGAAACAGATATATGTAGGCCTCTCGATGATTTTGAAGTTGACTTAAGTGCTGGCCAGCCTGGACTAAATTGATGTGTTCAATTAGAAGTCCGAAAGTCATAAGCAGAATCGGAAATCGAGAAACAGAGTATCGGACAGAGATTGATCTCAATCCATGTCTCGTGTCTGAAAATATCTTGTTGGACGAAGGATCATATGATCACTTATCTATGGACAAAACTGACTGGGTCAGAGTTCGGCAGCAGTTTCTTGGAAGCTGCAGGTTGTTTATTAATCAGAAGATAAATTAAAGTCATAGACTTATCAAAGTGGGAGACTGTTAGATTAGGTGTCTAAGCCATGACTTTATATTTATATTTATCTTGTTGATTGAAGCAAAGTTCATTTGGGTTGCCCTCATAGCTGGAGGTTAGGATAGAGTTAAAAGTTTGATTTATTAAATGTTTAATAAATCAATAGAATTAATTAAATGGTTTATTAATATATTTAAGTGTTAATATATTAATTAGAAACTATAATAATTAATTAGAAATTAATCTAGAATTAAATGGATTTAAGTTGGAGATTAATTTAATTAATTGAAAGTGCAGGGACTGGTTTTGTAATTATTCAATAGTTGAATATTGACTGGCCAGTCTAAGGGTTAAAGGTGGCGAGATTTGTGGTGCCACCACAAGGGTCTCGAAACCCTAATTAGGGTTAAGGAAAGCCTTGTCCAAATGGTTAACAGGCTTGCCCATTTGGAGGCTCCTTAGGGTTTCAGGTGTATCCCTAGGAGGCTATAAAAGGAACCCTCTGGCTCCTCATTATTCACGCCATTTCTCACTGTGATTACTCTGCTGGACTGTCTTCTCCATTGCTTTGGGTGTGACTTGCATCTGAGGCGTGACACTTGTGCTGCTAGCTTCAAGAACAAGATCAAAAGGTTGGTTATTCTTCATTTGATCTTTAGAAATAATTGTTGGCCGTTAGATATTAGTTTATTATCCTCATAGAAGAAAACATAGATCTTTCTAGGGTTGCATATGAACCATAGGAATTTTTGTGTTCATTGTTTGCTAGAAAACCCTTCATAATAGACCGACTAAACAACTACATTCAATTGTATTTTTAAAAACATTATTTGAAAATCTGATCCAATGTTGAAAAATACAATCCAATCCGACCTAGTTTTTTTTTTAATTCGTTTTTGGATAAATTCGACTTTTGTACACCTTTGGTGTAACAGTTAAGATTAGTAAGTTCGGATATATCAGCTTGTCGTTAATATTCTAATTTAGATGACTTGTTGTCAAAAAAATTATTAATTAATAATATCTAAACATTAATAATTTTACATAACAAATTTGTTTGTGTATCGTGACATCTTGCTTCTGCTTTTTACTATAACGATTTTGTATTTTGATAAATATAATTGATTATGAGAATGTCATCAATACTAAAATCAAATTCACTATTATGATTGGAATCGTTTTTCAAAATATTATTATGTCAATTGTCTCTTATATCATTCTACACATTAAAAAATAATATGATATTAAAAAACAATTAATTTTGAAATTGAATGATAATTAAACCGATCATTAAGGAGTTAGAAACGTTTCAAACCAATTAATTTTTTTAAGAAATTTAAAATTATGAGAAAATGACATGTAGCAAATTCAATGAGAAAATGACATGTCGCTTTGAGTTACTTATTTATTAGGATAGGATATATATATATATATATATATATATATATATATATATATATATATATATATATATATATATATATATATATATGTGTGTGTGTGTGTGTGTGTGTGTGTGTGTGTGTGTGTGTGTCGAGTTATAGTGAGAACCTAAAAAAGTGAGAGAACCTAGGAACTTTTTTTCTACACAATATTTTTCAAAAAAAGTTGCAGCCAATTCTTTTTATGTGCGTCTAAGAGGTTTTAAAAAAATCAAAACAATTTATATTTATATACATATGCATATAAAATTCACATGTATATGCATATATGCATATATAAACTTTATTTTTCAATGTGACGTATATAGAATGTCTAAAAGATTTGAAAAAAATTTAAAAAAAAATCATTTTTTTCATATGCATATATGCGTATATAAACTTATTTTCAATTTTTTTTAATATGACGTATATAGAATGTCTAAGAGATTTAAAAAAAATAAAAAAAAACTATTTTTTTCATATGCATATAAATATGCATATGCGTATAAAAAAATTAAAAAAATGATCTTTTTTTAATTTGTTTTTAAATCTTCTAATCGCATAGTATAAAAATTTGGGTTTTTTTTGAAAAATATTATGTAGAAAAAAATTCATATAATGGGTTCTTAGGTTCTTAGGCTTTTTTAAGTTCTTAATTGAGTTATATATATATATATATATATATATATATATATATATATATATATATATATATATATATATATATATATATATATATATATATATATATATATATATATATACTTAGGATCTTTTGAGAACCAACTTCACCCTGAGAACCCGAGAACTCCCAAACCGATATTTTTTTTCAAAAAACCGACCACATAGGCCTCTAAAACGCTCAAATAGGTGCCGGGGCGCTGAAAAAAATTTCCGAAAAAATGACTTTTTTTTTGAAAAATATTTGCACATGTGCAAAAAAAACTTTGCACATGTGCAAACTTTTTTATACGTACATTTTTTTTCAAGTTTTTTTATTGATGTCTTTCTAACATATATTTAAGGCGTTCTGTAAAAAAAATTTCAAAAAAAGTGTACGTATAAAAAAGTTTGCACATGTGCAAATTTTTTTTTTTGCACATGTGCAAAGTTTTTTAAAAAAAAAAGACGTTTTTTTCGGATTTTTTTTTTTCGAAAATGCTTAAAAGTGTGCGTTTTAGAGGCCTATAAGGTCGGTTTTTTGAAAAAAAAAAAAAAATCGGTTTGGGAGTTCTCGGGGGACTTGTGGTTCTTAAAAGATCCTAACTATATATATATATATATATATATATATATATATATATATATATATATATATATATATATATATATATGTGCGCGCGCACGCGCACGTGTGTGTGGGTGTGTGTTTGGAGTTAAATTTAAAACTTTTTAAATATATAAAAATGGGATAACCCGAAAACCCGGAGCATTTCCATCCTGATCCGGTATAACTGGATCCGACATTTCAGACCAAATCCAGATTAAATCGTACGAGATAATCCAAAATCTCGCTCCATCTTTGTTTGGTTTTACAAGAATCAAATAAAGGAAAGTCAGAATTGGATTTAATTAGACGTTTTTGCATCCATTATAAAGGAAAAGACTCGTATTCGATTTCACGGATCCATATATGCGCCACTCCCCAAATTGTTCTAAGAAAATAGTTCCGTATGAGTTATAAATGATGCGAAACGCCGGAAACGCAAGAAAAGCGAGCAAGGCCCAATATTTGATTGTAAAATATGTCCCACAGTCCACAAGTCACTATTACATTGGATAATTGAAGACAATTTCGATGATGTGGACACCCATATTTATCCAAACTCCAACACTAGTGGCATATTGATCCACAGCCTTTTTATATTCTATAATATAAATAGCAGACGCAATGACTTGCGTTTGCATGTAAAGTTATGAAGTTAAAATTGTAATAAATATATTATTAAAGATGTTTATGGTATTGATATCAGCTGATATTAATTATGTGAGAGTTAAAAGACCTATTTTGGTGTAGTGAAATAAGTATTTTTCCGACAGGATATAAAGATAATCATTCTTTAATAGGAAATTGGAAGACAACGTAAAACTTGTCTTATAAATATGTTTGGAATGAGTTAAGTATTTATATGACTGGTTTTATAATAAAAATAATTTATATTAAAAGATGAAAGTTGTATGATGTAAGACATAAAATGACCATTGTGAATTGATATCTAATGTATGAGTTTGATTATCTAATTGTAATTAGGATAAGAACTTTAATGTAGATTGATATCTAATATTTGAGCTTGATTATCTCATTGTAATTAGGATAAGAACTTTAATATGCCTTAAAATAATTGAACAATTTATATTAGTTCACGACTTAAAGTATTTATAATATGTGATGTATCTTTTAAAAAATATGAATTTTTCATATTTTAGAAAGATTTACTTATTAGAAATAATAACTAACAAAGAAGTAATTGAATATGAATTATATGCGAAATGGAATATGATTAGTTTTGGAAAGGGTTATATTTTCTAAAGAAAAGTTAATATGAAACATTTGTACACTTATAACACCAAAGAAGTATGTACAAAGGCTTTTGGGTAAAATGAGCATTCCTATTGTTATGTATTATAACGAATATAAGAATTCACATTTGATGCTTTGAAGTAATTTAAATTTGGAAAATTCAAAATCATTGTGGGTAAATGAGATATATGTGGGAATCAAAGTTTGAGAAAGTTTTAAATTTTAAGAGCAGCAAGTATTATAACTACCTCTCAAATTGAATGTAGCAATAAGTAAAGAATCAATTTATATATACTAATAAGATGAAGGGTTGTGAATTTGTGGATCTCAACGAGTGGTTGAGGAATAATTTGTAGGAACTGAAGGCATTCTAGAACCAATGAAAAAGTTTATATGTTTTGGGTGTTGAATTTAGATGAACTTGTTAACAAACAAAAATGCAACGATGGCATAAAGCAAAACAATATTTAAATCCAAGAACGAATCCATGTTCAACAAAACTTGCAAGTCAAGCTAAACCTAGAAGCATCATTTAAGGTTTATACCTTTCTTTGACGAGTCTTGATCCAATATTGGATGAATGAGGGTCCAACATAGCACCCCTCTAGCGGAATCGCACCCCAAAGCTATAAACAAGCACCAAAAGTCGGAACCTTCAAGCTCCTAGCCGAGAACTCCCACAACCCATGAAGAACATGGTTACTTTTGATCTAAGAAACTCAGACCAAGGCTTTGATATGGGTTTTTGCAACCCGAAAAGGAGAGAGAGAGAGAGAGAGTGTGTGTGTGTGTGTGTGTGTGTGTGTGATAGAGAGAGAAAGAGATTGAGAGAAATAGAGAGAGAATAATCTAATAAGAGAGAAAGAGAGCAAAACCGGGAAGAGAGGTGGTGGTGGTCGAGGGTTGCTTAAAGTCGAAGCAAGAAATGAGATAGAGAGATAGAGAGAGAAAGAGAGATGGAACGATAAGAGCTAGAGAGATAGTATTAGGATTTTTGTGTGTTGCTTTGTTCCCAAAGAGTCACAAACCCTCCTTTTATGCTTGAGGTATCCATATCACTTTGATAACTTTATCAATGTGGGATACCTTTAAGTATTTATCAATCCAAAAAGCCATATTAGATAAAGTACCGTATTATATAAGTTCCCAAAATATTAAACCAACTAAACCAAACATACTTGAGCTAATCACTTGCACATTGATGACTATAGACCTACTATGGTGACCATGCTTTGTCTATGACAATGGCTTAGTAAATGGATCAGCCAAATTCCCTATCCGATACAACTCTGCTAATTGTGATGTCTTTGTTTAATAAATCACGAACCCTTGGTGGATTCTGGGAGTGTTACTTCTATAATAAAAATCATCATGGAAAATGTTTACTCTAACCCAAATGGAAAACGAATATTATAGTGACACAAATAGGGATTGTACTTCCCACTAAATATTGACAATATGGGTTGTTAATAATTGCTTTATGTACTCACAAGACTTTTGTCTTATCTCTTGTTTGTGTGTGATTTGTGTCATGTATTTAGGAATATGATGGTGAGGTGTGGTAAGAAAGTCTAGTATGACCTTTAGACTAGAAGACGTCCTTGTGATTAGTAGAGACATGGAAGCTAAATTGTTAATGAACTATTATATGATATCATATTTGTTTTTGTAAGGCTTGTCATGGCTCTCGAATATAGGATGTGACATCTAATGATACACCAGACTTTATATTTTTGTAATGAAATTGCAAAACAATGGGACATGGTTCAGTTTATCTTTGCTATAAAATATGTGTTAAAATGGTGTATGAATTGGGGTGTTACAGACAGAAGCACTTCCTTAGTGGATCAGCAACTCGGTAGGAACCGAAATAATCAAGAACAGCAAAACCGAGACAAGCCTCGCTACGGTTCAGTTTAGAAAATTATTGTCTTTGGTTAGGTAAAGCGAAGCGATGTGTGGCAGCTTACCAGATAATCCACTTTCAAATAAGTGTCTTAGGGCACAAGTTCCCAGGTCAGACACGAGCAACATGCAATAGCAGAAAGGTGTTTTGTCCTACATGGCCCATGACCTGTCCCATCAATTGGCCTATTCCAGAAGCCATAGTGCGAGAATATTTTCCATCATTTCGTTTAGATCTCCCTGCCCCATATATATACGACCTCAGATTGTAACAATGAGAATGTGAAGAGCGTGAGCCAAAATATTAACAGAGTGCTGTAAATACTTGTATAGTTTGTATAGGATCCATAATCAACAAGAAACTCTTTCTACTTCTTACAGCGGTCGTAGCTTGATCTGCATAGATTTAATGAACCGCTTAAATCCTTGATTTATTATTTTCATTGGTTGTTTTCTTCTTGTCGTTCCTGTTAGTCATGATTAAATCGTGCAGAAAGTGCACTTATCCTCATCCTTAATTCCAACAATAGCGTCGAGCACTACTATACGTAAAGTCAAATTGGAAGTTCCCTACATAGATTTTACCTTGAAAAGGTCTATTATGATACCAACATTTTTTGAACACTTTATAACCCCTGGTTTTTGCTACTACCCACCCTTCCTAGCATTTAAAGAAACAACATCCATTAATCAACCTTAATATCACGAATTCAATTCATCAAATTCCTCGTTACACATTTTCATATCATATTCCATAACTTTTCCAGATTTTATCATGTGTAAAAGCTCGTCAATTAAAGAAAGTATATTATTGTCATTCACTTTTATAGATAAAAAGAATGATTTTGAATTTTATTAAGCCATCTACATTTATAGAATGTTACCTTTCAATTTCAAATATAAAGTTGTGGAACTTACCTTGGATACTGGTCGTGAATCCTAAATTGGCATGTGATTATGTACATATTTACTACTAGTATCACACATGAACTCAAAGCCAATAGGCTAGCTGGTTGTGGATCCAAAGTGACCTAACCACCCCTAATAATCATTAGGACTGCCAAAATTTACATGTTGGCCAAAGAAAATGGATCATGTTGCAAAACTACTAAACCTAATGGAAGCTCTTTAACACTCTTCAACTTATTAACATTCTCATCCTCAATGGAATCAGTAATGATTTTCCTACCAACTTTTCCTTCCAATATATCATTAACTTAAACATTTTCATTCACCTCATTTCCCATAGTTGGTTATTTCCGTGCAAACAACTATCCATATGCTTATTTGCATTAACATTATGTTGATCCTAAATGAATCAACAACATTATATATAGATTCACCATCATCCCTCATATATTTACGATCACCCTCCTATATTGAACTATTATACATCCCATAAGGCAAATCTTCATATTTGACGAAACTTAACTCTTCTTTCACATTTCTAGGAATCAAACCAGATATCTCTCAAACCCAAACATCAAATTGCACCCCATCAATAGAAACCACTGCCTACTCTAAAATAATAGTGCAACTTGTCTTTATACATAGCATCCTCTAAGTTTTATTCTCATCATAGTCATCATCCAAAAACATGACCATACCCCAAGTAGACGCGACTTTTTAAAAGCACTTCTACCAAGAACACAACAGTAACCCATCAATCTTAATCCATGCGATCCTCTCATTGATAACAAAGCTTTTAGAAATTTCTCTTGCCTCTTTAAACAATGACTTAACCATCGTGTTGTTTATATGTGACACCCGGTTTCTCACTTTTAAATTACACCATAGATTACTCAAAATAACCCAGTACGTTAGAGGTGTAATTAAAAGATAAGCAACAAGTATACAAGTAGTTACCAAAAAGCAAGTATATCATACAAGTATATCCATAAACTGGGTTACAAAAACAACTAAGTTCAAAAGAAAGTTTCATAGATCACATAAGTCCCAAAAGTCAAGTCCTAGTACAAGTATATATCCCTCTGCAACCTTTTTCCTCCTGTCACCTGCACCACAATTTAAAGTTTATGAGCTACAAAATCTTAATGAGAAGATACTCAAGATTTGGTGATTATGCAACAATTTCTCAAATACTGTAGTACTTGTTGAGGCGTCAAACTCAATAAATAAATTAAGATAAATAAGAATCTTAAACTTGTTCTCTGCTCATTGTACTAATAATTTAACCAAGATACGAATCCGCAATGAAATAAAGTTCTGATTCCGTTTTCACATATTTGATAAGGTAATTTAACCAGGGCTAGAAATTATATTTGTTTCATCTAATATGGTTTTCAAAAGCATTAACAAGCTCTAACACTTTCAGTTCACATAGTTATTTAATCAAAATAAGCTCTTTGAATTAAATATATTTTTCTTAAATATAATCCAAACAAGCTCTTGGATTACATTAGAAAAATGCATTAGGATTTAAGTGAACAAACCAATCAACACTTGATACTTCTCATAAGTTCGGAAGCGTAAAAGTGTGTAATTCAAATTACACCCAAGTTAATCTTAACAAAAGATTAATTTCGGTGTTGTTACTAACATCTATTCATGAAACAATTACGGATTCCATAAATAAAATAACGATCATGATACAAACATCAATTCAAGTGGCCAACACGAACCGATATAAGAATCAATTAAAATATTTGATGCAAAACTTGAACAACTAGATGAAAAACATAAATATACTTCTAGCAAATGATTAAAGATCCCAGATCATATGTTTGATAGAATCGGAAGATGTAGAGATCTAGCCACACATGGTTTGGCTAGATCTCTAAGATGCAAAACAGTAACAATGTTCAAACGTACTTACAAACCAAGATCAAATATCAAATTTAATGTTTTCCAATGTTTTCTCCTCAATCTCCTTGATAAAAGGCGAATTTTCCTCTGTAGAAATGAACTACCCTTAAAAAATAACCCAAAAAGGCTTTAAAAATGTAGAAAAACTGCCCAGGAAAAACAATTCTGCGCGTTACATGGCCCGTGTAATATCACACGAGTCGTGTGTTTTGCAAACAGACCTTCTACCGGGTTTACACGGCCCGTGTAAATTTTACACGGCTTGTGTCAGGATCTTCAGTGAAATGCAGATTGGGAATGGGTCTAACACGACCCGTGTTGGGTCTTCAAACTTCAGTTCTTCATTTTTTTAAACTCCAGAAAGCTTCCATCTTGACTTCAATGTTCCATAGCTGTCCAACGCTTCGTCTAAGCCTCGTTTCATGCACGCCAATCCCTCGTTCATCATCTTTTTGATCCTCTCCACTTTTGCTCCACTCTTATTTGTATCCAATTCTCCTTATCGCGCTCCAAAGCTCTTTTTAACCTGAAAACACACACAAACTTATGAAGTATCGTCGTCCTCGGAATATAAATGAAAATACACGAGAATAACTATAAAGACAAATAAAGAAAGGAAAAACGGCCTAGAAAAGATGCATAAAATGCATCTAACAATACTCAATAACTACTAGCATAAAAACTCATTAATCTCATCATACTCATTTACTATCTCAGTCAATTAGTGTGCTCAATCACACTAAGTACTCATATACAACAAAGGACTCTCAACCTCGTGTAACGCGTGCTAATTGGTTATCTCAGCCAATTAGAATCAAAAGTAACACATTACATCACAATTCAAACATAAGTAATGAAATAGAGTTACTCACCTGAAGTATGGTCAGCTCGTGGTCCGCCCGTGCCTTTGGTATCACCCACTCTCCTGTATGTATCAGCTGTGAAACATCGCCACATATCAAGTTTCAATATCCTCAAATATCTCAATAACATCTAGCTCAAAGGATCAAGTAATCAACATATAATAACGGCCATAAACAATGGATAACAAATGCTATCTTAACTGCAGCCCCCAAAATTCGCAGTTTTACTCATTCGGTCACAAAAAAAACGCAACCAACATCACACCCATAGCTAAAGAAGCTTATACTAACAACATAGTAACATCATATGTAACAATCATAGCAATTTCACAAACTTGGCAAACTAGGGTTTAACACCCCCAAACCCGAAAATTAACTCACCTCGTTGGTTTAGGAACCAAGAACGCATTCACGGTGTTAGATTCGATTTCCTTATGTTTTCTCACAAAAACCCTTGGTTTAATTTGACCGATTTTCACCTCCTTTAGCTCTGAAATCTGTTTTAGGTATATTTTTGTTCGTAATGAACATTTCAGCACTTAAAAAGAAAGTCTGTCCACATAAACATTAGCGTCGCTAATGTTATAAGTTAGCGTCGCTAACTTACACGACCCGCGTGTCTCAGTTCAAAAATACACGACTCGCGCAACAAGCTCAAGAGCTGTCGGGTTGCTACAATACTTTTTACGCGACCCGCATGGGTTTTCTCTTGCTACTCGCACGACCGGGGTATTTTTCACTTGGTATTTCGATCGTAACTTTTTCGTCTTTTATCTGTTTTTAACAATCTATATTACTATATATGCTTAGAAAGCTAAGAAAAAATTATACAACTTGATTAGGCTAATTATAACTCTAGATTAGCACTTCTCTAAACACTTAATAACTAACACTAACCATTTACCTGCATAAACGTCTCGGCTAGGGAACAGGTCTCACATTGTATTTTGTCAAACTATTTCCCAATAATAATACATGTTTGATAAGTATAATAACCTGGATCCACGCGACTGGATTACTAAACAAGTGAGACTTATGTTTGTTTTTTGGTGAATCATCAATCTTGATATCCAAAACAAACAGAACCCGCTTTATCTAATCTGAATTATCTGGGCTCTCAGTTAGTTGAAAAGTATCAAGGGTCAAGTCTAAACACCTCGGATGTATTTGCTCAAAGTTTCGGTTATAATATTGATTTACTTGTGGATGTTGAGCTTTTATTTTACCCACTTAATAGATAATATGTACATGATTTACATTTTGTATGAAACTTTTAGCACTACACTATATCAGATGTGAAGTAAGGTGTTGTTTCTTTTTTACTTGATGAACTTAATGCATAAAAGAATTTAGTGGTTCAGTTATATATGGTTGTTTCCTTTTACTTAATGCTAACAAAATATCTTAGTAGGTTAATTTATAAAATAGGTGTCATTAACATTAAGTCGTGATTTTATATTCAGTTTTCCTAAATTACCCTTATTTTCTTCAGCAAAAATCATATTTATATCGAAAATTATGAGTAATGGAGTAAACATTTCATTCTTAAATATTGAGTTATTCAATATTATATATATGTAAATATCATACAAATTTCATGTCCAATTTAATTTTATTATTTGACTTACTTTAGTTATGTTCAATTTAATTTATTAATCATGCTATTTTTTTAGTTTTTTTAATTTTTGAATTTGGATACGTACAACTTTTATTTATAACAGTCATTAAATAATTTGTTATTTGTTAAGTTTAAACATAAGGGTAAAATAGTCATTTACTCATATTCAGACATTCGATTTAGCATATTTATCAATTTAGGACTTAACAGTAAAAAAAAGAAACAGAACCTAAGTCTCTATTTTTTATGAGTGGATCTATACATACACTCTATGATCTGTTTGTACCCTCCTAATTTGAAATTTTATTTTTTGTTGCTTTTTATTTTTGTCTTTTTTCCTATTTTGTCTATTTGTTGTTTTTTTTACTTTTACAAATAATATTTGATTTGTTTTTTATTATTATTAGAAAAACAATACATAATAGTAAATTTAGCTTTTATAATTTTGACGTTTTAGTAACAATAAAACAATAATTTTTTATTAAGTAATTATGACACAACGAACGACGTTCATAAATTTATAAAATTATGTCAAATTATATCAAAACGGTTATGTCAAATTCGAACGATTGTATAAAAAAATAAATTAAATAATAATAAAGCAAAGTTTGTCTTTATTACTCAGAGATACTAAATGGTCCAATATTACAATTGCGTGGTGCATTATCTGGATATGAGAATCTATCAAAACTATCTAGCAAAAATAACACAAATTTACAAAGATATGAGAATCTATCAAAATTATATAGCAAAAATAGATACCTGGTCATATGATTCAATCGTTGTATTAAATTGATATAGACAAAGATATGAAATGGTTGTAGAATGCATGATATAAATAATGTAATAATATTCCAAAACAAAACATCAGATCAGTTTCTTTATAATAATAATAATAATTATTATTATTATTATTATTATTATTATTATTATTATTATTATAATGTGTGTCATATTTATTCAGTTATTTTATAATTTTTATTTAGTATTTGAAAGTACTAAACAGTAAATTACGTATTATATGAAAAACTAAATGATAAAATTATATTTAATCACTATTTTTAATTTGACGTTATTATTATTTATCATGCTTCAACAATTCATTGTTGTATAATAACGATCTGTAAAAAATTAATAGATCGTAGTTAGTTGCGTGAATATGACATCCATTTTACCCGGACACGCCGTTCTTTATTTAAATAAGTCGACATACTGAATAACATATTATTTATTTGTTTTTAAAATGTTTAAGGTGTAACTTTTTTAAATAATAATAATAATAAAGAAAAAGACAACAAAAGACGAAAAATAGGCAAAACAAAACAACTAGTCAAATCAGGAAGTGTTTATAGATTAAAAACTAATTTAATTAAAACCCAATTTGATTTGGATGGTTGTCAATGGAGGGTACAAAATTTAATAGGAGGGTAGCTATAGCACAACTAATGTTTTATTGGTAAAACTTACCGCTTGTAATTCAATATATTTTTTGTTTTCTTTATTTTATTCTTGTATTTGAAACTAATTAAAATAAATGAGTTTCTACCTAAAATAATTTCGTATAGATCAGGCTTTAGAAAATTGTTTTTAAAGTTTATGAAATAAGAAATAAATAATTTAATAAAACGACGAGCTAACAAGAGATAATGATGTTGCTGAATGTCTTTTGATGTAACTTGTAAGCCACCCTTCGAAATTATTGGAGGTTGAGATCTTTCTAAAAGCAATTAGTTCGTTAGTTAATGCAACGTATCAGTATGAAACAAAAGGATTTTCGATTTTTCTTTAACCTTTATTTCTACATTTGTATTTTGCAAAACAAAAAAATCAAATTGCATTTTAAATGAGTTTGATGTTTATACTATGATTATTAACTAAAGTTTTATAAGTCGATTGGAAAAGTGTGTTATTATATATCTATTTAATTACCGTCTTTTTTGGTCTATTCATGTAACGTTTTTTTGCGTACTGCTTTTTAGTGTCAAAAAGTGTCACGCGGATCTTTGTGGATCCGTTTGATTCTTTGTCGGATTCTTGTGGATCCGGATTTCATGTATGTCGTTGCTTCTTCGTGATCCTTCTCCCACCGCTTCATTCACTCACCGCTTCATCCTCTCCGCCACGCCTCTTCTGTTCTTCACCATAGCCTCTGTCTTCTCCCGTATACCCCTACGTCTTCTCCCCATCTTCCCCAAAACCTCCGCCACGCCGTCTTCTCCCCATCTTCCCCATCTTTTCCCCAGTTGCCTCTTTGTTGCTCAGATGTAATCGACGTGGAGATACGGTAAGAGAGGGGAGGGAGAAGGAGCTATAAAATGGGAGAAGGGTATAGTTGTGAGTCTTCTTTGCCGTTACCGACTTGGCCTGAAGAGCCTCGCCCCCATGAAAGTAGCTGGAGGGTGACGTATATTTTCTTGCGACTTAAATGTCTGTCTTCGATTTCAAAAATCCATTTATTGTTGTCATTGTAGCGCTCCTCTACTGGTTTTGAAGGTCTGCTTTCAAAATGCTTTTAATTAGGGGTCGCGACTGTGGTTCAGGGCATCGAATTTTGAAGATGTCGTTCGTATATTCTTTATCGGAAACTTCTTGAAGGAGGTAAGTGAAAGGCTTTCTTGTAAAATAACTCTGTTAAATGGATTTAAGAAAGATTTTATTGTATTCATAATATTTCAAATAAAAAGTTTGATTATGAAAATCTTCCCTGTGATTAGGTTATGCGATTTTTTATTGCAAGTCAGGTGCGCTTGCAAGCCAGAATTGTTTGATATTGGTTCTATTTCACGTTAGTTTCTTGAAGATCGTAGTCAAAGTGCAGCCATGGTTCAATGGTCCTTCAGGCTTGAACGCCCTTTCGGGTATTATGCCATTGCCCCCATGTCTTTTTCTTTTTGTGTTTTTTGTTCATTTATGCTATATGGGGTTCTTTTTTTTTTAACTGCCGTTCAAATTTTTTGTGGAAGGAATTTTAGTTTCCAATTGAAACTAATCTATCATTCCCCTTCCATGTTTATTTTTACGTATTAGTGTTGCTCTTAATTCATCTGATGACATAAAAGCACAAAAAATAAGAAATCAGGACATGGCGAATTCAAATGATTTAATTGTTGGTGTCATGACCATTAGACCACCTTAAAAAAAATTAGATTGCTCTCTCTCTCTCTCTCTCTCTCTCTCTCTCTTTCTCTCTCTCTCATGACAAATTTGATTAGAGATTGGGCATAGAGAATAGGATGTACATATTTGGGAGCCTGTTCTTAACTAGGTTTCATTTTCTTCTACAGGTAAACAAGTGGGAGCCTGCTCTCTATTTCAGATTTGTTGTAAAAATTGAAGGTTTGTCAAGTATTTTGTCTTAATGAATCAAACCGTCAGGTCGACTCGCCTGTGGAGTCTGCTGCCCTTGTACTTTTCTATTCCAGTAGTCTTATGTCTGTCCATTAGTTGCTTAATTGTCTTTATCTAGGTACAAAAAGGACATTATGGGATATCTCCAAAATTCGATGAACCACTTGTGTCTTTCTTGGAGGGCCTCTCGATACAATTTAAGGCCAGTTGATGATTCTCTTCTTTGTTTGTTGTTATTGTTCTTTCGATTCATATAATTTAGTGCTTTGACTTTTTTTCCATATATGTGTATCACAAATTTTAGTAGTTGTAACGAGTTTTTAGATATAGAAAGTATGATTTTTGTAATAAATTCACATTTCTGCTTGAAATTTACCATGTGTCATCAATTGCAGCATACCCTATCCTACTCTCGAGCATACTGGGTCTCTAAATCAATAATTGCTTGGGATGTGGATGGAGTTGGTGGTTCATGTTATTTATACTCCAGTAGATCTGCTGCGTTGTCTGTTACAGAAAATGGAATTGAAGGTGTATCTTCTACCACAAAACGCATTCCTTTAAATTGATACATCATCTTCAACGCATGATTAAAATTTTACCATAAACAGGCCACGATTTCAATTTTAAGCTCGAAACTCATGATCAGAGGCTTCCAGAAAATGTAAGATATTGGTTGATACTTGATACTTATCATAATGTATAATTATGTGTCTTTTACTTTATTTTATCACAATAATGTAACTTTAATTCCAGGTGAGAGATAAGTTTCCTCATATACAATATTATAAGGCTTTTAAGGTCCCTACAACTTTGGATACCAAGAATATTCTTAAAGACCAACTAGGCATTGCTTTCTTTGACCGTAAGTATTTATGCTGCCATTTTCCTTTATGGCATCATGAACAATATTAAATATGAACTTTGTGGTTTTGTGCAGCCAGTGGACAATGCATTAGTGTTACTGGTTCACAGGTACCTGGTGTTCTTGATGACATTTTCTCTTATTTGGGTCCTCTTGGTGTTATTTTTTCAAATGAAATTGTCTCACTTTGTCTTTGGGCACCAACTGCTCAAGTAACCTACTTTAACAATCGAGTTATTATATTTTCTTGAAATATGTTCATATTCTTAATTGAACTTCTTGGGTTCATAAAACAGGATGTACGTGCACTCATTTATAATGGACCCTCAGGTGGAGAACCGCTTGAGATTGTCAAACCTAATGAATCCAACGGTGTTTGGAGTGTAAATGGTCCAAGAAGTTGGGAGGGATGTTATTATGTCTATGAAGTATCTGTTTAACATCTAAGCACCTTGCATATAGAAAAGTGTATTGCAAATGACCCTTATGCCAGAGGGTATGTTTTACTGTAGACAAATTTTGTTGCGGGAATTTATGGGCTTTCGGGCCGATATTGTTTGTCTTCAAGAGGTATACATTATAATTTCATAATTTAATTACTTTTCTTCGTATAGTGTGTCAAAAAATTGCTATAAAGAATTGCTTTTTAGGTTCAAAGTGATCATTTTGATGAATTTTTTGCACCCGAGCTCGACAAACATGGCTACTAAGCTCTCTATAAGAAGAAGACAGCCGAGGTTTTTAATGGAAGTCTTATGACTATTGATGGATGTGCTACATTTTTCAGAAGAGATATGTTTTCACATGTCAAAAAAATGAGGTTTAAATTGTTTTTTTTTGTTTGGATGGCGTTATAGTATAAAAATGAGGTGTAAAGTTTTAATGTTGTAACTTGTATATGTAGGTTGAGTTTGATAAAGCTGCACAATCTTTAACGGATGCTTTGATTCCAACTGCTCAAAAGAAAACCGCTTTAAATTGGTTAGTTAAGGTAAGATTGCATTTTTTGTAGTTTTATTGTTTTTTTTTCTTGTATTTTGATGAAAAGTGTCACGGTTGTTACAGGATAATGTTGCACTTACGCTCCAAATCGACAACTTTAATCTCGGCGGTGTCTCAGGCTCTCAGCCCCAGGACTCAACCCCACGAACAATTAGTAAATCAAATAGTAATTCTTTGTCTTCCCCTTTTTCGTTTATTATTTTTCTTGAAATCTTGTATGTACCGTTATACCAATTCCATAGGTCAGGTGTAGTTTTTAATTGAACGAGTTGTTGTACTGTATTGTATATGAAATTGAAGAAAGAGCTAATTACCTGCTTCCGAATGTCAAGAATCATACTTTCAACTTAAAATCAAATCAACTGTCTTATTTACCTTCTTTGAGTTATGATTTGAATCTAAAGGAGCTCACATGTCTATAAAACCAGAGAGGCTTGGGAAAGATTCTTTTACTAGAATTTCTTCTTCAAGTAATCAACATACGTCATCTGTTGGTACACCCCCACAAACTACAGTGCCACCCCCTTCTTCTCAAGTGTAAATATACATCCTACTTTCCACAATTTCCCCTCATTCTTTATTTTCTTTTAAAATGCAAATGTGACTGTAAAAATATTTGTTGTGTTTGTAGAGGTTCTCCTCTCTTTTGGATGGGAGTTGGTGTTGCATTCTCAGCAATACTTTCCCCAATTTTCCCTCATTCTTGATTTTCTTTTAAAATGCAAATGTGACTGTAAAAATATTTGTTGTGTTTGTAGAGGTTCTACTCTCTTTTGGATGGGAGTTGGTGTTGCATTCTCAGCAGTTATTTCATGGGTGAGTTATGAGTATGATAATATGTCGCTTGCACTTTCTTGAAAAATGATTTTTTTCTTATAAGATTTTATGAACATACTTCTATATTTGACTATTTATTGAATGACAGGCCGCTTCATACTTAAAGTCAAATTTCTTAATACACACAACACTTTATCCAGACAAACAGAAAATAGGGCATAACTTTCTTTTGATATGTTCCTAATTTCAGAAATACGCTATGCAATAAGCCTTTAAGACCATGATGGGACAAATGGACTCACAAAATAACCAATTCGCCGATGCCGGCTTTTCACTGGCATCCCCGTCTCCATTCCCGACCCCTCCGATGCAAGGCTCAACCGCCTCTTCACCGGCATCTCCTTTTCCATTCCCACCACCCCCACCCCATAATTCAAACTACGAAATAGTTTTTTTCAGCCTTTTCATTTGTTGAAATCCACAATTATTAAAGATTTTTTACGGGGAGGATCTTGTGATGACTTTGTAACTCATCTCATCTGCTGCAGTTGTGCAATGGGTCAAGAGTGGCGGGAACCTCAGCTAAAAGACTTTACATGTATCTAAACCTTTTTATGTTTTTTTGACTACCAATGACAATTTTTTATCCTCAAAAGAATCAAGTCGACACCATAATTAGCAATAAAGACAAATTTCCTATTTCTGTCAAAAGATCTCCTTGACCCGTGCGATAGCACGGGGGAAACACTAGTTTAAATTAAAAGTCGACTGAGAATGTGTTTCTCTCAAATAGTAAATTTCGTACGGCGCATATGAAAATGACTCCATGGTCGTAACTAATTTGATTCTTGCTTTACATGTTAAAAATGGCTGATTATTCAATTCAAGGTAAATAAAAAAGATTTTAAACGCAAGAAGACAATTTCACATTCCTTCTTCGTAAAAGAACAAAAGAATATGAGTTTTTTTTAGGGAAAATTGCATAAAAGTCATTAAGTTTTCCAATTTTCTCGATTTTGACACTGCATTTTTAGTTTTTGCAATTAAGTCATTATGTTTTCAGAAAAGTTGCAATTAAGTCATTATGTTTTCCAAAAAGTTGCAAAAATGACCATATGACCGGATGGTAACAGGTTACCAGGTCATATGGTCAGATTTGCAATTTTTCAGAAAACATAATGACTTAATAGCAAAAATAAAACATAGTGTCAAAATCAAGAAATCTAAAAAAGTTAGCGACTTTTAGGGTTTATTTCATAAAACACCCTAAATTTTCAACTTTTTTCTGTTTAAACCTAAAACTTTATTTTTTTCAAAAAAAACCTAAATTTTGGAGAAACTTTTTAATATATCCCCCTAACCGGTTTTACAGGTTATACATACTTTTTTTTTTCAGAAAAAACCCTAATTTCTTTTTTTTTTCCGAAAAAAATCCTCAATTTCAGTGATTTTTTCACAAAAAAAAAATGTTTCTTCGTTTTTGTAATTGACATAACTTTTATATACGATGTCCAAATTCTACGAATTTTATATCACTGGAAAGGTCGTAAGTAATACTACAACTTTGCTTTACTGACTTTTGTTTGAATATGTTTAGATATTTCGCTACACTGGCTTGTTTTTTTATAATAGCTGTATCTTTTGCATACGAGCTTTGTTTTCGACGTTCTATAAGTCGACGGATTCGTAAACACGAATACATCGTGTAATGAATATTATTTAAACCAAAATATTATTTGTATGATTTATCGAATTTTATGCTACTATAGTCTATTATTCGAAATTATAACGTTTACTCGATAATTGATTCGAAATAGCGTATTGTAGTATTATAATTTCCAATAATACATTAGGAAAGTTATGAAAATTATATTTCAATGTATTATCCTAATTTGCGCTCTGGTTGACCTTTGTTGACCAAATTTGACGGATGTTACAGACGGGGTCACAAGAAAGATATGCCAACTACAAAAACGAAGAAAAATAATTTTCTTTGTAAAAAAATTCCTGAAAAATCGTTTAACTTGCGGATAAACTCGTAAATGCCTAAATTAACTTGAATAATATTCATTACACGATGTATTCGTGTTTACGAATCTGTCGACTTATAGAACGTCGAAAACAAAGCTCGTATGCAAAATATACAGCTATTATAAGAAAACAAGCCAGTGTAGCGAAATATCTAAACATATTCAAACAAAAGTCAGTAAAGCAAAGTTGTAGTATTACTTACGATCTTTCCAGGGATATAAAGTTCGTAGAATTTGGACATCGTATATGAAAGTTATGTCAATTACAAAAACGAAGAAACATTTTTTTTGGTGAAAAAATCACTGAAATTGAAGGTTTTTTCCGGAAAAAAAAAAGAAATTAGGGTTTTTTCTGAAAAAAAAAGTATGTATAACCTGTAAAACCGGTTAAGGGGATAAATTAAAAAGTTTCTCCAAAATGTAGGTTTTTTTTTTTAAAAAAAAATAAAGTTTTAGGTTTAAACTGAAAAAAGTTGAAAATTTAGGGTTTTTTATGAAATAAACCCTAAAAGTCGCTAACTTTTTCAGATTTCTTGATTTTGACACTATGTTTTATTTTTGTTATTAAGTCATTAGGTTTTCTGAAAAATTGCAAATCTGACCATATGACCTGGTAATCTGGTCATATGGTCATTTTTGCAACTTTTTGGAAAACATAATGACTTAATTGCAACTTTTCTGAAAACATAATGACTTAATTGCAAAAACTAAAAATGCAGTGTCAAAATCGAGAAAATTGGAAAACTTAATGACTTTTATGCAATTTAGCCTTTTTTTTACACCACTCATGTTTTCCATTATGTGTTGTTTATTCAGTTTGGTGAACATTTATTGGATCTTCTAGGCTCTAGCTATATTCTTTTATCTTAAAGGATACGTAAATTTAAAAATTAACATAGAAAATAATAGCAATTGGAGGGGGAGGGCTTTGCTTGCCGGCAAGACAAAGAGATACCGACTCTTTTTAGTGCATAAACACGACAAACCATCAAATAAACTTTTTTTATTCTTTTTAACGACATATTTTAAGCAATATCTATCATATTCATTCATACTTATGAAATAAATCGTTAACCATTAATTAGTTTTTAAGGCAAATTACATGAACTCTCCTTAATGGGAAGCCAATGTTTGAATCCTTGCTGCAAAACCAAAAATCGTTAACCATTAATTAGTTTTTCGCTTATGGTTTATGTTCCTTAACAAAACCAAAAATCATTGTTGGATATTAGTGGATAGCTTACGTGTACATTTGACCTAACAATATAGTCAAAGATAACTTAGCCTTAGCTTGTATTTAGGAGTATTTATCTATAGCTTAGTTACAAACTTCCTGTATAAATACGTGTACTTCTATTTTATTCAATGATGAATTCAATTCAATTATTCCTCTCTTATATGGTATCAGAGCATTAATTATCACATATAGCTCTCGATTTTTTTTTTTTTTACCCTAGCATCCTCGTTTTGTCATCCATGGCGGCAGGAACTCCTCATCTTCTTACTTTGGCAACCACAAATTCTTCCACCGTAAATTTTCAGATTCCCACTATTGCGGTCAAATTAGACCGTGACAATTTCTCCTTATGGCGTACAACTATCATTGCTGCACTTGAAACTTTTGATTTGGACGAATTTGTTCTCAATCCTACTCCACCACCAGTCACTGTTGTCGTTCCAGCCACAGCAGGAACTCCGGCCACTGCTGATTCGCCGGCTGTTCCAGCAGCTCCAGCTACCACCGCTCCGAATCCGGCCTTTGCGATTTGGAAGAAACGAGATCGATATGTGTTACTCTGGCTCCAGTCCACCTTATCGGAGCGAGTTCTGTCCATTGTTACTCGATGCACTACCTCTCATATGGCCTGGCAGGCTATTGAGAAGTCTTTCCAAGCCCAATCTAGGGCTTCACGTATGCAGCTTAAAGCTCACCTACAAACTCTTTCTAAAGGATCCATGTCTATGCTCGATTATATTGAAAGAAAAAGATCGATTGCTGATAGTCTTGCTGCAAATCTTCATCCCATATCTGATGAAGACCTCATTGGCCACCTCTTAAATGGCCTTGATTCCTCTTATGGACCCTTTGTTACTGCATTCATGATGAAAACAGAACTGTTGTCTGTTGATGATCTTGCAGGTCTCTTGCTTCAGGAGGAAGCCCGTATTGAACAGGAGCATCTTCGCCAGTCAGCTGCTCCGTCTCCACCAGCGGCTCTTACTGTGAATCGTTCAAACAGTCGCTCCAACACCCCTTTCAATCGGCAAAACTCTCAATCCTCATCTACTCCTCGTAATAATGATCAGCGACGCCCTAGACCAGTTTGCCAACTGTGCACCAAGCCTGGGCATGAGGCGATAGATTGTTGGCAACGCTCAAATCAGACGGATTATCCATCCCGTCGACCCAATCCTCGAACTCAATCTCGTCAAGCCCACATGGCACAACATAATTCTCCCTCCACTGTAGTTGATCCATCATGGTATTTTGATACAGGGGCTACTGATCATGTGTCTCCTGACTTAAACAAACTTCACATTGCCGATGAATACAAGGGTGATGACAAGCTTCAAGTTGGAAACGGTAACCATTTGTCTATTTCTCATATTGGTTCATCATCTCTGCCTAATTTAAAATTACCAAATGTGCTTATTGTACCCCGATTAACCAAAAGTCTCCTCAGTGTGTCTAAGCTAACTGAGGACAATCCTGTATATATGGAATTCTGGCCTAAACATTGTAATGTTAAGAATTTTCAGGGGACAACAATTCTTCAAGGGGACAAACATGATGGACTCTATCGACTGCTACTTACCCGAGCAAGACATCCCTCTATGGCTTTCACTGGAACTCGCACTTCTCTTCATGGATGGCATAGGCGGCTTGCTCATCCACATGAACCTCTGTTGCGACGTTTAGTTTCGTCTTTTAATCTTCCTGTTTCATCAAATAAATTTCCCAATGTCTGTGATTCATGTCAGATGGGAAAAAGTCATAGATTTAATCTTCCTGTTTCTCATATTACTTCTGCTAAACCATTTGAACTCGTGTATTCAGACGTATGGGGACCTTCTCCTGATTTTTCTTTAAATGGAAATAGATATTTTGTTCTGTTCATTGATGATTGCACAAAATTTGTTTGGGTGTATTTTTTATCCCAAAAGTCACAAGTATTCTCTACATTTCTTCAGTTTCGAACTATGGTCAAAACACAATTTTCTTGTGATATAAAAAGCCTTCAAACAGATTGGGGTGGTGAGTTTCGAAATGTATCCACGTTTCTTCAACATCATGGTATTGAACATCGTGTGTCTTGTCCTTATACTCAAGAACAAAACGGAGCTGTCGAACGTAGAAACCGTATTGTTGTTGAAAAAGGTCTTACCTTGTTAGCTCAATCATCCTTACCACAATTGTTTTGGGAACATGCCTTCAAAACAGCCACCTACTTACACAACAGAACCATCACACCTGTATTAAACTATGCCTCGCCATACCAACAGCTTTATCAAAAAATCCCAGATTATAACTTTCTCAAGACTTTTGGATGCCTTTGTTACCCTTTCTTGCGACCATATAATAAACACAAGATAGATTATCGATCTCTACCTTGTGTCTTTATAGGTTACAGTGCTTCTCACAAAGGGTATCTATGCTTTCATCAATCTACATCTCGCATCTATATCTCCAGACATGTCGTGTTTAATGAAGACATCTACCCTTACTCAACCACTACAGCTACAAAACTTACCCAAGCCACACCCCAAAATCCCATTACTACCACCATCCTTCAACAAGCCAATGACCTTCAAGTTTTAACCCCAACCACAAACACACCTCCTCCTCCACCCCCGATACCAACACCTCATATTTCTCCCTCACATTCAACACCAAACAACTTATTATCTACACCAGACCGCACCCCTTCTATTCAGTCTCCTCATGATCACTCGACCAACAGCTCCAGTGCACGACACCCCACAACCATCCCCACGCATTACAGACCTGCCGAAAACAATCAACATCCTATGACCACTCGTGCTCGCACAAATTCTCTAAAACCCAAGCTTTTCACCACAAAATTGTCTCCTGATGTCGAACCAAATACTTATTCCCAAGCCCTTAAGCACACATGTTGGCAAAACGCAATGAAAGCAGAATATGATGCACTCATGAAAAATAAGACTTGGTCTCTTGTTTCTTGTCCCACTAATACTAACATTGTTGGTTGTAAGTAGATTTTCAGAGTCAAAAGACGACCAGACGGAACTATTGAACGCCACAAAGCAAGGTTGGTAGCTCAAGGATTTAGTCAAGAAGCCGGTGTTGACTTCTTTGATACCTTCAGCCCAGTCATCAAACCAACCACTATTCGTTTGGTTCTCTCTATTGCTCTCTCTCAAGGTTGGCGTATTCGACAACTTGACATAAACAATGCGTTTCTTAATGGTGATCTCTCCGAAGAGGTCTACATGCGACAACCAAAAGGTTTTGAAGACCCTAACAAACCTCATCATGTTTGTCGTTTACATAAAGCTCTTTATGGCCTTAAGCAGGCTCCTAGGGCCTGGTTCACGAAACTGAAACACTACTTAGTATCACATGGTTTTCGTGCTTGTCAATCTGATACTTCCTTATTTGTTCACCACTCCTCTTCATCTACGGTTTATGTTCTTGTGTACGTTGACGATATAATTGTCACAGGAACCAATGACAATCATCTACAACGTTTTATCACAGCCTTAAATCAGGAGTTCTCTCTAAAAGATCAAGGTGATCTACATTTTTTCTTAGGTCTTCAAATTCATCAACATACAGCTGGTATTGCTCTTTCTCAACAGGCTTACATCCAAGACATCCTTGCACGAAGCAACATGTCCATGGCAACTCCTGTTACAACTCCAGCCGATCCTCAAACTCGTCTTCATCGACATGGGGATCCGTTTGAAGACCCAACGTTGTATAGACAAGTTGTGGGATCACTCCAATATGCAACTATCACCCGACCAGATATTGCATATTCAGTAAACCGGGTTTGTCAATTTATGCACTCACCAACTATTCATCATTGGCAGGCTGTGAAGCGTATTCTCCGATATCTAAAAGGTACTATCACTCATTCCCTTCACTTCAAACCAACCACTACAAAGTCTCTACACGCTTATTCTGATGCCGGATGGAATTCTGACCAAGACGATAGCCGGTCTCAATATGGGTTTGCTGTTTTTCACGGTCCCAATCTCATAAGTTGGACATCACGCAAACAGAAGGTAGTCGCTCGATCAAGCACAGAGGCCGAGTACCGTTCTCTAGCCTACACTACAGCTGAACTTATGTGGATAAAACAATTGCTTTCTGATCTCCAAGCTCCAATAAGTCATCCTCCTCTTCTTCTGTGCGATAATGTAGGTGCTATATTCATGAGCAAAAATCCAGTTATCAGTACACGGTCTAAACACATTGCATTGGATTTCCATTTTATTCGAGAACAAGTTGAGTCTGGGCAATTAAAAATAAGTCATGTCTCCTCTGTTGATCAATTGGCGGACATATTTACAAAACCATTGGGCAAAAGCCGCGTTGCGTTTCTTCGTTCCAAGCTTCAAGTCCGTCACGCCCTTGAGCTTGCGGGAGGGTATTAGTGGATAGCTTACGTGTACATTTGACCTAACAATATAGTCAAAGATAACTTAGCCTTAGCTTGTATTTAGGAGTATTTATCTATAGCTTAGTTACAAACTTCCTGTATAAATACGTGTACTTCTATTTTATTCAATGATGAATTCAATTCAATTATTCCTCTCTTATATTGGAAAACATAGTGTTGTGGACCTTGTGGTGGTTAAAATAAATTAAACACATTCGTCTCTAATAATATATGTATTTATAATCATCTTAAGCATCATCATGGTGACTTGAACGCAATGGAAGTTACAAATATGAATACATATAACCGAGTTAATCACTATACTGGTGATAGTTACGGTTTTGCTATATAAATACAACTAAGTACACAGAAAGCATAACAACGAAATTTCAGTTTTGATTTCCACTTTGCTCCAAGTCACTGTTGCATAATCTCAATCTCAAACAGTCAAACTTTAAGAAATTTTGGTAACGTTTTACATCAAGATAAAATTCAGGTTTACTGATGCTCGATAGTCTTGAAGAACCATTATGGTTGTTGTATACTTTGAGACTTGAGAAATTTGTTTTTGTGACACCCCTCGCTAAAGGTATTATATAAAAACAGCATTTAAAACCAATAATAATTCATCCAAGTTCAGTTATCATCATTTGCGGAAGTTTTAAGTTACTAGTAGCGAGAAAGTATCAAATTTAGACAACAAAACATAGGTTTAAATACCACACATCCGGCATGTTAAAGTATTTGTTTATTAGAAGATGTGTGTGTACAGGCGCGCGCCACAATATTTGTTAAATGTGTATTAAACTTTACCTTTTGATTCTCGTACAGAAGAAAACAAACACAGTCCATATGCCCTGCTTTCTTAAGATAGTGTGTTAAAATTATAGGAGACTTATCAATTACCGCTGCCAGATTCATGTTTCAAAATTCAAATATATATATATATATATATATATATATATATATATATATATATATATATATATATATATATATATATATATTATTTTACTTCCTACATTATTACTTTTAATTGATGTTGATTTCAGGAGAGAAAGATAAAGATAACCCATGGTACATGTGATACGAACCAAGAAGTACTCCAAATTTCCTAGGAAAAGTGGGGAGTATATATTAATTTTGTAAGAAAATATTTTATAGGGCCCATAAACCTAAGCCGTGACAAGAGGAGGATAATTGGTAATGCTCAAAATAAAAGCAAAAATCATTTCATATGCTGTATCATGCGCATAATTAAATATTTAACCCCTACCGGTTTCTTATTTTAATTAATTCATCATTTGGGCTTGGAAGACTCACTGTCTACACTTTAAATCATTTCTCGTAATGTTTACCAAACAACTATTATAAGACCATTATTTTGCATGTCTTCCATTATAAATATTATTTTTACATTTGAAAATAATTATTAAATAACATAGATTAAATTTATTTATAAAAATATTTTTTAATAATGCCCCAATTGAAAAATATCAATTTTGACAAGACAAATATTTTAGTGTATATATATATATATATATATATATATATATATATATATATATATATATATATATATATATATATATATATATATATATATATATATATAGAGAGAGAGAGAGAGAGAGAGTGAGTTAGGATCTTTTGAGAACCACAAGTCCCCCGAGAACTCCCAAACCGATATTTTTTTTTCAAAAAACCGACCCCATAGACCTCTAAAACGCACATATTTAAGCATTTTCGAAAAAAAATTCCGAAAAAAACGATTTTTTTTTTTGAAAAAAAATTGCACATATGCAAATTTTTTTATACGTATATTTTTTTTTCAAATTTTTTTTACAGAACGCCTTAAATATATGTTAAAAAGACATCCATAAAAAAAAATTAAAAAAAATGTACGTATAAAAAATATACGTATAAAAGTTTGATAAGCAATTTTATTAAAAAATATATTATTGTTGTAACAAATTCTTTTATCGTTATATTTAACAAATTAACATGTTGGAAATATTTAAATAAAAATATTTGAAGTCAAAATGTCACGTTACTCAATTCATCCCATTCATACGCATTGCCAGTTTTATCACAAGGGAATTGATTTGTATACATAAATTTTTGATTTTTACGCAACAATAACATGTTTCTTATTTGTATGACTTTTTAAAACATAAAAATGTTTGGTATGGATAAAAACCACTCTGTTACAAATCACTTTACTTACCATAAATCTTTGTTGCGATTTGCACGATATTTTGAATTTTTATTTCTTACTTTAAATATAAATGATAATATATTAAAATTTTAAAACTTTAATGATGCACAAATATACAAAAGAATGGACAATGACCGGAGTAGAGAATCTTATTGGAGAATGAATAGTGAAAAGCGGCTGTAAAAAGTGTTTTTCCCCGCAACAAACTCATCAAAGGGACAGCTTTATAGTTTGTATTTTGTACGGTACTATACATCAATTTCTAATGAATAATCAATTATTTTGTATTCATTTAAAATGATTTTTCTATGTTGTTTATATTATCAACCCAAATAAATTACTTTTCGATGTAGGTCTGAAAGTCCTATTATTTGTGTACGATCAGATCAGAAACAAAAAAGATTCGGGCGGGTGATTTTATTTTCGTCTCATTTTTAGTTAATTTTTATATCACCTACCTCTAAAAATATATTTTTTACAATACATTATGAGTGATCAAGATTGATAAATGTGAATGTGATATTGTCAAAACAATTAAACATAAAAATTATAAAAATATTATATAAAAATCATTAAAAAAATATATTTGTTATTTTGCTAGACCCTTTTTTTATTATACATTTTTAATGTATTACACAATTTTAAATTTACAATCTAATGAATCCGCGTTACCACGACCGAAAAGTAGGACCCTCCTTCACTGCAGACAACCCAATCTTTCTTTGCTTAAATGCAGCTTCAAAGCACTCAAAATTTTCAAAACATTCACACACCCATCTCTCACTACTCACCACTACCCTTTTCCCTAAAATATTTATACAAAAACCAAAAGTTCACAAAGAACTAGAATCTTTTCTTTAGTCTCTTGATAAAAACACACACATTTTACACGATTTTTAGTGGATGTTTGTGTGTTTCTTGTTATCTTTCTTTAATTTAAGATACAGAAAGCAAGAAAGAGCAAAGTAGAAAGAGGAATAAAAGTTAATTATAAGGAAAAACACAGGATTTTTCTCTGTATTGAGAGGTTTCCGATGGATTTTGCGTTTTTCAAAATGCAGAAGTTTAATCTAGTGTTGATGGTGTTATTGTGTTCATGGGTTTGTTTCTGTAGTGGGTCTGTTTCATACGACCACAAAGCTATCTCCATTAATGGCCAAAGAAAAATTCTTATTTCTGGATCCATTCATTACCCACGAAGCACTCCCGAGGTACAACTCATCAATGCACTTCATGTTTTTCTCGAGTTTCTCTTTGATTTCCCCCCTTTTGTTATTTCATCTTTCCTACGATATTTATCTTCTGGGTTTTTATTTTTTCTGAACTTTTTTCATGTATTTTGATGTTTCAGATGTGGCCAGATCTTATTCAGAAGGCAAAAGAAGGAGGGCTGGATGTTATTCAGACTTATGTTTTCTGGAATGGACATGAACCACAACCTGGTCAAGTAAGTATCTCTTGAAATAAATAATATTTTATTCTATTTACTTTATCATTTACTTAATTTCAAGATTTCTTTTCTTTTTCCCAGTATTATTTCGAAGATAGGTATGATTTGGTGAAGTTCATTAAGCTAATTAAACAAGCTGGACTCTATGCTCATCTCAGAATCGGTCCTTATGCTTGTGCTGAATGGAATTTTGGGTAATTTAACTTTTTACAAAAGTAGTAAAATCGTTATCTGTAATTTGACAATATCACAAATTAAGTTATACTTCTCTGTCATTTCAATTTCAGGGGTTTTCCTGTTTGGTTGAAATATGTCCCAGGAATTAGTTTCAGAACAGATAATGGTCCTTTCAAGGTCAGTTTCAAAACATCCAGAATTTTCTTCTAATTATTTCTATATATTATTTAACGACAAATAACAATATGTATATTTACGTACTATAGTATGCTATGGAAAAATTCACAAGGCACATAGTGAATATGATGAAAGCAGAAAGACTATACGAGACTCAAGGTGGTCCAATTATCTTATCGCAGGTAGTCAAAGTTACTCATTTTGCTTTTCGTTTACTAAAGTTTGACCTAATTTCCGCAAATTTCTGAAACAATCTTTGTATCTTCGGCAAAATTGACGTGACAGATTGAGAATGAATATGGACCGTTGGAATATGAACTTGGAGCACCTGCTCGAGCTTATACAAAATGGGCGGCTCAAATGGCGGTAGGTCTAGGAACCGGAGTTCCATGGGTCATGTGCAAGCAAGATGATGCCCCTGACCCGATTGTAAGTGACCCGATTGTATCTTTAATGGGAAAAAAAAATTATATGCAACAAACTTGTACACGTTATTACCAATTTATGCAAATCTAATTCTGTTATATTTACTTTCTTCCTTTTTGGTTTTATAATTTAATAACAATTACTCAATTAGATTGTTTTTGTTATCAACAGATAAATACTTGTAACGGTTTTTACTGCGACTATTTCTCTCCAAACAAAAATTTCAAACCCAAAATGTGGACAGAAGCCTGGACAGGATGGTAATTTCACAAAATTCATCATCAATATGATGTTCCTTTTTTTTTCTTTTTTCTTTTTTGCAAATTTATTGGTTGATTAATTTAAATAAAATGCAGGTTTACCGAATTCGGAGGTGCGGTGCCTTATAGACCAGCTGAAGACTTGGCATATTCAGTTGCTAAATTTATTCAAAGTGGTGGATCTTTTATCAATTACTATATGGTAAATAATAAATTAAACATTTTGTTGTATATTTCCTAGTTCTTCATTACTTGATAACATCATATAAACAAAATATACTTTTGTTGTGTTTTGATTTTTGACAGTATCATGGAGGGACGAATTTCGGGCGGACTGCAGGTGGCCCGTTTATTGCAACAAGCTATGACTATGATGCCCCTCTTGATGAATTTGGTATGTTATAAAGTTACTTTGCATTTCATATTAGCATGCATGTGTATATCTTATTTACTAGCTTAAGTTTGAATATTAAGATGGCGGGGATTCTATTCAAGTCAAATTTGGTCTATTTAACACAATTTAAAGCGTATTTGGTCAATGGGCAAAGTGGTAAAAGTGCTCACTATCGTTTTCATACATATTGCATCACTTTTATATTCATTTTGGTCCAAGACAACGACAATAGTTTGTTTTGTGGAACGTTTTAAAGTTAAAAAATACCTATTTGCCAATTATCCGCATACCATAGGTATTAATATTTGCTTGCAAGATTCCATTTTTTGACTTTTTTACGGATATATTCGTTAAAAATAAGGTCAAGTCTACTTACTTTGTTCATTATTGTTATCATAAACAGATTGATGGTGTTTACTTCGGGTCACAAGATTCTTTCTTTTACTCTTTATACGAACATCTTTGATATTTCACAAAAAAATTACTATATGTAGAAAAAACATTTGATGTGATACACAAACTTTCTTTTCATAAATCCACAACTCTTCCCTTTAAAAAAAGTATCAAGTTTGATGGTAGACATAGAATTATTCTTTGACAAACAATCAATAGAGGTGCCACAATTGCATGTTTGGTAATAGGTCTAAACGAATAACTTTCATCGTTTGTCCACGTCTTTTGAATTATATGAATAATAAGCTGTCAAATACGGTTAAAAACTATACTACTATGACAATAATCTAATCTTATTTTAATAAAGTCTTTCATATTAACATTTAACTTATACAATATGCAAGTAAATTGTTATAATTATGAATATATATAGAGAGAGTAGAAACTTTGATATTTATGATATGTTACCCTACAAAATCTTTGTTACTAAATATAGAAACATTGTGATATTCTATTTATAGGACTAAAACGGGAAGCTAAATGGGGACATCTTAAAGATCTACACAGAGCAATAAAACTATGCGAGCCCGCTTTAATAAACAGCGACCCCTCCATCATCACGCTTGGAAACTATCAAAAGGTTTGTTTTTATTTTCTAATTTTATTTATCCACGTCATCACTGGACCCCACATTTACATTCGTTATTTTCATTAGGCCTACGTTTACAAATACAAAGCCGGCGGCTGTGCGGCTTTCCTTTCAAATAACAACAGAGCCGCTTACGCAACAGTAAGCTTCCAAAATAAACGCTACAATCTCCCTCCATGGTCAATCAGTATCCTACCTGACTGCAAAAACACCGTTTATAACACCGCAAGGGTAAGAATTAAGAAATATTATAATTTTTTTGTGTTATTATTGAAGGGTAATATCGACATTTAACTATGAATTTGTGATAAATAGGTCGGTGCACAAACGGCGTTGATGCAAATGACATCAGCGGGTAGTGGATTTGCTTGGCAATCGTATAATGATCAAACGGAATCTTATGATGACAATTCATTTACAACGGTTGGATTATTGGAACAACTTAATGTCACTAGAGATTCTTCCGATTATTTGTGGTACATGACAGAGTAAGTGCGATGTTTTTCTTCTGAAATAGCATTTTACTTTGGATGTAGAAGAGTTGACTGAAATATTGACTTTTTTGTTGTGGGTCGTGTGCAGTGTTAGGGTGGGGTCCAATGAAGGGTTTTTAAGAAGCGGGAAGTGGCCCACACTTACTGTCCAATCAGCTGGTCATGCTTTGCATGTTTTCATCAACGGTCAACTCTCAGGTCAAACAAATAAGAATTTACTTTTTTTTGTCATTATATTCGTGCGATGTGATTTTTGTGACACTTGTTGATTTTTTTTATTACAGGAACTGTTTATGGAAGTCAAGAAAATCCAAAAATAACTTTTAATAAACCGGTGAATCTGAGAGCTGGGGTGAACAAGATTTCATTACTAAGTATTGCAGTTGGTTTACCCGTATGTTTTCTCTCTATTTATATATTTATTTATTTCACACACATACAAAGGTTGGCTGAGTTTTTGGTTTTATAATTTACGGTTTTTTATTTAATTTGGTAGAATATTGGACCGCATTTTGAGACATGGAATGCGGGTGTTCTTGGTCCGGTCACGCTTTATGGTCTCAATGAAGGGAAGAGAGATTTGACATGGCAAAAATGGTCTTATAAGGTTTGTCTTTTACAAAAAAAAAAAGATCATTTTTTGTGAGTGTTACTCCATTTCTTATTTGAACTTTGACTTTTTGACCAGGTTGGCCTTAAAGGTGAAGTTCTAAGTCTTCACTCACTCATGGGCAGTTCATCTGTTGATTGGATTCAAGGTTCATTTGTCTCTCAAAGACAACCGTTAACATGGTACAAGGTAATTGTAATTCCCATTTCATGTTACAAATATTCTTGAAATCATATTAATTTCGAGATTTCACTTTTTGTCAAATACCCATAAACTCTTTCATCATATAAACGAATCTTTAGACCAAAAAGTTGTAACTTTTACAGATTAGACCAAAATCTAAGTATCTAACTTCTTTTTTATCATATTAATTTCAAGATTTGACTTTTTCTCAAATACCCATATACTCTTTAATCATATAAACGAATCTTTAGACTAAAAAGTTGTAACTTTCACACAATAAACTAAACTCTAACTTCTTTTTTATGTTAATAGACCATTTTCAATGCTCCAAATGGAAACGAGCCATTGGCCTTGGACATGAGCAGTATGGGAAAAGGTCAAATATGGATAAACGGTCAAAGCATTGGAAGATATTGGCCTGCATACAAGGCATCCGGTTCTTGTAGTACTTGTAGCTACGCAGGTTATTTTGATGAGAAAAAATGCCTAAGTAAATGTGGAGAATCTTCACAAAAATGGTAAGAAAGTTTCTGTTTCTATCTTTTTTTTTTTTCCTATCAACAATCCCTAACCTAACCATGGTTTGTTTTAGGTATCATGTACCCCGATCATGGTTAAAACCGAGGGGAAACTTGTTGGTTGTGTTTGAAGAATTGGGTGGAATTCCTTATGGAATATCATTGGTGAAAAGAAATGTTTATAGTGTGTGTGCGGATATATATGAATGGCAACCTTCATTGATGAATTATGAAATGCAAGCTTCTGGTAAAGTTGTAAAACCTTTGAGGCCAAAAGCACATCTTTCTTGTAGCCCTGGTCAAAAGATTTCTTCCATAAAGTTTGCTAGCTTTGGGACCCCGTTAGGTGGTTGTGGTAGTTATAGTGAGGGTAGTTGCCATGCCCATAACTCCTATGATGCCTTCAATAAGGTACACAATTTTCTAATGCTGGATAAAACTGTAAAAATATGACCCATGATATAAAATACTGATTTTTTTTATTGGAATATTTTGCAGTTATGTGTTGGACAACAATCATGCACAGTACCTGTAACACCTGAAATATTTGGAGGTGATCCTTGCCCAAAAGTAATGAAGAAGCTTTCAGTTGAAGCGATTTGCGGTTGATGATATGAATTTATTTCAAATATCTATACGTTATTTAAAATTTTTATTACCAAGAATAGCCATTATGATGAAGCTTATGCCAAAGGTGAAGTTGTACAGATATGCAACACACCATTGTGGTTGAAAAGCATTGTCAAGTATACTTTGGAGATTGGTGTATATAAAGTTCGCCTGCTTGCGAATGTAATGTAATGTTAGTAGGAAAGCACGTTGAGACTCGTGATTCGAGTCCATGAGCTTATGTTTTCATTTTGGTTATTTTAAGTGAAATGTAAAAAGCACGTTCTGGCTTTTTGTGTCTGTCTTTACTTTTGCGGAAGCAAAATTTCATTTGCTTTGATTGATGTAAAAACGATTGAAGATGGTAATTTTAATTCGGGTTCTTGGATTTATGTTGTTTTATAGTTTATGAATCTTTTTGATTCTGATGCTTTATAGAAACAGACCATGAATCGAATACGCACTTGGGTTTGTTTCAATTTGAAAAATCCAAACCTAACTTAGTGAAGTTTCATATGTAGAAAGTAAAAAGCGGTTAGGTTCAGGTCATCTAACACAAGCTAAGTGAATCTATCCAACAACTTTATTTGACAAAAAAAGCATCTTGAACCGAAAAAGGTTCTCAATAAATTCTCGTGAAAATAGCCTAGCATATTTATTGTGGTGTAATGTTCGGTTTTGTCGGCGTGGGCCAAGTTATTCATACCCCTACGCATTATAGTTGGCAAGTTTGAATTTTTTATTAAAAAGTGAGACATTTTGAGTTATATTTTGAGCCAAACCAATAAATATAAAAATATTTTAAACTTTGTTGATCACTTCTTACAACAAATTTCATCCCAAGTAAAGATAAACCTGTTATTTTTAAATAAATTTATCTATCTAGCTTATACCCCGATGCTTTGGCTAAAATATGCGATCGATTGTTCTTGTTGCATCAAAATGGCACCAACACCATAATCGTATGATTCTGATTTTATTATAAATGGTAATGTAAAATCTAGTAAACGTAACATCGAAGCCTTTGATAATGCTTCTTTTAAATTGACAAAAGCTTGTTATGATTTTCCTGACCACAAAATTAATTTTTAAGCAGTTGGTCAATTAAAGGTCCTGAAATTTTGCCTTATCCTCTAATGAATTTTCTGTCGAGAGGCTTGAAAATCTCATTAATTTGGTCTCCGGGATTGTGGCCAACATTACTTGAACTTTGGATCTATCCATTTCAACCCCATCATTTGAAATGATGTATGTGCCCCAGATACCCCAATTGAGTTTGTCCAAACTCACATTTCTTTTGGTTAACATACAATTTATGTTTGGATAAAATTACAAACACCTTCAAATGTTTTAAGTGCTCATCTTCAAATTTGATACACACCAATATATCATCAAATAATATAAATTTTCACAAGAATGGTTTTAATACCTCGTTCATCAATTACTGGAAGGCTGTTGGAGCATTAACCAAGTCAAAAAGGTTGACTAAATAATTATAGTCCCCTTCGTGGGTGCCAAATGCAGTTTTAGGTATGTCTTACTGACTGCATTCCAATATGATGACAGTCGGATATCAGATCCATCTTTGGAAAAGATTTAGCTCAATAAAATTCATCTAGTAACTCATTAGTCACTGATATATGAGACCATGTAATGGACAAATGAATCGCTTCAAAAGGAGTTTTGGTAGGAATGAGAAAGATGTGGCTAATATGGTTAAAACAATGTAAACTATATGAAAGAAATAAACATGTTACTGTAGCAATGGTTGGTTTATTGCAGTCAATCTGGTTACCTTTAAAAGCGTGGAAGGAATTAACAATAGATTTCATTGATTGATTACCCAAATTAAGTGGAATGAGTTTTATTTTGGTAGTGGTAGATTGTTTGAGTAAATATTTTCACTTCATTAGACTGGACCACCCATATACAACTCCATTTGTTGTAGAAGTTTTCGTTATAGATGTGATTAAGCTACATGGTATACTGTAATTTATTATCATGGATAGATATAAAATAAGCTTGAACCATTTTTGGAAAAAAATTAACTACAAGAGACTCAACTAAAGTACAACATGATTTATCTGCAAATAGAAGGTTAAACGCAAGGGGTTAATGAATGTCTGGAGCAGTACTTGCGTTGTTTGGTTTGTGATAAACCAAAATAATCGTACAAATGGCTATTTAGGTTTAGTATTGGTATCATAAATTTTCGGGTAGGGACATGTCTCGCGACCTCACCCACTGGCCAGGCAGTAAGATCCTCGTCAGGGGCGCTGTCCCCTGGACCCCGCAAGAGAGCAGCCCCCTTGACCCCTGCCATTTTGGTCGAACCAAGATCAAAATCGTTTTACACAAGCATGCATTCCGCACTTTCTAACTTGTCTAAAAACAAGACTTGAACTCTGATGCAAGTTAACTATGTATGAAATAAGAACTCAATTCAACAGAGGAAATAAGGAAGTAAGCTTTGATAAATCAACTATGGCGTAATGTAATCTAACAAAAAGGTTCCAGGGACAGGCCCTCTCTCTCAGCTACAAAGCCTTGAGCCAATAGAAATTACTTAACAGAATAACTGAATGATTCTTCCTCCTACCGTCATTCCATTTATTCCCCTTCCTATCCTAACAAACTCCATTAGCCACTTCCCCTTTTTACCCTCCTTGAGTACACCTGGAATATTCTTGGTTTAGGGCTGTTGGTCCCCACTAGTATATCCGAATTCGTATCAAACTCCACCGGTAATCTTGCAAATTTCATTATAATAAAATCACTTGGCGGCACTAAAACCAACAATAATGCCCATCATTCTAGTCTTTACACTTCTCCATTTCGGGTATCATATGAAGAGACCCAGATCCTTTTACCTAACAAATCTAACACAAGTAAGCTTGAGGCAACTGATCATTGATTGATATGAGATTTTAGACAATATGTGGATTTGTAGAGGGAGGAAGTCAATTTTGAAGTTAGGGGATATGTTTTCATAAAGATTTTCCATATTCACGCCGATCGTTAGTTCTCAATACTATTACAAATTTAGCAGCTCATTTTCATGTCCCTTATCCACTTCTACAGAAAGTGGGTAAAGTATCATATCCTTTTGAATGCCCACCTACAACGACTACATCTGGTCTTCCATGTTTCTTAGCCACGACATGCTATTGGTACTTATGCTTCTTCACCGGCTATTCCTTCTCAACTGATGGAAGAATCAGAGATACGTGCAGCAATTACAGAGGATGTATTGGATGTTCGTCTCTAACCTACTGGAGTACCATAACTATTGAAAGTTTTAATGAAATGGAAATACAAGTTTGTTTCTAGAATCGATATTGTTACTGGATTGCTTGAAAGATTGTAATACTTTTTGAATCTGATATTTCGATCCTATGCCTGGGTATCACCAAAATTCAGTCTATGAGGATAATCTCTCAAGAATAACTTCTAATTAAGACACACTAAAACATAAATCTAGAACTAATGATATATAAACGTGAATTCTTAGTCTTGATTTCCTAACATAAGTAGCTGTAAATTAGCCTTAAATCATGAAAAATTAATCCATGAAATCATGGAGTGGACCAAAAAGACGGTGGAGCACCAAATACATGGTAAAGCATTCAAGATAGGCAATAATTTCAGGGATTGATTATAAAGAAAATCTGACATTTTTATAAAGAAAAAATCGGAATTTTCTTTAGGTTCGAGCAAAATGGCGGGGGTCAAGGCCCACCAGTTCGGTCTCGACTCATATCAAACTTGTTTTACACAAGTGTGTACTCGCACACCTCTTAATTTGTCTAAAAACAAGACTTGATTTCCATTGTGAATCTTGTAAATTTCATTATACTAAAATGACACGCTGACACTAAAATCACAAACAATTTGGAAAGTTTAGTTGCACAATTTCCTGACCTTGAGGACAAGTGCAACAATTTCAAGGGTGTATTCCTAGACCTTCGGGTTCATTTATGCTTGGAGAAGGAATTTAGTAGAAATATCATGCGGTAGTAGATGAAATTAAAGAGTTTAATGAGGAGTAATAAAATCATTTTCATGTTATGTCGATGATGTTAGAGTTTAAATCAGAGTGAAATGTTTGTGTGAACGGATCTTTGAACTGATTTTTTGTTTGAGCGAAAGCTTGGGAGAGATCTAGCCTCTCGAAAGCTAGAACATATCATGTAACCATTCAATTCAATATAATCATTTAATGTATAGTAGGCAAAGTAGATAAGTAACTAAGAACAAAGAATATGTCTTAGTGGCAAATTGTATTCTAATTATTTACATAGAATCCTCTTGAGAAAAGTTCAAACAGTCTAGAAGGCTCTCGTCCCTTTGTAGACTATTTGGGAATATTGGATTAACCTTTGAATACTCTTGAACGGTCTAGTCTTGAACTCTCTATATGATGCCTGTCCATTGTAGCATTCCGGCATCTTGAATCAGCCTCTTCACTAATAAGGTCCCGACGTATTAAGGTCATGACACTAAACCACTTTAGAATTATTACATCATTTTGATAAACAAACTGAACTTGAAAAATACAGACCAAGTCTAACTTTTCTCCTTCCTTACCAGGTTTGACTATAAAAAAAATGCAAACACTTTTGTGTTATATTTATTCTAACCATTTCATGTAAGAAAAATAACTTCATCACTGGTTATAAAAAGATAATTGTCTTGCCAAAAAGGAGGCAATAATAAGGTGTTCTAAACAATCACAATCTTTAGACCACTAAAGTTCCCCAAAAAACTATCTTTAGACCACTAAAGTTCCCCAAAAAACTATCTATAAAAACAAGAATAATAGATCCTCGCCAACAACACAACAACAACGCTATCAGATGAATGCAGTTCTTCATATAATAAGATACAACAAATATTCAAAATAAAAAAATAAAAACAAAAAAAAACTAGCCAATCATACAAGTCCTTTTACGGGCTCAAAAACTTTCTAAAACAGTGCACAATTCTTCATCGTGTGTAACCAAAAGGATATAACCCGACCTCATCTCTACACTTACGGCCATTCCGTTTCTATTTCTTGTTTTATATCATCAATCTATCTTCACAGACGAGTAAATCTTCCTCACAAACCAAAGACACGCATAAAACCCAATCGTACCCGTCAACACAAAGAACGCATACGAAGCAATCAACATGTACCCAAAGTACAAAACCCCCGAAACAAACTTGGTAATCTCCAACTTTGTAAAGTAATAAAAGATGGAGTAAAGAAAAAGATAGAAAGCAGATGAACCAGCCGTCAAATACGCCCTCCACCACCAATGATAGTCCTCACTGCACAACTGAAAGTAACACAGCACCACTGTTATTTCCGCACACGTCACTATCAATATCACAAACACAATGAACAGAAACCCGAATATGTAGTAAAACTGATTCAACCAAATTGAAGTCAAGATGAAGAACAGCTCGATGAAAACCGCGCCGAATGGTAAAATCCCGCCGATTAGAATCGAGAAAACCGGTTTCATGTACCACGCTTGTTCCGGGACTTGTCGCGGGATTTTGTTGGTTTTAACCGGGTCTTCCATGGCGGGTTTCTTGAACCCCAAGTAACTCCCGACGAATACTAACGGGACGGAAATACCAAACCATAAGCAAACGAGAGCGATCATGGTACCGAAAGGGACCGCGCCGGATGATTTCTCGCCCCAGATTAACGCGTTGAGGATGAAAAAGATGGCGAATAGGACACCGGGAAACATGAAGGAGGTTTTAAGGGTGTTTTTCTTCCATTCGGTGCCTTTGAACATTTTGTAAAGACGGGCGGAGGTGTAACCGCCGAAGAGGCCCATGAAGACCCATAAGAGGACCATGGCGGTCATTAGGCCGCCACGGTTGGAGGGGGAGAGGAAGCCGAGGGAGGCGAAGATCATGGTGACGAGTGTCATTCCGAAGAGCTGGACGCCGGTTCCGACGTAGACGGAGAGGAGGTCGGAATGTTGGGGAGGGCGGAATACGTCTCCGTGGACGAGTTTCCAGCCGGTTTCTTCTTGGGCTTCGTCTTGGGTGTCGAGTTGGTTGTAGTTTGCGATGTCGCGGTAGAGAGTTCGCATCATGATCATGGCTACCATTCCGGAGAGAAAGAGGACGATCATTAGGGAGTTTATGATTGAGAACCAGTGGATTTGGTCGTCGTTCATTAGGAGGTACGTGTCCCAACGTGATGCCCATTTGATATCGCTTTCCTGGAAATAAAATAAATGATGGGTCGTTACATTTCATGATCATGTTTCATTTTCCTGTAGGAATTGAATGAACTTTTTTGATATTATATTCAAATATAATGTACAACGTTAACTCTATTATATGCCTTATTTTGGTTATGGTTGATGAACTTTTGTTTTAAAAATTAAACATTATATAAAGGTTATTAAGACCCAAATAATTTCTAACGAAGATAACAGTATTAGTTGCTTTAAAAGGCAAATTACAAAAGAGCCGTTAGATTTTTGGGCAGTTTTGCGGTTTAACCACTATAAAACTTTATTATTTCAAATCAAACCATAAAATTTCAGAAAACTTTCCAAATTAACCATTTTGACCTTCATATGATATATCGAGTCAAAATGTTTATTTTGGAAAAATAAAGTACATGTGGTTAAGCCACAAAATTGCCCATAATTCAATGGCATTTTTGCAATTTAGAAAAAAATAGAATTCTAATCTAACGAAGAACTTTTTTAAAAGAAATTGCAACTTTTTCATAGTGTAAGGAAAAATGCTATGGATTGAGTAGATACTATACCTTGAAAGTAACATCGAACGTAAATACGACCTCTTTATCCGTATCAACTTCTTGAGGTACCGTGCTTCCTTGAATTATATTTTTGGTATTTTGGTTGCATGTTGTCAGTTGAGGGTTCTTTTCATCCCACTCTTTATACTCATGGTTGATACTGACAATTTCAAACCCAACAATTTGAGTGAAAGTTTATAAAAAAAAAGTGGCAAAATTCTAAGAACAATAATCAAATACCTGTTTGGAGTGACTTCAAATCCAACAATTCGAGCAGAATCAGTCTCAAGATCCTTGTGATACATCACTCTAAAGCTCAGATGATTATTGATAAAGTACTTTTCTTCTTTGCTCTGATTAAGTAAATACGAGGTTAAAATTTAACCCAATCTTGATCAAAGAAGCAGTTAATTGTTTTTTTTTTAATTTTCTATCAAACTTACCCCAGCATAGTTTCCCCTAAAACCAACACGAAAACCGTGTTCATAAGTGGTTGACTGACTACCATCGCGTCTTTGTCTAAGAACAGCAACTGGAAGGTTATCTAAAATCCTGCATTGCATAGTAAAAATCAAACATTAGCAGAAGTTGCATTTTAAATAAATTTCCAAAAAGAAATCTTGAAAAAGATAAAGAAGGGTGACACTGAGACATACATGTTAACTCGGTACTCATCGTCAATTTTTTCTTTGAATTTCTTTGAAGTTTCAGCATCAAGCTTTACTCGGCAACCAACTTTGCATGGTTGTTCTTCTCTCATAAGAAACTGGAATAGAGGTTAGAAAGTTAGGTCAAAATACAAAAGGGGAAAGACGATGTTGAATAATAGAACAGAGGTCAAATTAACCTTGACCATGAATTGGATGGGAAGATCCTCACCGTGTAGACTGAATTCTCAATGCGGTCACCTCTTAGAACCTCTCCCAAATTTTCAGCACTGTTTTCAACGTGCTTTGGCTTACAATAGTTCAAGTAATAGTACTCGTAAGGAAGTTGTGTTTTTGTAGAAGAAAGCTTGTTGACTTTAACTTGAAGAGGATCACCCTGGCAAGATGATTAACAATTTGTTTAGTAATTAACAGCAGATCGATTTTATATTACTGGACAAAACTGCTATAAGATCTTTCACAGCTTAGATACACTCAAAATAAGCATAATATAAAGAACCATGACAGAAGGAATGTCACATTTAAGTTTCCTAACCTCACTCCAGTTTTTCTGTCATTCATCAGATGTACTTGGTTAATTGGAAGGATTCGGGATTCACAATGTCAATTTGACTATATCATATAAACAGTAAATATGCTAGTTACTAAAGCATATTTACTCCCAAATTTACAAATCCTAACGCCATCAAGAAAGTCAGATCCAGAATCGAGGTGGTTAACCAAAACTAAACAAGCAATATCTAATTACATTGTTTTGTACTTTATACATTCTAACCATCATTTACCACTTAGCTGATCTGCACTAAACAATGAATAGCTTATCACTTACTTATCACTACAAATGCATCCACACTGGAACCCAACGGAAAAACTATCATTTCAAACATGCCACGCATTACTAACAGAACATCTACGAATTCTTTTGTCCATAATGTAAATCCGGCATTAGACATGCAACTAGTAAGAACAGAAAGACGGGCATCGGTCTTCAGCATTACGCAAGGTAGAGTCAACTAATTAGATCTATCTACCAGCACCAAATCCGGCTATAGTACAGATTGCATTGGAAGTTCAAATTTAACCTCAGACTAATAACCCTAGATTTAAGCTCGATTTGTACGGATCACGTATAAACTGAGATTCTGAAGTAAAATCAGAGCCACACAGGCGAATAATTCGCGTTAAGCATATACAAGGATGCCGATTTGAGTTACGTAAACTAAATTAAATCAAAAGAAAACCCTACTGCTAGATCCAAACGAGATCGAGGACTTCCGGAGTACGTACCCTTTGAAAATCACGGGGAGCAACGCCGGGGAGATAGAATGATTCACAACATGAGATGAAGAAGATGATTGAGATGAACAGAGTATGCCGGAATCCATTTGAGCTCCGTTCCATTTTCGAGATCTCGATCCAGTGAGGTGGTATCTGGGTAGAGCGAATCCGTGTTTCGTGTGTCGTGAAATTATTATAGGCAAGCTCACAAACCTGATTCCACTCCTACTTTTGCTATTTCCACTTGGTACAAATTACTTAATTCATCCCTGAACTATCTGAGGGTCCACAGTTTTAGTCCAATAACTTTTTTGGTCACATGTTGGTCTAAATTTTATTAGTTTAAGTTAGAGGTGACAAATTTAGGGGATGGATTTAGGCGGATCGTATAACGGATCTAAAAAGATATTTGTTGTGTAGATAAAGTGGGTTGGATCAGCAAAATATATTGTATTTACTATCTTTATTTTTATAACAAATTCACCAATTGGTTTATTGAATATTACATATAGTTTGGTTTGCAAATAAAGTAGTTTTGAAAGTTGCATGTAATAAAGTTGTACTGTAAGTAACTTCCAACTTGTTTCACTCATTCGGTTGGCCTTTATTCCAACTATTGTTATTTTAAGTATTTGAAATGCCATAATAATATATAACACACCAATTGTGATCGCCTCCATTTTTAACCTCATACATATTAGCCTGCAAAACAATTTAGTATCTTTGTTTGTAGTTTTCCACCGAGTTTATGTTAAATAAAAATGCTGTTCTCATTTTCTTGTTTTCATATTAACATACAACTAAAAATGAAAAAAAAAATAGAAAACGAAACGATAAACAAAGAAATTGAAGTGAAATAATAATTTGACATTTGGGTCATAGACTCATAGTAATGTTTGTCGCTTATACTTATAACATTGTGTAATATCCCGTGGAGGAAAAAAATAATATTGTAAGAAAGCTTAATTTGAAATGAAAATACAAAAAACAAATATTGATATAAACTATATTGATGTAGTTAAACAGTTGAGGGACTAATTTTGTAATATACTCATTTGCTACCGGCAATTCTCTGCCTGCTTGCAATTGGAAACACCGACACGAAATTAGCACACAAGTCATGATACTTGGGTTAAGAGTAATCGTAAATCAGTGGATTAAAACCGGATCTGACCAGCTTGAATGGGAACCAAACCAAAACTGAATATTTCAATATAATATAAACGTATACCAGACGTAATATATATATATAATATATATATATATATATATATATATATATATATATATATATATATATATATATATATATATATATATATATAGAAGTAGGTTTCATTGAGAATAAAAATTATGTTGAGAATGCGAAAATGAATCTCAGCCACATATTTTTATCTTGTCGATCTAATGCTTTGGCGCCGTCGAAGCGTTGACGCTCTAACGACGAGATATATATTATTATTCACATATGATTTTCACCACCACTCCACCTTCACCACCTTCGTTACCACCACCACCGTCGTTGCCGCCACCACCGCCGCTGCTGTCGCAATCTCTACCACCACCGTCGCCACCGCCACCAACCACCACCACCGCTACTGCCAATGCCGCCACCACCGCTGCTACCACCTTTACTATCACCTCCATCATCGCTACCACCACCCACCGCCTCCACTACCACCTCCATCACCGTCGCCACCACCACCACCTTCGTCACCACCCACGTCCACCAACACCACCACCTCACGAACACCGTCACCACCATCACCTCCATTATCACCACCCTCTATCGCCATCACCATCATCATCGCCACCGTCTACCACCATTCCGACCACCACAACCATATATGTATATTTGTATATGTTTATTCATAAATGATTATATGGATATTCATATAATCATATATGATTATTCATATATGATTGTATGAATAATCATATATGAATAAATCATATACGAAAAAAAACTCAGCTTGTCGTCGTGGAGCGGCGCGCGTCAGCGCTGGCGCATCTAGTGGCCCAGATTCATTCTCACGTTCTCAACATTATTTTCATTCTCAATGGAACCCTCCCCTATATATATATATATATATATATATATATATATATATATATATATATATATATATATATATATATATATATATATATATATATATATATATATATATATATATATATATATATATATATATATATATATATACATATATATATATATATATACATATGTATATATATATATACATATATATATATATATATATATACATATATATATATATATATATATATATATATATATACATATATATATATATATATATATATATATATATATATATATATATATATATATATATATATATATATTGTTAGTTCTATATGCCCAAGGATGATCATAAAATGATATTACTAATAATATATGATCCTATAGGGTCACACCAACAACAAGTTTGACACCAATTGATCATTTAGAACGTTAAATTTGATTTAACATCAAATGATACTAAACTTGCAATTTAATCTTGTAGGTTATTATTATTTGAGATAAATAATAATAACTACAAAATTAAATGTTGATTAGTAATTTATATGTGATGAATTAATTAAGTGTAACAATTAAATTGTTTAAATTGTTAAACGATTTAATTGATTTATAAATAAGCCTTTTATTTAATTTAATTGGTAAATTAAATAATATATATATATATTGTTATATATATATATATATATATATATATATATGTATATGTATATATATAATTATACAATTAAGATTGTATATTTAGATGGTTTATTTATATATAAGATTATGGGTTAAATGTTATCCCATTTAAGAAATAAGAAGATGTATTATTTATAAGCTTATAATTATATAAGTTTTATAAATAATAAAACCTACTAGCACTATACTTGATCATCCATAATTTAAGCCATGATGGGAGACATAAAAGCATGCATTGAGTTGTTAAACTAGTGGAAGATGCTAGCTTTTGAATATTGAAATCACATGGATCTTTCCTTTCCAACTAGTGGCATTTGCTTTCTCTTTTTGGTGGGTGATATAGTGCACGACTTTGAGTGGGTTTGTATATCATTTTTCTTGCTTAAAATCAGCCAAATAACTCTCCTTAAGTGCCTAAGAAAATAGGTTTTTGGTTTCATAAGAAAAGGAGTTATAACTTGCAAGTTGTGGAACTAGCATTCAAGGGTGTTCAAGCTTGTGGTGGATCAACTATAGAGGGATTCTAATTTGATTCCTAGCTATCAAAATCATCCAAACCAAACCCAAGAACAAAGGTTATGATCTTGAACTTAATCTATGTTTGTTCTTCATCTTATCTCTACATGCATGTAGCATGATCCTCTTGAAAATGGAATTTGTGTTCATGATTTTATGCTTCCGTTGCAAACTCTTGTTTTTGAAACTAACTACATGAACCATGATTTCCAACAATTGGTATCAGAGCCATGGCTATATTGCATGTTTAGATAATAAGTTTATTTGGATAAACTTGGTTTTTGGAAGTCATGAATGTTCATCTTCTTAAATGAAAGTTTCATGCATGGCTTCTTTGGCAACATGCAAATATATAATCTATGATTTTATGTAACCAACTATAGTTTATGTATGCATGCATTTGGTTACATAGATGTTGCCTTAGAAAAACAAAGTGTTGATTTTCTTATGATTTTATGTGATAAAATGGTGCATAAACAAGCCAAGGACCATATGATGCATGTTTTATGTTTGTATTCGATTTGGTTGTAATCTATTCTTTTATTCAAATGGTTTGTAATAATAATTAGTTATTTACTTCTTTTATTCATTTTGTAATTGTTAGAATAGTTGTATTTTATTTCATTCACAAAATGTAACAAGAGAAGGAAGTAAGAAAAGATTGCACCCAACAGCAGCACTTTCTGAAGAGCTGCTGTCCAGATTTCAAAAATGTTTTGGAAGTGTTTTATAAATTCATATCTTGGTCATTTGGTGATATACTTGTTGGTAACTTTAATATCTAGTATATACATTAAGTTTCAACAAGTATTAGCATCAATATAGCCAAGAATGAATTGAAAAATGCAACAAAAAACCACAAATTTTTCCTTCCTGCTGCCCCTGGATTTCGCAACTTTTGAGGACCAGAAGAAAAAATCATATCTCACTTTATGATGTCAAGAAATGGTGGTTCAAGTATCATATGGTGATATAAGAAGCTTGGCAAAATTGTAGCCAAATCGAAGATCATTTGGTTGAGTTTTTGTCACCCTTTTGTCCCTAGGTTTGGACTTGATATTTCATGTGTGGCTCACATGAAATATCAAACTAGTTGGCTTGTGTTTATGCACCCATGCATGCTTGTGATGTTTGAATGTTTTATTATGTTATGTTGTGGATGAAAATAAGATTTTGCATGCTAGACAACCTAGATAATTAAACATAATCATCAAGGAGTTTGTATTTTCAAAAGTTGACATTTAAAACATAAGATGTGATAAAATTGGTTTTATTAAAATGGGTTTTGTTATAAAACCTATTAAGTCAAGTTTTGAAAATGATTGAAACAAGTAATAAAATAGAGATTTTATGAACTCTTACAAACTCCAACCCTAAGTAATAATGGTAATTATTTAGGATTATAAATTGGTTCTAATATATGTGATCAAACTCAAACTTAATATTGGATATTAATTGTAATCTTGACCACAAACAAAGAATCAATAAAATGGAGATTTTATGATTTAGGAACCAATTAACAAAATAAGATTTAATGGTACCATGTTCATTGGATGCATGCAATCTACATGATACCATATGTTTTTCAAAATTAGAATTGTAAAACATTAAAATCCCTTATGAAATACGAATCAATGTCGTCCCTCTTAAAGACACTCATGTATCACTTGTATTTCCTTGTGGGATAAAGGATACCTAACCACTTGGAATCTTCTTGTGATACAAGAAGTAGTTTTGCAATATTGATGGGATAAAGGACACCTAACCATTAATAGTTGTCAAAACTACACGTCCGTTTAAGTAGGATGATTCGTTTGGAAATCTCTTGTGATAAAGGTCACCTAAGCATTAGAAATCCAAGGCATAGATGGGATCAAACATGCCAAACTTATAAATGTTATAATGGGATCCCATAACTCTAGAAATTATATTTGGATATAATTGGTAAACCGTTACCTACCTTGTTGATTCGAATAGGCGGGATAAAGGATACATAACCACTTATTCGTGATGCAACTTGGATTCTAGACCTTAATTAATTAAAGTTTATGAAACAAGAAAGGGTATTAATTATTAAGGACTTAATATCATAATTTACTAAATAGAACCTTTTTAAAATTTTGTAGATGGCACCAAACAACACACACTCAGCTCCTAACAAAACCTCACTACGGTCTCTCCTTGAAGGAGAAAAACTTAACCATACCAACTTCTTGGATTGGCACCGTAGTGTGAGAATTGTTCTCAAACAAGAAAAGAAAGAATATGTTCTCAATGAACCACTTCCAGAAGAGCCCCCTGCCATTCCTAAGCCCGCACACGATGCATGACTTAAAAAGATGGATGATTCCATCGATGCATCATGCCTCATGTTGGCAACCATGATTCCCGACCTTCAGAAGGATTTGGAGAATCATTCAGCCTATGACATGATTCATCAACTAAAGGAAATGTTCCAACAACTTGCAAGAACGGAAAGGTTCGAAACTGTTCGGGCTTTCCATGCTTGCAAGATGGAGGATGGGCAGTCGGTAAGCTCTTATGTGCTCAAAATGAAGAGTCACATTGATCATTTGGCACGTCTTGGAGTTGTGATGCCCGAAGAGCTAGCAACGGATATGATCCTTAACTCCTTGACAAAGTCCTTTGATCCTTTTGTCATGAATTTTAACATGAATGGTTTAAACAAGACTATCCCGGAATTACATGGGATGCTAATTACCGCGGAAAAGAATCTGCCTAAGAAAATCACTCAAGTTCTCATGATCAAGGAAGGTGGCACAAAGAGAACTAGACCAGAACACCCCACCAACTCCAAGGGCAAGGGGAAAGCAAAAGCTTTCAAAAGTAAGGGCAAGAAAGTTGTCCAACCTTCCCATCCGCCCAAGAAGAAGGCAAAGGTTGCCAAAGAAGACACATGCTTTGAATGTGGCAAAGCTGGGCATTGGAAGAGAAATTGCCCTACGTATATTGCGGAGTTGAAGAAGAAGAAGGCCGGTGAAGGCACTTCAGGTATCTATGTGATAGATCTAGAACTTTATAATTTATCTCCTAACACATGGGTATTTGATACTAGTTGTGGAACTCACATATGTAATATGTTGCAGGGGTTCAAAAGGAGTAGGCGACTGAAGGCAAATGAGGTAGTACTTCGGGTTGGAAACAATGCAAGGGTTGCGGTGGATTCAATTGGAAGTTTTAATTTATTACTACCTAATGGCTTGTGTGTGACATTGTTGAATGTTTACTATGTTCCTAGCTTGACTAGGAATATTATTTCAGTTGCTAAATTAAGACAATGTGGATTTGATCTTTCCTTTAATAATGATGATATTTGTGTTTACAAAAATAATGTATTCTATTTTGAGGCTAGGCCTTTAAATGGAATTTATGAAGTAAACCTTGATGAAAAGACTAACAATGGCTCTTTATACCACACTTTCACCAAGAAACCCAAATTTGATTTGAGTCAAACCTATCTATGGCATTGTCGCCTTGGGCATATAAACAAGAATCGCATATCCCAACTTCAAAAGAGTGGACTTTTGAAGGCAAATGAGAATGACTCATTTGATATATGTGAATCTTGTTTACATGGCAAGATGACTAAAGCTCCTTTCTCTGGAACCAATGAGAGAGCAAAGGACTTGTTAGGAATCATACATACGGATGTATGTGGTCCTTTCAAGCCAATGACTAGATATGGTGAAAGATATTTCATCACCTTCACTGACGACTTTAGTCGTTTTGTATATGTTTATTTAATTAAACATAAACATGAGGCGTTTGAAATGTTCAAAACGTTTCAAAGTGAAGTGGAAAATCAACTCAACAAAACAATTAAAGTTCTTCGTTCTGATAGAGGAGGTGAGTACTTAAGTACAAACTTTATGGATCATCTTAAGACTTGTGGAATTGTTTCACAACTTACTCCACCTGGAACACCACAACATAATGGTGTGTCTGAGAGGCGGAACCGAACACTATTGGATATGGTTCGATCCATGATGAGTAAAAGTACTCTACCTTTATCATTTTGGGGTTATGTTATACAAACAGCTGCTCGTCTCCTAAACATGGTACCTACTAAGAAGGTAGATAAAACGCCTTATGAGATATGGCATGGAAGGGTTCCATCTTTATCCTATCTAAAGGTATGGGGTTGTGAAGCTTATGTTAGACAAGAAGCTTCAAACAAATTAGAACCCCGTTCAACTAAATGTATCTTTGTAGGGTATCCGAAAGATTGTCTTGGATACTATTTCTACAATCCCATCGAGAATAAGATATTTATTTCTCGAAAAGCTGAATTCCTAGAAAACAAGTTTCTGACGGAAGAGGCTAGTGGGAGGTTTGTGGAACTTGAGGAACTTCAGGAACCACAACCTGATACACAAGAAGTTGAATCTAGCATTCAACAAGAAATTGTTGAACCTGAACAAACGGTTGATCAGGAACAAATTGTAACACAAGGTGTTCGCAAATCTGGTAGGGTTCGAATTGAACCAGAAAGGTATGGTTACCTTTTGATGGAAGAGGAATGTTATACGATAGATTCTGATGAACCCGTCAACTATCAGAGTGCAATATCAGATCCTGAATCTGATAAATGGCTTGAGGCCATGAACACTGAGATGCAATCCATGCACGATAATCAAGTTTGGAACTTGGTTAATCTTCCCACCAATTGTAAGACTGTTGGGAACAAATGGGTTTTCAAGAAGAAAATCGACGTGGATGGAAATGTTCACACTTTTAAGGCTAGACTTGTCGCTAAAGGATACTCACAGACTCATGGTATTGACTATGATGAGACCTTTTCTCCAGTGGCAACGATCAAGTCGATTAGGATACTTTTTGCCATAGCCGCATACTATGATTATGAGATATGGCAAATGGATGTCAAGACCGCTTTCCTTAATGGATACTTATTGGAAGATGTATATATGGAACAACCTGAAGGTTTTGTCGATCCCAAGCATCCAAACAAAGTGTGCAAGCTTAAAAGATCTATCTATGGATTAAAGCAAGCGTCTCGAACATGGAACATCCGTTTTGATGAAAAGATTACGAGTTTTGGATTCATAAAAAATGAGGATGACTCATGTGTTTACAAGAAAGCTAGTGGGAGCATTGTCATAATCCTAGTATTGTATGTAGATGACATACTTTTATTTGGAAATGACATCCCAACCTTAAAAGGTGTCAAAGCGTTCCTTGAGAGTTGTTTCTCAATGAAGGATCTAGGGGAAGCTGCTTATGTATTAGGCATAAAGATCTATAGAGATAGATCTAAGAGACTTATTGGTCTTAGCCAAAGTGTATATATTGATAAAATCTTGAAAAGGTTCAAGATGCAAGACTCTAAAAGAGGATTCTTGCCAATGCCGCATGGCACCATCCTAAGCAAGTCTCAGTGCCCAAACTCTAGGACTGAACTTGAAAGGATGAAACATGTCCCATATGCTTCGGCAATTGGGTCCATCATGTATGCCATGTTATGCACTAGGCCCGACGTCTCATGTGCCTTAAGTATGACTAGTAGGTATCAACAGAACCCAGGTGAAGCCCACTGGACTGCTGTAAAGAACATTCTTAAGTACTTGAGAAGAACTAAAGATATGTTCTTAGTTTACGGCGGTTTGGAAGAAAGCTTAAAGGTAAAGAGTTACACTGACGCAAGCTTCCAAACAGATAGGGATGATTCGAAATCTCAATCTGGGTATGTCTTTATTTTAAATGGAGGAGCCGTGTCTTGGAAGAGTTCCAAACAAGAAGTGATTGCACAATCCACTACAGAATCAGAATATGTTGCTGCTTCAGAAGCTGCTCAAGAAGCTGTCTGGATGAGAAAGTTCATAGAAGATCTAGGGGTTGTTCCTTCCATTCGGGACCCTATAGAAATCTTCTGTGACAATCTAGGTGCTATAGCTCAAGCAAAGGAACCTAGATTGCATCAAAAAACCAAACACATTCACCGAAGGTATAACTACATTAGACATGAAGTTAAAAATGGTGAAATAAGTATTCACAAGGTTCATACAGATCAAAATTTGGCAGACCCATTCACGAAACCTTTACCCCAAACTAAGCATGAAAGTCATGCTACGGGTATAGGACTCCGTTTTTCTAATGAATGGATTTGATTTGTGTTTAATGTTTTATGAATATGAACTTATGTAAACGACAAGAATTATGTAATATATGTGACGTGATGTTTCATTCATAATTATTGTGTTTTATTAGCATGTTTAATCCTTGAATAATTTAGTTATTCTAAACGTCCATAGTCGATCATAGTTGTGGGAGCAATTATGAAGTAAGACTAATATGAATTGGATTGGTTGACTTTTATGGGTAAAAGTAGCAAAAGGTTGCAACCAAATTCATAGGTACTTGTCAGTGAACAAGTATTGGATTTGACCCGTTTCAAGATCACTCCATGGATCATCATCATAAGTGATTCTTGAATAAAGGTATTATCATTGTATCCTTTGACCTGAGATACATATTTGGGACTCAAGTATAGAGTGTACTATGCTTTGATATGGTTTACTGTTGTTCTTGAAATACAGACAACCATAAAGGCCATACTCATGCATAGTACTAACTATATGAGAGGCATATGTAGTCAAGACGGGATTTGTTCCTCTTATGTGTTGAGAGTTAGACATCTAAGGCGCCTGTTTGAAAGTTGAACATAAAATGAGAATGATTAAGATCCATGTCTCATGTTCAACAAGATGTCTGTGACAAAGGGATAATTGATAGATAACCTTATACATCAATTAGAGCCTCGTGTTTTCTGAAGAATTGAATGTTGTTGAATGGCACAAAGTCATGTGTTATTGGGGGCAGTGAAATGTTGCTAGACGTTTTCCACTGTCGATATCATTCTATGATGCAACCTTATACAAGTGGGAGATTGTTAGTTCTATATGCCCAAGGATGATCATAAAATGATATTACTAATAATATATGATCCTATAGGGTCACACCAACAACAAGTTTGACACCAATTGATCATTTAGAACGTTAAATTTGATTTAACATCAAATGATACTAAACTTGCAATTTAATCTTGTAGGTTATTATTATTTGAGATAAATAATAATAACTACAAAATTAAAGGTTGATTAGTAATTCATATGTGATGAATTAATTAAGTGTAACAATTAAATTGTTTAAATTGTTAAACGATTTAATTGATTTATAAATAAGCCTTTTATTTAATTTAATTGGTAAATTAAATAATATATATATATATTGTTATATATATATATATATGTATATATATAATTATACAATTAAGATTGTATATTTAGATGGTTTATTTATATATAAGATTATGGGTTAAATGTTATCCCATTTAAGAAATAAGAAGATGTATTATTTATAAGCTTATAATTATATAAGTTTTATAAATAATAAAACCTACTAGCACTATACTTGATCATCCATAATTTAAGCCATGATGGGAGACATAAAAGCATGCATTGAGTTGTTAAACTAGTGGAAGATGCTAGCTTTTGAATATTGAAATCACATGGATCTTTCCTTTCCAACTAGTGGCATTTGCTTTCTCTTTTTGGTGGGTGATATAGTGCACGACTTTGAGTGGGTTTGTATATCATTTTTCTTGCTTAAAATCAGCCAAATAACTCTCCTTAAGTGCCTAAGAAAATAGGTTTTTGGTTTCATAAGAAAAGGAGTTATAACTTGCAAGTTGTGGAACTAGCATTCAAGGGTGTTCAAGCTTGTGGTGGATCAACTATAGAGGGATTCTAATTTGATTCCTAGCTATCAAAATCATCCAAACCAAACCCAAGAACAAAGGTTATGATCTTGAACTTAATCTATGTTTGTTCTTCATCTTATCTCTACATGCATGTAGCATGATCCTCTTGAAAATGGAATTTGTGTTCATGATTTTATGCTTCCGTTGCAAACTCTTGTTTTTGAAACTAACTACATGAACCATGATTTCCAACATATATATATATATATATATATATATATATATATATATATATATATATATATATATATATATATATATATATATATATATATATAGGTTCAAATGCGGATCCTAACTATTGTGCGATCGTAGGTCTTAATCACGTTCCTTCATTCTTCAAGGTTACGATCGGTAATTTAACAAGGCAATAAATTTTGAAATACGGTAACAAATCTTCGAGCGTACCCTAACTCAAAATCACATCTCCGAAATCAAAATTGATGGAGGCGGAGGAAGCGGAGTTCGGAACTGATGGAGGCGGAGGAAGCGGATGCATACATACAGCCGTTAGATGAAAATAATGTATGACTTAGATTAGTTCTTTTAGTTCTCAATCTTTTAATGGTTCTCATTTGAACCTATTCCTATATATATATATATATATATATATATATATATATATATATATATATATATATATATATATATATATATATATATATATATATATATATATATATATATATATATATATATATAGTTAGATTCTTTTGAGATCTTAAAAAACCATGAGATATTGAGAATCAATTTTGGACCACAAGATCAAAAAAACGAAGGGCTTAGATGAAATATGACATTCTTGTAATTAATAACAAATCCAATGGTATATTTGGTATGGATAAGGGCATTATAGGAATTAAGAAAATATCATTAAAGTTAAATCCCTAAAATTTAACAAATCAAAATAATATATTCTCTCCTTCTCTCTCTTATCACTCGATCAGTTTTCTCTTCACTCATTATTTTCGCCACCGCAACCTTCCCTCTGCTAGGGTTCATCCTAAAGACAAAGACTGGTGATCGGAGGCGCGCGGCGACGGACATCGAATACCACAACGGTTCGTTACTACCATGCTTCTGCACCAATGATTCTTCTTCTTCCTGGATATATTTCTTTCCATGAATCCAGAATCCAGGTATGTCACCAATCATAGTTTTTTAGTTGTTTATCTCTAATTCACACAAACCTTTATTCAAAATGTAACACCCCAAAATTTTCAAACTATTTATATTACATAAAAACATGTTTTACAGAATACGGTACATCAAAAACCATACAATCTGTTTAAATACAACAGAGGGTGTTACAAACGCATATCAAACAACCATACGTTTAAGGGAAAGGATTAATCAATACCAATACATGATAGCTGTATCCAGCTCCACTCTTTTGCATTCTAGGACTTATTTTACAAACTTCAAATTTTCTCACAACTTCGTACTTGAACCTGGAATACATGGCACAAAAACATAGAATACGTAAGACAAAATGTCTCGTGAGTTACATGAGTTTTAGACCCAACTTTAAATTTCTTTTCCAAGCTTTTATAAAAATTTATAACATAAACCATAGTCAAAACTTCATAGTATAAACATACTATATCTTTTACTTTTCAAAATCATCATATATCAGTCTTTGTAAAAATAACATCTTTTATTACTTTCTTTGACTGGTTTTATAAACTTGCTGGAATTTTTATACTTAGGGGGTTAATCACTATAAGTGATACCCCAAGTCTCTACAGCTAGAAAGAACGGATCAATACTAACAGTAGAAGTGCTGAGGCAGTCTACTTCGCGAAGGGGTTTTCCCCAGTAGACTCCTTACCTAACCCGGGTAGGTTGGAACATAGTTCCCTTACTAACAATGCTAGCCACAATACCAGTCAAACATAAAATACATAAAATACTTTTCTGGAAACTAAAACATTGCTTGCACACAAAATGGCTAAATGCCAAGCTTTTGACACAAACATGTTTCTAAAATAATCTAGGCTATTGCCAGGAATCATACTTTCAAATATAGCAGTTAACTCTCTATTTAAGCTAGAAAGCGTACCATTTTTGCAAATATTTTTACCCATAAAAATAATATATAAAATCTGAAAATACTTACTTACTTGCCATGTATCCCAAAATGGATAAAAATGCTACATGTACTCACCGTATAACTCTTGAATAGTCGTTTAAGCGTCCCTCGGTTCTTTACCCTTTCGGTGTCCGATTATTTGACTTGCACCTATATATGGTATATGATACATTAATTTACATTTTAAATGACTCTATAACATGTTAGAGTCCTTGTCATACCACCGATGGTCAAAACAAGTGTATAACTCTTGAATGACCAACTTTAGTTAAATTGTATTTTATACGTATTTTACTACAGTATCCTCGGAGGGTCGTATTTCGATTCCGATAAATTTTTATGAAGTTTTGGATCATATTAGACCTATGTTTAAAATTTGGGGTCAAACGGACAAGTTTTGGACCAAAACTTAAAAATGGAAAACCACTTGGCAGGAGACCTTGGACTAAACTGCATTTTGTTCATGCCGCAGGGTCGCGACCCGATCAAGGGCCACATCGGGTCGCGATCATGAAGTATGTTGTTTATTTTGGCGATTTTGCTCAACTGCAGGTGCATTTTCCTTCTCATTAAGTTCTTAATACATGACTTAATTGTCTTAGGGTCACTTCTAGGCCCTAATAACAACTTCTTCATGCATTTAAACCACAATCTAACAATTTTTATCATTTTTGATTGAAATTGGTCCCGAAAACTACTTTTTTTCTCAAAAATCATTTTAGCTAATTTTTGAGAATGGAACTGATTTCTCACTTCATTTATGACATATGTGACTTATTAAACTCCTGGAAATCAATTTAAATTCCAAAAACTCATTTCTAGGGTTTTTGAGCTTAAACCCATTTCCATGGATTTAACCACAATTCATGGTTAGAAATCCACTTCTTATGTTAATTTGAGCAAGATGGAACATTTGATTTCGTTGTAGCAACTTCATACCAAATTTCAGTTTGTAGATTACCCACAAAACTGGAATTACTAAGCTTAGGGTTGATGATCTCTTACCTTAGAAGCTTGAAATCAAAAGTTCCAAGTTAAATCCTTGATTCTCTTGCTTCGATCTTTGCTTCTCTTAACGAACCCGTATACCCGTTCCTTCCAGAAATTCCCAGAGCCCTCTTCTGATTATTATGTCTATTATGAGATATTTTTCTCATTTTATATTTTCATATTTTCAGTTTTGGTCCCTCAAGTTAACTTCCTTGAACTTTGGCCACCACAACCAACTATCTTTCCATAGAATCAAATCTTTAACATTTTTAGTCCTAAACTATAATAAATTTTTTTATAATAATTTCTGCATTTGGTCAAATGACCAATTTACCCTTTTCATGGTAAAAGGACTAAATTACCCTCACAACCATAATTTCTCATAATTTTTTACATATAACGCTTAAATTACACACATTTTAGTTTACATATTTATATTACAAATTTTCGGTCGTTTCAACTACCTCCCCCTAATTAGGATTCCGTCTTCGGAATCGCTTCAAAATCTGTAAAATTAGGGTATCTTTTCTTCATGCTTTCCAATGTTTCCCAAGTCAAGTCTGAGCCTAGTGGATGCTTCCATTTGACCAACACTAGATCAATCTCTTTGTTCCTTAACTTCTTGGTTTTTACCTCTAACATCGCCTCAGGTTCTTCCACTAGTCTGTTGGGTGTTTCCACCCTTAACTCTTCTAAAGGAATGGTTAACTCCTTCTTCCCAAAGTATTTCTTGAGATAACATACATGAAATGTATCATGTATTCCCCTTAGTTCCTGTGGTAATTCCAACTTGAATGCTTGTAAACCGATTCTTTTCAGAATCTTGAAGGGTCCAATATATCTTGGACTCAGCTTTCCTCTCTTACCAAACCTTATCACTCCCTTCCAAGGTGATACCTTTATCATCACTAAATCGCCTTCTTTTAGATCATAAGGTCTTTTCTTCAAATTTGAATAGCTTCTTTGGCGATCTTGCGCGGCTTTCATGTTGGCTTGTATTACACCAATCTTTTCATTTGTCATTCTTACAATTTCTGGCCCAGTGAGTTTTGCTTCACCAGCTTCTAACCAACATACCGGGGTTCTACACTTCCTACCATACAAGGCTTCAAAAGGCGGCATCTTGATGCTTGAGTGATAACTGTTGTTATACGAGAATTCTACTAATGGTAGGTGCTGGTCCCAACTACCTCCAAAATCAATGGCACACGATCGCAACATATCCTCCAAGGTCTGAATAGTACGTTCGCTTTGCCCATCTGTTTGAGGGTGATAGGCTGTACTCATCTTGATTCGAGTTCCCATCTTTTCTTGTAGAGAATCCCAAAAGTTAGACGTGAATCGAGGATCTCTATCTGAGACTATGGACAAAGGTGCTCCATAACGTCTGATCACTTCATCGATGTACAACTGAGCTAAGTCTCCAAGTGAGGCAGTTTCTCTATACGCGAGAAATAGGGCACTTTTGGTCAATCTGTCAATAATGACCCATATACTATCGTGTTCTCGGCAACCCCATGACAAAATCCATGGTCAATTCTTCCCACTTCCCTGCTGGTATCTGCAACGACTGCGCACTACCATACGGCACCTGATGTTCTGCTTTCACTTGTGCACATGTCTCACAGTGGGATATGTACTTTGCTATTCTCTTTTTCATCCCTGGCCACCGGTAATGTTGCTTTAAACCTTGATATGTTTTCGTACTTCCAGGATGTATAGAATACTTGGATTTGTGAGAATCATCCAAGACTATCTTTCTGGTTTTTCCATATTTGGGAACCCAAATACGTCCTTTAAAAGTACGCAATCCTTGTGTATTTACTTCAAACATCACCTTCTTTCCAAGTTTTTCTTTCTTTATATTTTCTTCGGTTAAGGCACTTTCTTGAGCTTCTTTAATCTTCTGAATTAAAGTTGAAACTACTTCAATTCTCATAGATCTCCCTTTGATAATTTTTTCACGAATTTTTCGGCTTAAAGCATCAGCTACTACATTGGCTTTTCCTTCGTGATATATTATCTCACAATCATAATCATTCACGAGCTCAATCCAGCGTGTCTGTCTAAAATTCAATTCTTTTTGAGTAAAAAGATATTGTAGACTTTTATGATCTGTATATATCTTGCATTTCGTTCCATACAGATAGTGCCTCCAAATCTTCAATGCAAACACAATTGCAGCCAATTCTAGATCGTGAGTAGTATAACGTGTTTCTGCATCTTTTAGCTGTCTAGAAGCATAGGCGATAACTTTGCCCCGTTGCATAAGTACACAACCAAGACCTCTATTAGACGCATCGCTGTATACTACAAACTCTTTCGTGCCTTCTGGTAAAGATAATACTGGAGCTTCACACAGCTTCTTCTTTAATATTTCAAAGGCTTCTTGTTGTTTTTCTCCCCAGACGAATTTCACTTCTTTCCGGGTTAGCTGCGTCAATGGCACTGCTATTTTAGAAAAAATTTGGATAAACCGTCGGTAATAACCGGCTAATCCAAGAAAACTCCTAACTTCTGTAGGTGTTTTCGGTGGCTCCCATTTCATTACCGCTTCTATTTTTGCTGGGTCCACTTTAATACCTTTAGCTGAAACAACATGACCCAGGAATTGAACTTCCCGCAACCAAAAATAACACTTTGACAACTTCGCATATAACTGTTCATTCTTCAAAGTATGCAGCACTTCACGTAGGTGCACTTCATGCTCCGCCTCACTTTTCGAATAGACCAGAATATCATCAATGAAAACGATGACAAATTTGTCAAGAAAAGGTTTACAGACCCTATTCATGAGGTCCATAAACACAGCTGGGGCATTAGTGAGACCGAATGGCATCACTAAAAATTCATAGTGACCGTATCGAGTTCGGAATGCAGTCTTACATATATCTTCATCTTTCACCCGTACTTGATGATACCCAGAACGGAGATCAATTTTAGAGAAATAACTAGCTCCCTGCAACTGATCAAATAAATCATCAATTCGTGGCAAAGGGTATCGATTCTTGATTGTCACCTTATTGAGCTCACGGTAATCTATACACATACGCATAGTACCGTCCTTCTTCTTGACAAATAACACTGGAGCTCCCCAAGGAGAAGAGCTGGGACGAATAAACCCCTTATCAAGAAGTTCTTGCAACTGGGACATAAGTTCCCTTATCTCTGTAGGAGCAAGACGGTACGGTGCTCGAGCAATGGGACTTGCTCCAGGGACCAGATCAATACGAAATTCGACTTGCCTAATGGGTGGTAACCCAGGTAAGTCATCAGGAAAAACTTTAGGGAATTCATTGACCACTTTTATATCTTCCATCTTCTGCTTCTCCTTCTTCCCATTCATCACATAAGCGATAAATGATTCACATCCTTTATGGATGCATTTACGGGCCTTAATAGCAGTAATGAGACTTTGCATGTTCTTCCGGCATTCCCCGTAAATATAAACTTTACTACCATCAGGCATTTTGATCGATACTATCCGTTTCCCACAGAGAATTTTAGCATTATGAGCTCCGAGCCAATCCATCCCAATAACAATATCGAATCCTTTAATCCCGATAGGTAGCAAGTTTGCCTTTAAGATTCGCCCATTAATCTCTACCGGACATTCCTCATACACATGACGGACCGTAACGAGTTCTCCATTCGCGACTTCTATAACACAAGTATCATCTAATGGTTTCATTGGTGTGTTTAGACGTTTACTAAAGTCATGGGACACAAAAGAGAAATGTGCTCCAGAATCAAAAAGAACATAAGCAGGTTGTGAGTTTACAATGAGTGTACCTGCAACCACATCCTGGTCTTCTTTAGCCTCATCAAGGGTCATCTGAAACGCTCTCCCCTTCGTCTTTGCTGGTTCTGTCTTCTTATTACTCGCAGTGGAAACTAATGTATCATTCTTCTTCTTGGGGCAGTTGGTGCTGTAATGACCCTTTTTATGGCAATTAAAACATTCCACCTCGCTAATATCTTTCACCTTGCAGTCTTTAGCCTGGTGGCCCGGAAGACCACATTTGTAGCACCCACTAGAGCCCTTCTTGCATTCCCCACTATGCCTCTTTCCACACTTCTTGCATTCCTTAACCTCACCTTGCTTAGAAAACCCCGACGAAACATGACTCTTCTTGTTTGCTCCAGAGATTCCTGAAAACTTTCGCTTTTCCGCAAATGCTTGTCGTTCCTTGACCTTTTTCTCTATCATACTCTCAACCCGAGCCGCAGATTCAATGGCTTCATCAAGAGTAGTAGCCTTTCCAACTTCTAGCGAGTATTCTGCCGGCAATCCATTAACATACCGGTTTATCCTTCCGGCCTCGGTCGGTAGTGTATCTTCCAGAAATGGTAGCATCTCGCAGAACTTTTTAGTATACTCATCAACTGTTTGTTTTTCCTTTGCAAGGGCAAAGAATTCATTAACCAAGTTCTCTCGATGCCTAGCTGAACAGAACTTGCTTTTCAATCGTTGAACGAACTCGTCCCAAGTCAACGCATCCACGAAATCACTCCCCTTAATTCGGCGGAGAGTGTTCCACCAAGTAAGAGCTTCAGCCTTTAACATCTGAGAAGCAAACCCTACCTTCATATCTTCGTCACAACGACAGATGCGAAGAACTTGTTCCATCTCGGTCAACCACCGTATTGTTATTCGCGGATCCATCTCCCCGTTAAACTCCTTTGGCCGACAGGACATAAAGTCCTTGAAAGTACAGGCTCCTTTAGTCTTGAACTGAGGCTGTGATTTGGAAGAAGAATCTCCCTGAGAAGAAGTCTGTCTTGGATTAGTGCCTTCAGGAGCCACACTCTTCTCGCTATCTTCGGGTTGTGACTTAGATCTTTCGCCCAGTCGCTCATCCATAAGACGTGTCATTTCTTGTCTGTTTTGTACTTGCGAGTCATGTAATAACTTCTGGATTGCCTCCAAGGTCAATGGAGGTGGATTAGCCTCACCCCGAGAATTGCCATCATCAACGGCTTGGGGCGGTCGGGGAGGCATAGGAGGCCTTGCATTAGGATCTGGGTTTTCCGCATACGATCCTTGACCACTTCTAGTTTGCATCTTGCTATAAAAATTTCAAGTACTTTAGTATTTCATATTATAGAATAATATTAGCTTATTACGTTTCCACCAGTTTCCCAGTATTCCCTCGCGGTACACTAGGCTCAATACGCGTCCTGTGATTATGATAATACGGGCCCATATTACCATAATCACCTACACATGTTGTTCCCAATGTTTCCACTTGGTTCTACTGTTCACTGGTGTCCATTTGCTACTTTTAACTCATAAATATGCTCATATAATTCCATTAACAAATAATGTCCTGATTCATTAAGACATAACAGATTATGTAACTAACTTTAACTGACTATTTTACTAGTCTATGCCTAGGAGTGGAATGATCCAATCCTAATTCGCTTAAACCTGGCTCTGATACCAACTTGTAACACCCTAAATTTTTCAAACCATTTATATTACATAAAAACATGTTTTACAGAATACGGTACATCAAAAACCATACAATCTGTTTAAATACAACAGAGGGTGTTACAAACGCATATCAAACAACCATACGTTTAAGGGAAAGGATTAATCAATACCAATACATGATAGCTGTATCCAGCTCCACTCTTTTGCATTCTAGGACTTATTTTACAAACTTCAATTTTTCTCACAACTTCGTACTTGAACCTGGAATACATGGCACAAAAACATAGAATACGTAAGACAAAATGTCTCGTGAGTTACATGAGTTTTAGACCCAACTTTAAATTTCTTTTCCAAGCTTTTATAAAAATTTATAACATAAACCATAGTCAAAACTTCATAGTATAAACATACTATATCTTTTACTTTTCAAAATCATCATATATCAGTCTTTGTAAAAATAACATCTTTTATTACTTTCTTTGACTGGTTTTATAAACTTGCTGGAATTTTTATACTTAGGGGGTTAATCACTATAAGTGATACCCCAAGTCTCTACAGCTAGAAAGAACGGATCAATACTAACAGTAGAAGTGCTGAGGCAGTCTACTTCGCGAAGGGGTTTTCCCCAGTAGACTCCTTACCTAACCCGGGTAGGTTGGAACATAGTTCCCTTACTAACAATGCTAGCCACAATACCAGTCAAACATAAAATACATAAAATACTTTTCTGGAAACTAAAACATTGCTTGCACACAAAATGGCTAAATGCCAAGCTTTTGACACAAACATGTTTCTAAAATAATCTAGGCTATTGCCAGGAATCATACTTTCAAATATAGCAGTTAACTCTCTATTTAAGCTAGAAAGCATACCATTTTTGCAAATATTTTTACCCATAAAAATAATATATAAAATCTGAAAATACTTACTTACTTGCCATGTATCCCAAAATGGATAAAAATGCTACATGTACTCACCGTATAACTCTTGAATAGTCATTTAAGCGTCCCTCGGTTCTTTACCCTTTCGGTGTCCGATTATTTGACTTGCACCTATATATGGTATATGATACATTAATTTACATTTTAAATGACTCTATAACATGTTAGAGTCCTTGTCATACCACCGATGGTCAAAACAAGTGTATAACTCTTGAATGACCAACTTTAGTTAAATTGTATTTTATACGTATTTTACTACAGTATCCTCGGAGGGTCGTATTTCGATTCCGATAAATTTTTATGAAGTTTTGGATCATATTAGACCTATGTTTAAAATTTGGGGTCAAACGGACAAGTTTTGGACCAAAACTTAAAAATGGAAAACCACTTGGCAGGAGACCTTGGACTAAACTGCATTTTGTTCATGCCGCAGGGTCGCGACCCGATCAAGGGCCACATCGGGTCGCGATCATGAAGTATGTTGTTTATTTTGGCGATTTTGCTCAACTGCAGGTGCATTTTCCTTCTCATTAAGTTCTTAATACATGACTTAATTGTCTTAGGGTCACTTCTAGGCCCTAATAACAACTTCTTCATGCATTTAAACCACAATCTAACAATTTTTATCATTTTTGATTGAAATTGGTCCCGAAAACTACTTTTTTTTCTCAAAAATCATTTTAGCTAATTTTTGAGAATGGAACTGATTTCTCACTTCATTTATGACATATGTGACTTATTAAACTCCTGGAAATCAATTTAAATTCCAAAAACTCATTTCTAGGGTTTTTGAGCTTAAACCCATTTCCATGGATTTAACCACAATTCATGGTTAGAAATCCACTTCTTATGTTAATTTGAGCAAGATGGAACATTTGATTTCGTTGTAGCAACTTCATACCAAATTTCAGTTTGTAGATTACCCACAAAACTGGAATTACTAAGCTTAGGGTTGATGATCTCTTACCTTAGAAGCTTGAAATCAAAAGTTCCAAGTTAAATCCTTGATTCTCTTGCTTCGATCTTTGCTTCTCTTAACGAACCCGTATACCCGTTCCTTCCAGAAATTCCCAGAGCCCTCTTCTGATTATTATGTCTATTATGAGATATTTTTCTCATTTTATATTTTCATATTTTCAGTTTTGGTCCCTCAAGTTAACTTCCTTGAACTTTGGCCACCACAACCAACTATCTTTCCATAGAATCAAATCTTTAACATTTTTAGTCCTAAACTATAATAAATTTTTTATAATAATTTCTGCATTTGGTCAAATGACCAATTTACCCTTTTCATGGTAAAAGGACTAAATTACTCTCACAACCATAATTTCTCATAATTTTTTACATATAACGCTTAAATTACACACATTTTAGTTTACATATTTATATTACAAATTTTCGGTCGTTTCACAAAACACTTATAAAATAATATGTGGCCTAAATTACATAATGTTAATATTCTTTTTCTTTGTTGTATACTTAATTTTACCATAATGCCCAAACGCAATTTTATGATTTGAGTTGAGCTGTGGACCTACCTTTTGTGTGCTGGACATGTCTATATATTTTTCTCGGTAATTAATTGACTAATTTCTAACTTATATTAATAATATATTTAACATATCTATTATTTATTGTTATCAAAATTTAAATGAGATTAATAATATGCAATTATACTTTAACTAATATATTATTATTTTTGTCTTTTGATTGTTTTAAGAATATAATATTAATGAAATTTTTTGATTTGAGACCCGGTATGACTACATCAGCCACACACACCCCCAGGACCACCACGACATATATGATATAACATGCATGATTTTAGAAAATAACTCTATAGATATTTACATTTTTTTTTTCATATAATTATATACCGTATACACTTCTTAATATCGAAATATCGAATGGAAATTCACCACAATTTTGGTAGCCTCACTACTCAAGAAAAAAATGACCCTTAAAATCAGGGGCTAATAACATAAAAACCACTACAGTTTGGTCAAAATCCGGTTTAAGGACTATATTTTTTTTTGTTCTAAAAAACCACTCATACTTTCAAAAAAATTCGTAAAAACCACTCATATTTTCAAAAAGAAACATTGCGACCATTATAACAAATTACAGTCATGATTGTATGTTGCCAAATCGGAACACTGCTTACCTCCGTCGCATTCAAAATTTAGTGGATTCAATTGGATACTCTATGCATTCACAACATGGTCGAAGAGTTGTAGTTATGAAAACTAAAATTATATGTAGACAACGTTATGTATCATTTTCATTGCAATGAAGTTTCAATATTTGCTTAAAATGTCGATATGAAACTTTTCACATAACCTTTCGATGAAAAAAATCGTTAAAAGTTATAAAATAAAATGAACAGTGGTCAATATGAATTTTTTTGAAAGTATGAGTAGTTTTTATGAAACAAAAATAAATATAGTGGTTAAACCATAATTTTGCTCAAATTACGGTGGTTTTTATGTTATTAACGCTAAAATCAGTGGAAGAATCGGGACCCAAAGGAAACGGTTGATCATTACGTCTCTTTCGTGGTTGGATCTGGGTTGCCTAAGTGAGTTGCAGCCCACAATTGTTAATTTGTTATGTATTTTTCTTTCTTTAGGCCTGCATCTTATACCATCCTATAAACTTTTAACATAAAGCCCAGATCTGAATTAATAACCCAGATCCGAATTGATACGTCTTTAACCGGAAAAATATACATTTTGTTTTACTAGAGTTTTGATTTTTCAAGTTTCGATCCCACCAAATATACATAATTCTTTTCCGTAATCATTATTAGTTAAATCACCACTCTAACCATATTTTATAAGACCATTCACGTTACTATAAAACTATACTTGGTTGGTGAATGGTGAGTCATACCAATCTAGACAAACGTCAAAGAATTGTATAAAAAAAAAAAATCATCAATGTGCATGTGGAGAAAGGGTGGCTTGCAAAGGGTTGCCTACCATCTCCAAGGGCCATCCAATATTGAGGTTAAGGGGGTTCATATATATATATTTTTGGTTTTTTAATTTTTTTTATATGTTATATTGAAGTGTTTAATAGACACATGTGAATTGTGATAAGTTTATTAAGGACACCAATCGGACATACAAAAATTAAAAGATGGCAATCAATGGATTACACAAAAAATAAAGTTTATAATAGTTTTTTCATTGTGGTATATTATTTTGGTGCTTGATCCATAAACCGATGAGAAATTGATACAAAAATATAAGACAAATACTAAGCATGTCTAAATGCCATATTTTAATTTTGAATGCCAAATAACAATTATATAAAAGCTATTTTGATTTTTGTTCTCTTAAATTTGTAAAATACAATATAGAATAAAATAAAATTGTAGTGTTGACAAATCGGCCCAATAGCTAAATTTTTTGACCTATTTCTTTTGTTATCAAATTCAAGTTGGACACCATCAATTTGAATACTAGATTCATCATTGACCATATCTACGCCATTTTACATCCTTGGATTCAAGTGTGTGTGGGTGGGTGGGTGTGTACACACATAAATAAAAGTTCTTTTGAGAACCAATATTTACGTGCAAATTAATTTCTTGGCCAAATTTTCACTCCAAATACTACCACAATATCCTAGGGCTTTCGTCTAGGCCTCTTGGTTGCTAAAAATTATAAAAGAAAAACCATTTTTATAGGGTTAATGTCATAAAATGACAACCAATAATATATATTTTGCTCTTTAGGTCATTTATCTTTTAATTGTATTTAATATGTCACTAAACTTTTTTCTATGTTCTCATTATACAATTAGGGTGCATTCAATTGAGTACTTCTATCAAATTCGATGTCATTATGGATGCTATGTCAATGTCAAAATGACCTAAATGAATAAATTATGCTATATCAAATGTCACAGTAGACAACAGATTGGATTTAGTATCAGTTTTATCCAGCTAAAATCTACTCCAATTGTGTATTGGAAACACTGAAAAAATTTTAGTGACCTATTGAATACAATCAAAAAAATAAGTGACCTCAAGAGCAAGTTATGTATTACTGGTTGCCATTTTATGACATTAACCTTTTTGTAATATGCATAGATAAACATTTGAAAATTGATAAATGCACAATATGCGTATATACATATTCAAATTTTGAAATTTTGTGATACACATTGTGCTTTTCAAAATACTAAATTGCATATGTGGTGCGATGTGTGGTTTTGACTATATACCACACCATAAACACTACTAAAAGTTCCTATAATATTGTCATTAAAAGTATATTCTCAAAGATATTTGAGTGACAATGAAAGCTTTTGCTAAACTACATCCAAAAACTTACACTAACCCACATTTATTGTTTAAATGTGTAGATTTCATTCATTTATTCTTTCTTAACACTGACGATCTAAAGTAACGATTTCTAATCTTATCATAAAGGTCATTCAACCAATGTAGTTTGAAATAAATATTTATCTTTTAGCATATTAACTTGAAATTTTAGAAAAAATATAAGTTAATACCGGTGGACACTTGTCCAGATTACAGCCTTGCGTATCTCCAATCCTGTTTTTCTGTAATCACATGATTCACGTATTCCGTACCGACTACATTCAATCGTATTCCCAAATTATGGTTGGTGAATCAAATTTAGATTTCCTACATTGCCGTTTGCGTTTTACGTTTGTTTTTGCTTTGAAACCGTTGGCTCATTTGTTTTTTCGAGTTACGTTTGTTAACTTTGTTATGTTGATTTTTGGGTTTTTGCTACTAAAGAAGCATTGACATCTTCTAACTTATAAATAAAAATAAAAAACTCATGCAAATTGGCTACATGAGTTGACCTTGAACTACTAATGTAATATAACAATTTAACATTGGTTGACCTTAGACTATGAAGAAGCATTGCTTGATTGTGATAAATTACTTGTTGAGCATGGATTTTAGACAAACAATTGACACTTCTTGTTCTTAGTAAAATTACGTTTTTATCAAATGAATGTCAAATTAGTATCCGACAATTTAATATTTTGTTACCATTTAACAAACTTTGTTCTTAGTTAATTAACGTTTTTATCTGTTCGTGTAATTTGAATTAAGAGTAAATTACACGAAAGGTTCTTATGATTTGGGGTAATTTACACGTTTGACATCTAACTTTTTTTAACTCGGATGGTCCCTAGTTAATATTTTTATTGTGTGCTTGGTTTTTAATGACCATCTTACCTTTATCTGTTTCTTTTTTAGTTTACTTAATTTTTTGGTTTAATTAACTTATTAATATATTAAAATTTATAAATAAAGTTACTTATTAATCTATAAAAATAACTTATTTTTATTCTATTTTAATTTAATTATTAAATTATTAAAAATTTAGTCTCTCTCTCCTGAAGATAAGAACTCTCTCACACTACACTAACCATCAGCCGCCACCTTCAGTTACACAATACCACCTTCAGCCACCACCTTCAACACCTTCAGCCACCGTCACCAGCCTAAAATAGAAAACCCAAGAAAAAAAATTTGAAATCCCAAAACTCAGAACTTCAAACCTGAACTCAAGCTAAAATCAAACTGAAATCACAAAACTAAATCGCAATCCCAGCCCAAAACTAAAACTACAATCAAAACCAACTCCTAAAATTTAAACCTTAGCCGATACCGGGACGTCATATAAAAACCAAATCCTGAAATCAAACCCAAAATAAAAAATCGGACGAATTTATAATGCAAGGCAACGATAATGAAGAAAAAGCTTGATGATGCTTTCTGTGTTTGGGTGATAAACTAATTTCGTAACCTTAAATAAAAACCTGATGAAGTGGTGACCTCAAATCGTGGGTTTCTTCTGGATGGATGATTTCTTTTGTATATAGGCGATGAAGTAATGTCGTATTCTGTTTCATTATGTGCCTGATCATAGGTTTCACCATAGGATGTTGTTGGTGGCAGATAGTGATCGTGGTCTTTGGTTTCACCGGAAGGCGTCGTTAATGGTGGCAGTGGCTGCGATTCACATCAAATCGGAGTGTAGTGAGGCGATTTCTTGGAGTATGAGGAGGAGAGGTGGTCTCCAATAGTAGGCGGAGGAGAGGCGGCATAGAGGTGGCAGCTTGGATGCTTTAGGATTTTCTAAGAGAGAGAGAGAGAGAGAGAGAGAGAGAGAGAGAGATCATTGAATGGGGGTGAGAATGATACGATTGTGTTATTTGTTTTTCTTTTTTGTTTAATTAAAAAATAAGAAAGAGATAATGAAAAATTAGAAAATAAATTACTAAGGATAAAAGAGTATTTTTATGCCTGATAAAAACATAAACTAGGGACCATCCGAGTTAAAAAAAAGTTAGAGACCAAACGTATAAATTACCCCAAACCACAGGGATTCAAGACCATTCGTGTAATTTACTCTTGAATTTTAGTGATTCAATTTATTGTTATCTTTCATTTTCTGCATGATTATATCTCCCTAAAATCGTATTTATCAAAGATTTATTTATGTCCATTAACGGTTTATTTTGTGGTATCAGTTTGGTCCTAAACTAATAAATTAGTCCTAAACCAATAAATCGGTTCGGTCCTAAATTAATAAACCGGTTTGGCCTTAAACTATTGGTTCGGTCCTAAATGAATAAATCAGTCCTAAACTATCGGTTTGGTCCTAAATTCGTTAATCGGTCCTATTCGGTTTTAGCCCCGAAATCTCGAACCGAAACCGAACCAAAACCGTATACTCATTTTCTGTTTTCAAAAGTTTGTGATTTCGATTCGATACGGTTTTCAGACCAGACTTATCCCTACATGGAGGTGGATGTCTATACGACCAAAACGTATAAAGCCCAATTTTAACTTTTATGTGTCAAAATGAGTGAGTTGGACTGTTGGAGTTGTATTTTTTTTATAACAAGTCAAACAATTAAGGCTAAAAGGAAACTATACAGAAAATATGTCACATTGTTCAACTTATTTAACACCTCGCCTATAGCATACCCAAGGTGATTATAACCCTCTGTTTTTTTATTTTATAAAATTGAATCATCATCTTTTTAATCATATCTAATATGCAAGCGTATACAAAGTTAAATAAAATACACAAAATATTCGTAAATCAATCCAACCTAAGATCATTTCGATTTATTTAAAAAACGTACCCGTTTTTACCCAATTTTCAACCTATACCAAGACCTAAACGTCTCAATTTTAAATAGAAAATCAAACTTACCATGACCTATTAGCTTTGCGTTTCACTAATGGCGATTTTGTCATATGATTAGAAATCCGACCACTAAACATGACTTTATTTCCATATGTGACCCTATTTGCTTTATCGGGCCGTAACATCCATATATTCGTTTTTATTTGGTCAAATTTCATCTGACCCTAGGATCACATACGTTAAAAGTTTAACTGGTGATAAATTTTCTTTTCATGCATCGGATCTGAAAGTTCAGTATTTTCGGTAATATCAAATGCATCTTTACATGAAACCTGCCCGTCTGTCAATTCTGTAAACTCTAAAGGCTTAATTCCTCAGTAATATCATAGAAAAGGAGATCAGAATTCTGAACCCATGACATTTAAGGTAAAAACTTGTTTTGCACTGTCACTAAAATTGCATATATAATATTATAACGTGGGTGTGTTGGTGTATCATGTGTAGGGGAATGACTACAATTTATGCTTGTAACAGAAGGGTTGGTTGCAAGAATTAACTTTACACTAGTGCCATTGCTGTTTGTACTATTTTTTTCCATCAATGATGCATTTGGCATCTATTTCAGACATGCATTTTATGCAATAAAGTTATGCTATGTTACGGGTGATATTTAGTTTGTACTTGAGAAATGGTTACATGATTGTTTATGTAAATATGTTTTTTTTTCTCTATTCATCAAAAGAAAAGTTCTTTTAGATCAAATATGCAATCTTGTTTCGGTCTACAAGCAAAATATGCAATGTTTTACAAGTAAATTGTTTAATCGGTTGAAACGAGTTTGCATAATTCGTGTAATCAGTTGCTTAAATTAGTAGAAATATTGTTGCATAAAGACACATTTAACTAGTTAAACGTCATGAGGTAAGGTGCCGGTTCTCCTTACAATATTACATATTTTGGTCACAGAATAAATTGTGGTTGTATTTTATCCAACAATATTATTGCATAAATTATAAAAAAATGTAAAATGTTGTCACATAATCCTTGTGTTCTTGTTTGTGCATGACTTCACGTTCCCGTTGATGTGCTATAACTCTCTCGTGTGTGTACGAATCTGTTTTAAATGTTTGTTTCATTCGTCTTTTCTTTAAATTTATTATATACATTAAGAGAATCTGGTTAGTATATTTGGTCAATTTATAGTTGTATTATTTGAAATTTGAATATTTAGATTATAATGGCTAAGCGAATCCGATACTTATAACTTATAAAAACATTGATTATTGCTTATTTAACGACAGAGATTATATTTGGACATTTCGTTCTCATTCACAACAACTTGGTGAGTGCTGACCATGTATTTGGGTTTAGAGTAGAAAAACACATTTTTTTTTTTTTTGGAACGGCAGAGTAGAAAAACACATTGGCCCAACAAGAATCTACTAGGACAAATATAAACCGTCAGATTCGTTATCAATGGTGTAAAATGCGCCAGCCGTTTTGAACCTTTTCGTCACATGGTCAAAAAAGTTGTACCTCATTGGGAGTTGGGACTGCAATCGATCCCAATAAATTTCCACTTTCACATGTAATTATAGGATCTGAATCATTCAGATGTCTGAACCATTTAGAGTCATTCAGATTCATTCATCTCTCTTAATGATTCATCTCTCTTAATGATTCAGAGCCCAATAAGAAGTTTTGTTTCATTCAAATGTGATATTTTTGCGTATCAAACGGTCTGAACTATTCAGAACATCTTAATCATTCGGATTAACGCTCTGCTCCCGAGTTTAATAACGGAAAGAAGAGAAAAGAAAGGAAAAATAATGAAATAAAACAAAGGAAGGGAAGGGAAAGATATAAATGTTTTCCATGCTCCAGAGTTCTAAAGAAAAGAGAAGAAAGAAAACATTTTTGTGTTCCTGAGTTAGAAGGGAAAAGAAAAGAAAACCGTAAATTTACAATTATACCATTTATAATCGTTTGCCACTTTTCCAGCCAAAAATCTCAGTGGCTTTAATTTGCAATATACACATCACTAGGTTAGAAACCCGTGTGTTACACGGTTGATAATTATAAAAACTTATATAATAATAAATACATTTTATTTAATCATTGAAATTAGCAATGAAAAAACAAAAAATAAAAGTAAGATGCTATAACTAACAATTAAATGAAAGTATGTCGCTATTTCTTGAAATTAGCCGAAAGTAAGATGCTATAGAATGATGCCAATCTCCTTGATTCCATTTATGAAGTTGCCAAAAGCTCCTGCTTAGCCAATTTGATCTGTTCTTCTATGTAGAAATTTATAGATAAAAAGTTATATTCCAATCATAGGATCTTTAGGATATCATTCAGCTGAATATAGAGAACTTACCATTTGAGGAATTAACCATTTTAGCCAATAAATATGTATCATGGAGTTGAGGGGTCGCACATCTCACAAGAGATTGCCCAGATCTCATCCTTGAACTACACATTTAAAAAGGATTATTGCGATTTAAAATACCAGGAAAAATATTTTTGCGATTTATATTGCTTGAGGGTTTACCTGTCTAGCGGCTTTCTACCTGTCAAGAGCTCCAACATCACTACTTCAAAGATGTAAACATCACTTTTTACGATATAAATACCTAACAATGCAAATTTGGGAGCACTATAACTCTATGTTGTAGACTTGTAGTTATTTTTTAGATTTAGTCCAATAAAGAATCATTTTGCTTTTTTGGTTACCTTTTTGTTCCTCACTCATCTAAATTACCAGCCTCTGTTAAATTTATGAAAATGACCATTATGCCCTTGTTTCATCCAAAGGGGCAAAGAAAAAAGATATGTTTTGGACCAAATCTAACAAAATGTAGCGTAAATCACATTTTTAGTTCCTGTGATATAGTCTTTTTTTTACACTTGGTCCGAAAATGAATGCTTTTGTTTTTTTGTTCCCCATGGTAACCTACTTTTGGCTTGCTGTGAAGAACACTCTAGTAAAATCAACGACAATTTTTTGGGGGGGGGGGGGGGGTGGGGGTGGTCCCCTTGAAACATTGACCTCAGTTAATGGCCTCTTTGATCCCATTAAATCAATAAACTTTGTTTTTTAATTAAGAAATTATCATTTTGAACCCCAATCAGTGTTGGCATGATACACCAAACCCTATCCGCCCCTGCATACATTTCACATTTAGAAGACAGAAGAATTTAAAATTATACAATAAAACGAAAGAAAAAAGGGAAGTTATACAGAATTAAAAGAATGAAGAAAACAAAAAGGAACCATACCAGGAGTTCAGTAAGGTATAAATTCTCATTATTCATTGTTGATACCTATTGTCTGATAAATTTAACTTTATAAAGTTTAGCATTTGATTATAACAAAGTTGGGTCATATTCTATTAGTAAGCATTTTGGGATGAGGCAATATATATGTTAATTAAAGATGGCTGTAGACGCTTTGTCTCATCATAAATGCTTTGATTAATTACGACAAAATATTTATTTAAAAATATTATATCTATTTATATTAAAACTTCATCGTGTCATTTTGGTTTTGTAACGGCTGAATGAAAAGGGCAATTATAATTTTGGCGAGCGAAGTTGTTTCAAGGCTTACAGTAATGCAAACATCAGGTTTAGGGCAATTGGGTTTGTAAGAGTCGAGTCACTTTCGAGTTCTTCAAGTACGTAATAAAAAAAGTTGCTTTCGATTTCTGTGCAATTTGACAAAATAAAATCAGCGGTACTGGAAAGTATATTAATAATCGAAAAGAGCCTCAGTTGATGTGTTCAATCAATTGTAAATACAGTCATTCGATCAACATAAAAGGAATCCGGGTTGGATTACGTAACCTGTAAATGGTAGGATGTTGGATGATAGATGGATCATACGATCTAAAAGAGGGCTTCCTTCATCCGCTGAATTTGAAATTTGTCTATCCTTTTTACTCTGACGAATCTCTTTCCCTTCCCAATCGGACGGCACCGGAGATTTTCGCTTTAACCATCGCTCAGTAATCTTATACCAATTATAGAAATTCGTGATATCCACCACTGGATCCTTAATCACAAACATATGCGGAAAAGGCGTATTTGAACCGATGGGCGCATACAAACCATAGATTGTTGCTTTGCCGACAAGAAAGAAAGTGAACTTGGAGACTGAATTTCTTCAAAGGCTTTACTACGGTCTTCACCAACCCTAAATCATTGGAATGGTGAAATCGTGGTTGACACTCGTGATCTCCGCTTCACCCATTTAAATTTGAATTAGTTTATGATATTGGGGATTTGATTATTCAATTGCTTCGTGATTTTTGGGATTTGATTGAAAATTGCCATCAATATCATCCGAATTTAGAGGGAATTCTAGAATTCACTCTCATAGCGCCACGTATCAAAATGGCTAGAAAAATGCCATGTGGCATTTAGTGGCCTTCTTTATTATAAGAGATAGATGCTACGGTGGGTTTAATTTGCATTATACATATCATGCAATATACACATCATGGTATATTATAACCAACCCTCCCCACGTTAATTAATTGTGTTGCTACAAGTTACAACGAAAGGCAAAGGTCCTTATGTTGGAGCTTAATATTATGATAATGTTAATTCTCAAATGTAATGAGTCAAAAATTGTACATGGGCTGTTAAAACAAAAGGAAAATATGGGATAAAGAGTTTGCACAAAACAATCTTTCACTCAATATTTAAAGACAAATAATAAGCTTAAATGAAGTTACAATTCGTGATCTATATATCTTGCTGTGATTCTGCAGATATTTAGAGGTAATTATCAAGCCAATAAATGAAGTCACAATTCGTGATCTATATATCTTGCTGTGATTGTGCATCGTGGACAGAAGAACAGGGGCTGTAAAGGTAAGGTTTAATATCACAATTATCTTGCTACACGTTTACAAAACCAATAGAAAAGTGAAAACAAAAATTACCATAGAAAATTGCAGCCATGTGAAGAAAACAAACCAGAAAAACATGCAGCCACGTGACAAAACAAATGAAGAAGATACCTTCGTTATGCTGGTTACATCGACGTGAGAAGAAAACTGAAGGAGGCGCAGGTGAAGAGAAGAAAACGTTGGATATATATATATATATATATATATATATATATATATATATATATATATATATATATATACTAGGTCTAGGGGTATTTTGGTAATGTTTAACTGTTTATATTGGATAAAGACTTCTTTTCTCTCCAATTCTCCCCGATTTGGGAGGAAGCATATACGGGATACTCATCCCTTCAAGATCCCTTCTTTTCTTTTCCTTTCTTTCCAAAAAAACATCTCGGGAGCAAGATCAAATTAAGTTTCCTCTCAATTCCTTTCCTTTCTCTCATAAAAATCCACTCAGGAGCACAGCGTAAGAGACTATCAAACACAACCTTAATTCCTATCGTGTCAAATATAATAAATATACAAGTATGGACTTTGAAACTTTACAAAGTAAATGTTAGTGTATCTCATATTGGTATGACAAGTTCATATAAGTGACAATATATGTTGGAGTGTAACACCCGGTTTCTCATACAAAGTACACCAAAAATTTTTCAAACAATTATACATCAATATGTGTATATCTGTACTCAAACCACTGAAACAATATGTTATCAACATAAATAAGTACACAATAGGTCCTTACAAATTTGACCGGGCATTACAAATAAACTCTAACACAACTAAATGACAGACTCTAAAATTTTCTATCTCTCTTTATCACATGCCTTCCCCTATCACAGCTACAGATACCTGCAAAACAACACAACACTCAAGTGTAAGCTTATAAAGCTTAGTGAGTAATCTCAATCATACTCCACAATCTCTCTCAATAAACTCTCACATCATTCTCCTTTGCTAGTCTCATTAGCAAATATTGATCACTTTCTCTAAACTCTGAAACCTGCAAACATATTAGCTTTACAAACACCAGCTAATTTGTAGTAATATCAACTCAATAATAAGTATCACAACTGATACTACTCATAAACTCAATCACACATACTCGTATATACTCATTTCACAATCAATTATACTCAATTATAACAACCATCATGGTTGTAGCAATCAAACTCAAAGACTCTTTAACTCACTCACTCTAACATATATTCTGCTCTTATACCCAAATATAGACTGTAACGCGTCTCTTGTTATCTACAGATAACAGAACTACTCTAACTCTAAGCTACCGCAATATTAACATAACACACATATATGTACACCATATATATACAACAAGGTATAACTCTTACTCAAGTATTCAGAAGTACTCACCTGATATCGACTTAGTATGTGGAACCCCCAATTTACGCGTACCGGGCTCCTGTTCGCTAGACTTGGTTATATTACCATAGTCTAAATCAATTCTCTAACACCCATAATCATCTCAATAACATCTATCTGAATGCCGATTCCAAGTTACTCACTGAGTACTCGGCCGAGTTTTACAACCCTGCGACCACTGCCTCTTTTCTCCTGTTTCTAGAGGAGAACACCAGTGAATCTCAGTGGGTTCTCCTTCTAAAACAAGAAAAAAATACAATTCTTATTTCAATTTATGGGATACGTGTAATCGAAAATGGCTTTTTACATTTTATGTTGTTTATACAGTTCCCTTCAAAGAAACAACTTTCAATTTTCTCGAATTCGATTCTTTTTTATACTTGAATCCAAGTTCCCCACTAGGAATTTGTTCAGAAACTGAGGATTCTTCATTAGAATTAGCAGCAGATCCTGATAAACTGGTCAATTTCATGTTGATTTCTTTTGAATTCTTGTTATATTCCAACCTCACTATAGATCAGTCGATTTTTAATGTCAAACTACTTGAAACACGAGGGAATTTGGCGGTATAGTTCTCGAAAGGTCCAGATTTTAAACACTGGTGTGAGTGTTCCTTTCTATCTTCTTCAATTCTTTTATTAAAAGTTGTTGAAGTTTTGGTGATTATTGTAGGTTGGAGGAATTATGGATTTCGAATCGGTATCAGAACCACTGTGTGTGTGTGAGAGAGAGATTGTTTTTGTTTTTTTTCTTTTTTTCAATTAATTTAATAAATAATATATTAAAATAAAATTGAAAAATAAATTAAAAAGGGCATTTTTGTCTTTTTACCTGAGTAAGGGACTGCCACTGTAAACTTTATGCGACCTTAAGGACCTGTAATATGATTTTTCAATAATTGGTTTTATAGTGCAATATGGGATAAACCACAGGGACTAAAAGTGTAATTTACCCTTTGTTATTTTATATGAGGTTTAGAGGCTGTTTAATAACATCTGAATAACTTAGATCTTAATGATTCCGATGTCTGAATCAAAGATTTTGAATACAGAGAAACTTTTATGTTAATAGGTATATGTTGAAAGTTTTTGAAAAAAGAATGATTCGATATATTTTTACATCTAGTGGTTCATAGGCTGATTAAAAGACTTTAACCGATTCAAAAAGATAAAACTTTTACGAAAAGAACTTTTAAATTGTTCAGAATCTTTTAATCATTCTGATTAACAAACGGGAAAATGACTTAAATGGATAACTATCTTTTCGGCTTGTTCACATATGGGTAACATTTTATTTTTTGTTCTCATTTACCCATTGAACTTCTTGACGGAGTTCACATCTAGACCTGGCAAAATCACCCACGACACGATAACTTGACACGAAATTAGCGGGTTTGGGTTAGAGGTTTCAACCCGTTTAAGTAAACGGGTTGACACGACACGACACGAAAGTTAAACGGGTTGGGTTAGTGTCGAGACTTTAAACTCGAATATGACACGAATAACCCGTTTAATTATATATATATATATATATATATATATATATATATATATATATATATATATATATATATATATATATATATATATATATATATATATATATATAATCTGCGGAAATTATGTTATCATTATTCCGTATGGAAATATATCGCAAGTGGCAAGTTGGTTAGGTGGCTAAAGCTGAGGACTTACAACCTTGAGGTTTCAAGTTCTAATCTTGTCCAAGACATTTTCTCTTTTGCCGGAAGAGATGTTTATATTTTGCCAATGAAACTCTCATCCCACATCGTCTGTGGAAGGAAAGTTCCCCCTTTGTCATCAACTATATAAGAAGACACAATGTTAAGGTTTGCTTACACTCATGGGTTAACCCATGGGATACATCACGGGTTAAACCGACTTGGATAAGTGTTCTGTTGGGCCGATTTGGTCTGAATTGAGCCAATAAGTCCGAGTTGGGCCATGTGTTGGATTAGGTGTCTAAACCATGACTAATAATTAGTATTTACCTAATTAATAGAAGCACAGTCTATTTGGGTTGCCCTCATGGCTGGAGGTTTGGTAGGAAATTCGGTAGAGAGAAAGGTTGATTTATTATGGGATTAATAAATCAACAAGAATTAAATATATGGTTTATTAATATATTAAAGTCATAATATATTAATTAGAAACTATATTAATTAATTAGGAATTAATCCAGAATTAATTGGATTTAATTTGGGGATTAAATTAATTAATTAAAGGTGCAGGGACTAAAACTGTAATTATTCAATAGTTGAGTAAGTGGCAGTGTGGAGTGACCAGTGGATTTCGAAATATATATATGGATATATATAATTTCGAAATTGATATATAGAGGATAAATAGGAGTTTGAATTATAAGATAAAAGGTTTATCTTATTTGAATCCAAAGAGGTTTATCTCTAAGGTTTATCAACTGGCCATTTGGAAACTATAAATAGGGGTTCCCAGGCATCATTAAATTTCGCCACTTTCAAGATCTCTCTCTGGATTTTCGATTTCTCCTCTCCTCTAGCTTGGGTGTGACTTTCATTTGAGGCAGGATAATTTTGCTGCTCAGCTTCCAAGAAATAAAGGTTGGTTTTTCTGTTTTGATCTTTAGTTTCTTTTATTGGCCTCTAGGTTTTTTTTTGTTATATGTTCAATTAGAAGAAAACATAGATCCTCATAGGTTGCATGTGAACTTAAGTTATTTAGTTCATGGTTTGCAGAAAACCTTTCAGTGGTATCAGAGCCTGTATTGTTTTCTTGTTGAATTGCTATAACTGTTTTAGGGTTTAAAGCCTATAAACCCTAATATATGTCAAAATCAATTTATAGGATTAGGGTTTTGGAAACCCTAACCCCCTCCCCCCTTGCTAAATTGCGAAATCTGTAATTAGGGTTTTAGAATGTTTTCTATTTTTGGTAACTTTATTTGTTAATTAAATGGATAACCTTAAACCCTATTATTTGAATTCGAAATCTAGAGGGTTTAAGATAGGTTTTAATTAATTTGATTAATTTGGATAAACCTATCTTCATTTGAATTAATTTAATTAATTGTTAATTAAAAGATAATTCAAAAGGGATTTAATTAATTTTAAATTTTCGAAAATTAATAGAAAAATCCAGAAAAATATTTTAAAATGTTTAAAATATTTAGATTTAATTAATTTAATTAATTGGTAATTAAAATTTGATTAAATCGAAATTTAAGGTTTAATTTAATTTAAAATTTAATTGTTAAATTTGGTAAAATTAAAAGATAAACCTTGAATATTTTAAAGGGTTTTAAAATACATCTTATATATGTTATTAAAAATTAATATTATATATATGAGATAAATTTGGTTAGTCAAATCAATAGTAGGCCTCATTCACGAAGCTGGTCTATAAAGTGGGTATAAGGAGAGTGCCTATAAAATGGTAGTCTAATGGGTGAACACTCTCACCCACCGCTCGCCTGATCAGTGGAGGGTCGTTAACCGAACGGGTTTGACAGAACCACTAAATCATTAAAAGTATAATGATCAAAGTACTAGAACCTTTACACAAAATCTCAATCTAGTTACTTTAGGAAAAATGTGAATTTGATGCTAACCCATGAAATTGCACTTTATGAAACGTTGGTGGAGCGTGTGTGGTTTACCGGCACACCAATGGGGGTTCATAAAGAGTTGCAATGGGTGTCTCGGGTGTTATTATTGTTGATGGAGCGTGTGTGGTTTACCGGCACATCAATTTGAGATGATAATGGACCCCGAGAGTACCAAGCTAATTTGCATGGTTGTTCACACCCGGTTTGTGATCCTCGGCATCCCAGTCACAAACGGTGGGGCATATCCGAGATTAAAACATGCTATTGAACAGTTCAATAAATCTCAAAAGAAACTAGGAATTCCATTTATAATAAGATTATTTTTTCCGCGGTGGAATCGGCTGAATCGTCATTCGCCTACCTTTATAAAATTTGCTTATAGATTACGACATCCCTCTTCTATGTTGCAAATTGTTATAGTTGGATCCAAGCCTTATTTTATATTGGGTTATTATAAGGACCGACAAGTATCTAATTAAACTTACCTTCTTTTATAGATGTCTTATGCTGATCAAACCGCTCCCCACTCAAACTCCAGTGTTTCCTCAATCCTCTCACTGTGTTCCAAGGTTCAATTAAACGGGACAAACTACAATGACTGGATTAGAAACATCAAGATGGCTCTGAGGTATGAGAACAAAGAGTATGTTCTCGAGACTGAGCTTGTCGATGTCGACCCCGAAACTGCTACTCCCGAGGAAATTGCCTCGTACCAAAAACATTCTGATGATGCAACCAAAGTGGCCTGCATCATGATTGCCACAATGAACCCCGAATTGCAGAGAATATACGAAGACTACTGGCCCTATGAGATGCACCGTGAGCTTGCGGAAAAGTTCCATAAGCAAGAGCGCATCGAAAGGTGCGAAGTGGTCAAGGACTTCACGAACAGCAAACCTAAAGATGGAGAGTCCATCTGCGCCCATGTGCAAAGAATGCAAGGTTACGTGGAGCGGCTTAGAAAGCTTGCGATGCCTGTACCGGAGGAGTTGGCCGTTGACATAGTGCTTAACTCCCTACCGAGTTCTTATGACCAGTTCAGGCTGGCTTATCATTTGAACAACAATCAGGCTAACCTGACTGAGTTGCATCACATGCTTCGAGTTGCTGAGGATGGGATGAAGGGTAAAAGTGTACCCTCGGTTAATCAGCCCGTCCTAGCCATTGGAAGTGGCAAAGGAAAGAAGAGGAAGGGCCCTCCTAAGCAAAATTGGAGGGAAAAGGTTCAGGTCAGGTCGTCAAGCAATGGCTCGAGAACCAAGTCTTCCCAAATTCCTTGTGTGGCCAACCCCGATGAAGCCAACTGTTTTTACTGCAAAGATAAGGGCCATTGGAAGAGAAGCTGCCCCAAATACTTGCAGGATGTCAAGGATGGGAAAGTAAAGCCATCGACAGCAGGTATATACACTATCTCTAAAAACTCACTATCTTCTAATTCTTGGGTCCTTGATACAGGATGTGGTTTTCACATTTGTTCTGATCTGCAGGGCCTAAAGGAAAGCAGGGAGGTGGAGCACGGTAGACTGAACTTGATCATGGGCAATAGGAGATCGTCCCCTGTTACCAAGATCGGCGTTTACAGTTTAGTGCTTAGTAGTGAAGTTTGTGTAGATTTATTAGATTGTTGCTATTCGCCAGAAATGGCAAGAAATATTATTTCATTTCACGCATTATTCAGACAAGGATTTCATTTTTCTTTTGATAATAATATTGGATCTATTTCTGTTTTCAAAAATGGTATTTTGAATTTTACTGCTTATCCTTGTGATGGTGTGTATGAAACTGTGAAATGTGTTGACAATCTAGGACATAGTGTAAATTATATTGATTCTACTAGTGATGTGGAAAAGGCATGTCTGTGGCATAGTCGGCTCGGGCACATCAGCAAGAAACGCATCGCCCAACTCCAAAAGGATGGAGTGTTGGAATCATTCGACCTCAAGTCGGATGATGTATGCGAATCTTGTATGTTGGGCAAGATGACTAAATCACCTTTCAAAGGGTCTTTTGAAAGAGGTGAGGGTCTATTGGACATCATTCACACAGATGTGTGTGGTCCATTCAGATCAACCACAAAGGATGGCACGCGGTTCTACGTGACTTTTACAGACGATTTTAGTAGATACGGTTATATCTACTTAATCAAGCACAAGTCGGACACCTTTGAAAAGTTCAAAGAGTTTAAGAACGAAGTAGAGAATCAATTAGGCAGGAAGATAAAGATGCTCAGATCCGACAGAGGCGGAGAGTATCTAAGTATCGAGTTCCTAGACTATCTAAAGGAATGCGGAATAGTTTCGCAGTTGACACCTCCCAGGACACCACAGCTGAACGGTGTTGCGGAGAGGCGCAACCGAACCCTGTTGGACATGGTTCGTTCCATGATGAGTCGAGCTTCACTTCCAATTCACTTCTGGGGGTATGCCTTAGAGACTGCCGCCCATATCCTCAATCTTGTCCCAACTAAGAAGGTTGCGAAAACACCTCATGAGATGTGGACGGGGAAAGCTCCCTCGTTGGCACATATCAAGGTTTGGGGTTGTGAGGCTTTCGTTAGACGAGAGACTCAAGACAAACTCGCAGATAGAAGCGAAAGGTGTTTTTTCATTGGTTATCCCAAACAGTCCTTTGGATATCTATTCTACAGACCGAGCGAGGACGTGGTCTTTGTAGCTAGACGAGCGGTCTTTCGAGAGAGAGAGCTCATATTCAAAGAGGACGGTGGGAGTACCATTGATCTGGAAGAAATTCAAGAGTCATCAGATGACGCAACCTTAGGAGAAACTAGCAACCAACATGAGGAAGAAGTTCCTGTTGGTCCGACAGATGTATCCTTACCTCTTAGGCGTTCTGGTAGGGTTAGCATGCCACCCGAGTTTTATGGTTTCCATATAACTTCGGATGGGGACACGTTTGTCAGTGATAGGACACTGATAAATTTGGATGAACCAGCTAACTACCAGGAAGCAGTGGTGGGCCCTGAGTCTGCCAAGTGGAAAGAGGCCATGGATAGCGAGATCAAGTCCATGTATGACAATCAAGTTTGGAACTTGGTTGACAACGTACCAGGTCGAAAGACAGTCGGGTGCAAATGGATCTTCAAGAAGAAGACCGACATGGACGGAAAGGTACACACTTTCAAGGCAAGACTGGTTGCGAAGGGCTTTACTCAAACCCCAGGGGTTGATTATGACGAGACCTTCTCACCAGTAGCCAAGATAACGTCTATTAGGATTATGTTGGCCATAGCTGCATTTCATGACTATGAAATTTGGCAGATGGACGTCAAAACCGCTTTCCTTAATGGAAAGTTGACTGAGGATGTTTACATGAATCAGCCAGAGGGTTTTGTCGATGCAAAGTATCCTAATAAGGTGTGTAAGCTTGAAAGGTCAATCTACGGATTGAAGCAAGCTTCTCGCAGCTGGAATCTTTGTTTCCATGAGAAAGTCAAAGAGTTTGGTTTCTCTAGGAGCGAGGATGAGTCCTGCGTATATGTCAAAGCTAGTGGGAGTATAGTCACCTTTCTGGTGCTGTATGTCGATAACATACTCCTCATGGGAAACGATATTCCAACCTTGCAAGATGTCAAGGCTTGGCTTGGGAAATGTTTCGCCATGAAGGACCTAGGAGAGGCTGCCTATATTCTTGGGATTAGAATATTGAGAGATAGGAAGAAGAGACTAATTGGACTTAGTCAGGGTACATACTTGGAAAAGGTACTAAAGAGGTTTAGTATGGAAAATTCCAAGAAGGGAGAGCTACCTATCCAAAGTAATGTGAAACTGAGTAAGACTCAAAGTTCGAGTACAGACGAGGAAATAGCTGAGATGAGTCGAGTACCATACGCTTCGGCTGTGGGATCGATCATGTACGCTATGACGTGTACTCGCCCTGACGTGGCCTTTGCCCTGAGCATGGTTAGTCGGTACCAGGGAAACCCTGGAAGGGCGCATTGGATAGCCGTAAAGAATATACTCAAGTATCTACGAAGGACAAAGAACATGGTGTTAGTCCTTGGTGGCAGTGATACCTTGAGAGTTGAAGGATATACAGATGCCAGCTTTCAGACGGATAGAGACAGTGGTCGGTCTCAGTCGGGCTGGGTATTCCTTTTGAACGGTGGAGCAGTAACTTGGAAAAGTTCCAAGCAAGAGACAGTGGCTGATTCTACGTGCGAATCAGAGTACATAGCAGCAAGTGAAGCGTCAAAGGAAGCGGCTTGGTTGAAGAACTTTATCGGTGACCTTGGAGTAGTCCCGAGTATTCAGGAGCCCTTGGAACTGTTCTGCGATAACGAAGGTGCGGTCGCCTTGACAAAGGAACCGCGAGACCATGGAAAGTCTAGACATATCGACAGAAAGTACCACTACATCAGACATAGGGTAGAAGAAGGTCACCTCCTTGTAAAGAGGGTATCATCGGAAGATAATCCTGCAGATCCCTTGACAAAGGCTCTGAGTAGGATTAAGCATAATCAGCATGCTAAGAGCATTGGATTAAGAGATGATATAAGTTTTTGTAATTAGATAGGTTTCGAAACTTGTAACAATGTATTGTATTTGACTCTTGTGATTTAATAATAGAGATTTATTATGGTTTACTACTCTTGTCAATACTTTATCATTGTGTTTCATTTTGCATGTTTTACTTCCTGAATAATTGGATTATTCAAATATCCACAGTCGATTACACTTTAAGGGAGTAAGTGTGAAGTAAGACTGTCATGAACTGGTAATAGATTGTCTAAGGAGTTAGACATTGCAATTGGATTGCTGCACCATTCGTGAGTACTTGGAAATGGAGATTTGAGTATTGGATAAACCCGCGCTCAATAGATTGCTTCATGGATTTTATCACGAGCAATGTTGAGACGATAATATCTTTTGATCTTTAAGCTAAGACATATGAGTTATGATTTGCTAAGCGGTTGTTCATTGATAGTACGAAAACGCATCGGTAACTCGGTGTTATAAAACGTGTTGTTGTGAATGATTTGTCTGGTAAAAGACATAAGTATATGAGTCAAAGCTTATTCGTCCCTTGACCCTAACGGGGAACAGATATCTGTAGGCCTCTCGATGATTTTGAAGTTGACTAAAATGGTTGGCCAACCGGGACTAAATTGGTAGTCTAAGAGTCATATGCAAATCGGAAATCGAGGAACAGTGAATCAGACCGGATTGATTTTATCCATGTCTTGAGTCTGAAAATATCTTGTTGGACGGAGGATCATCTGATCACTTATCTATGGACAGGATTGATTAGATCAGAGTTTGGCATTGGTTTCTAGGAAGCTACAAGTGCTGGTTAATTAGAGGCTAAATTGGTAATTATAGTCATAGACTTATCAAAGTGGGAGACTGTTGGATTAGGTGTCTAAGCCATGACTAATAATTAGTATTTACCTAATTAATAGAAGCACAGTCCATTTGGGTTGCCCTCATGGCTGGAGGTTTGGTAGGAAATTCGGTAGAGAGAAAGGTTGATTTATTATGGGATTAATAAATCAACAATAATTAAATATATGGTTTATTAATATATTAAAGTCATAATATATTAATTAGAAACTATATTAATTAATTAGGAATTAATCCAGAATTAATTGGATTTAATTTGGGGATTAAATTAATTAATTAAAGGTGCAGGGACTAAAACTGTAATTATTCAATAGTTGAGTAAGTGGCAGTGTGGAGTGACCAGTGGATTTCGAAATATATATATATGGATATATATATATAATTTCGAAATTGATATATAGAGGATAAATAGGAGTTTGAATTATAAGATAAAAGGTTTATCTTATTTGAATTCAAAGAGGTTTATCTCTAAGGTTTATCAACTGGCCATTTGGAAACTATAAATAGGGGTTCCCAGGCATCATTAAATTTCGCCACTTTCAAGATCTCTCTCTGGATTTTCGATTTCTCCTCTCCTCTAGCTTGGGTGTGACTTTCATTTGACGCAGGATAATTTTGCTGCTCAGCTTCCAAGAAATAAAGGTTGGTTTTTCTGTTTTGATCTTTAGTTTCTTTTATTGGCCTCTAGGTTTTTTTTTTGTTATATGTTCAATTAGAAGAAAACATAGATCCTCATAGGTTGCATGTGAACTTAGGTTATTTAGTTCATGGTTTGCAAAAAACCTTTCACCATGTTGGGCCGACTAAATCCTAGTTGGGCCGAGTTTGCTATAGTATCGAAGGGTTGACACGGGTTTGATCGTGTCGTGTTCGTGTCAAGGGTTTCAACCCGTTTATATAAGCGTGTCGTGTCTGGGTTCACTACTCTCAACCCGTTTAATGCCTCGACACGACACGAACCCAACACGACACGACCTGTTTGCAACCTCTATTCACACCTGACCATTATGACCGGGTATCACCGGTTTTACCCGGTTTCCTTGTATTACGTGGATATTGTTGCTTATGTGTCGTATTACGTGGATATTACCCATTCAACGGTCAATTAGGGTTCAAAATCAAACGTTTATACGGGTTCGATCGTGTCAGGTTGACACGGGTTTGATCGTGTCGTGTTCGTGTCAAGGGTTTCAACCCGTTTATAAAAGCGTGTCGTGTCCGGGTTCACCACTCTCAACCCGTTTAATGTCTCGACACGACACGACCCGTTTGCCACCTCTATTCACACCTGACCATTATGACCGGGTATCACCGGTTTTACCCGGTTTCCTTGTATTACGTGGATATTGTTGCTTATGTGTCGTATTACGTGGATATTACCCCTTTCAACGGTCAATTAGGGTTCAAAATCAAACGCTTACACTGCCATTATGCCACATCCATGTGAAATTCACCTCTTCAAAGCATCGATTAGGGTTCCAAATAGCAGTAAGGAGTTAGAGTGGAGACGACGATAACATGGAAGAGGAGTCCTTTTCGATTAACTTATTGAAAGTCGATATACATTACAACAGATTTTACGCCAAAGCCATTAGCGTACTTGGGTGGAGTTCGAGTATCAGTTCGTGATGTTGACTTTGGTTTGTTCTTTCTCAGAGAATTCAAAGAGTTTCTTGGAAAGTTATACAAAACAAGGTGCGATGATGTGTATTACTGCACTAGACATGAAACACTAGCAGAGGGGATTAGAATATTCCATAATGATGTTGATTGTGTCGAGTTCCTTGAAGTGGGTTACGAGGATGAGAACGAGTTCTAAATGAATGTTTACATTGACTATCAGAATGAACTAGTCCTTGATTGGGCTGATATGGAGGTGCCGGATGAAGAGGTTGAAGATGCTGAAGACGAAGATGATGACAAAGATTCACAAAAGTCATACACCATGGAATATAAACATGCTGCTAATAAGGAAGTGCATTCCTTTGACAAAACAACCTATGATAAGTTCTTGAACAAACCGGTATGTGATAGCAACATTAAAAATGAAGTTAACAATGATGAGGAACCCAACACTGAAGATGCTCAGGGGGTTGTGTTCCCTGTCCATGATGAAAACCAAGAATGGGAGATAATGGTTCCAATCTTAGGTATGAAATTCTCTAACCCTATGGAATTAAAGAATTGTGTTACAAATTATGCTGTGAAGAATGGGTATGATTTATGGTATGAAAAAATCGATTGTAATAGATTATTGGTCAAATGTGGTAAAGGTAAGAAGGATAAGAATGGAAATTCTTGTCCTTTTAGACTATGGGCAACCTGGATGGGAAGTGAGGAGTCTTTCCAGATTAAGTCCTTGAATAGTAACCATAATTGTTCTAGAGTCTTCAAATTTGGTTGTATTGTAACATATAAATGGATTGGGAAGCACTTTTTGAATGAGATATTGCAGAATCCAAAGATGAGCATTAGGAAACTAAAAGCTAAGGTTAGTAAGAAATTTAACTTGATAGCAAGTGTAGGACAATGCAGAAATGCAAGGAAATATGCATTTCAAGAGATTGAGGGTAATTTGGTGGAGCATTATGCAAAAACATGGAGTTATGCTAAAGAGTTGAGAAGAAATAACCCCGGATTAACAATAAAGATTGCAGTGGATGTAATTCCAGATGAAAGCAGTGAAAGATGGTTGGATTGAAGCTGTGAAAGATGGTTGGATTGAAGGTTCCAGAAGGGTCATCGGATTGGATGGCTGTTTTTTGAAAGGAATATGCAGAGGTCAATTGCTTGCAGGTGTGGGCAGAGATGCAAACAACCACATGTACCCTGTTGCCTGGGTAGTAGTTGCTGTGGAGAACAAAGATACATGGAAGTGGTTTGTTGATCTTCTAATTGATGACATTGGAATGGGTCTTGGACATGGCTTAACCATCATATCAGACCAACACAAGGTACACAGCTTCTACTGAATTGAAATCCATTTTATAATTGAATTTTATTAGTTGACATTGGTGTATGTTTTCAGGGATTACTGGAGGCTGTCAAGGAAAGGATTCCAGCAGGAGAGCATAAATGTTGTGCTAGACACATCTATGCTAACTTTAGGAAAAAATTCAAAGGAGACCACTTTAGGAAGATGTTTTGGTGTGCTGCTTCATCAACTACAAAACCAAAGTTTGAAGAACAAATGAAGGAAATCAAGAAATTAGAACCATTGGCATTTGAACATTTGATGGAGAGAGAACCAAAAACTTGGTACAGAGCACACTTTCAGGTAGATAGAGCTTGTGATGCTTTTGAAAATGGTATTTCTGAAAGTTTTAATGCTACAATTGAAAGTGCAAGAAAACGACCACTTATCACTATGTTAGAAGAGATAAGAATCTATGTAATGCAGAGGTTGTATAATAAAAAGAATATGGGACAGGAATGGAACTTAAAGATTTGTCCTACCATTAGACTTAAGTTGGAAAAGCTGAAGGTAAAACAAAGGTATGTAACTTACCATTACTTAGCTAATTTTTCCATTCCAATACAATTGACTAAAGTATCCATTCCATTACAGATTTTGGACTGTTTACCCCTCTGGATACCAACAATTTGAGGTTAGGTTAGGGTATGATGCATATGCTGTAGATCTTACAAACAAGACTTATGGATGCAATACTTGGCAGCTAACAGGATACCATTGTGTGCATGGAGTGGCATGTATTTCATATCTTAATATGGACTACCATGATTTTGTTTCTGAATGGTTTACAACAGACATGTTCCTAAAGTCATACCAGTATAACATAATGCCACTTAATGGTAGTGACATGTGGCCCCAAGTGGATTACATCAAGCCATTGCCACCCAAGAAAAGAAGACTTCCTAGGAGACCAACCATGAAAAGAAAAAGGGATCATGAAGAGGGGGAAGACAAGGGTAGAAAGAAAAAAGTCACCAAAACAGGTGCAGTTTTGAGATGTTCAATCTGCAAAGAAAGAGGACACAACAAAGTCAGATGTCCTAAAAAACCAACAGACGGATCATCAAGTTCTGGTTTGAAGCAAAAAAAAAAAGCATAAGCAAAAGCAATGTATGTGATTATACTATCTTTTCTGCTTGTTCACATATGGGTAACCAAATAATTTTTTGTATTTGATCAGGTGTGGAACCTGCTGTGCAAGAGAGGGTTGAAGAGGAGGTTGGTGTGGAACCTCATGTGCAAGAAGGGGTTGAAGAGGAGATTGGTTTGAAACCTGGTATGCAAGAGGGGGTTGAAGAGGAGGTTGGTGTGAAAGAGGAGGAAACTAAAAAGAAGATTAGGAGAAAATCAGAAAGAATCACCTTAAGTAAGCTGGGTAAGAAGGTAGGGTCGAAGGCAGGAAACGGTCAAGAACAACCACTTGAAGTGGAGTAGTTATAGTTTAATGTGTTTTTGGGACAGTGGGTGACAGATTTGGGCACAACTTTTGTAATTAGCACAGTCTTTAAGACAGTAGGGGACAAACTTGGGCACAACTTTTGTGATATGTGTTGAATGTAGTTTAATGATATCTGGACAAACCTTTTGTAAACACTGTGTTAAATGTTGTTTAATGATATCTGTATACATTCTGTCCTCTTAACATACTTCTTTAACATACAAGTGTTGAATGTAGTTTAATTATAAAACTTTCTGAACATTCAAAACATTTATTTCAGTGTTCTTAACACACATCTTAGTCTAATAAGACATTATGATACAACCAAATCTTGGAATTAAGCTAACAAAAGAAACTTCTTCCATTAAGACCTTCTCTAAAATACATTATAAGCTAACAAAAGAAACATCACTATAATTACAATTTTATGAGTAAAAATCTTAGAATGAAGCTTCCCTAACTCTTGCCTAACAGTCAATTATTCTTCTTCCATCTTCATCTTGCATATGTTAATCTCGTGTTCCAAAGCAGACATTTTCAACATCAAATTTAAGATTCCAAATTCGTCTTTTTTATTCGAATCTTCAGTGCCTTTACTCGAATCTTCAGTGCCTTCATTGTCCCTATTGATCTATTGCGTTTCATCATCAGCCCATTCCCAAAAGTCGCATTTTGAACCGTTCTCCTTATATAACAATGAGTTACATCGTTATGCAATAGAAATTAAACCTAATGGATAAAATTTCATCTTTACTAGTGAGTTAGGGCAAACTCTAAACTTTCGTCCAGGGTTTGCTGGGGGTGCACGAAGTCCTCAATCGAGAGGGTAACCCACAACCACATGGATGTTTCAATCGAAGGTCGTCATTTTGGCCAGAAGACAAGGAAGTCGATGAAGAAGAAGAAGCCGCCATGGATGTTATCGATCTGTGGTTTGAATTTGCATAGTGCAAAAAAGTGTTATATAAAGGTTAATTTGCCACGTAGACTCCACGTAAGCCTGCATACATGCCAACTCAGCAGTAAACAGGTGATACCCGGTCATAATGGCCAGATGTGAACTCCGTCAAAAAGTTCGATGGATAAATGAGTACAAAAAATAAAATGTTACCCATATGTGAACAAACCGAAAAGATAGTTACCCATTTAAGTCATTTTTTCTAACAAACTATCAAAATACTCTATGAAGAATTAGTCAATTACAACTCCGTGCCATTTAATATAAGAATTGGTTATTATGCACCGATTGTTAATGTTGAGAGCATCGTGAGGAGCAAGTATTGGGTGATAATGCAAAAAACAATTGATGAGATTGTGTCGTCCGTACAATGCACGGATCTAAATCAAATATATGAGCAGATGGGAGTCAATCAAACGGTCATGAATTCATCCACCAACCTCCTTCTTTCCAACTGTGAGTATAATAGGTCCCTCATTTATGGCCCATTCTCTTCCACTTATTACGGCTCCATTCCCAATTTATCTTTTTTACCCACTTATTTTTTATTATTATTTTGAACCACGGCTAGCTAAAAGCTGGCAAAACAAAAACATTACAAAGCAATTAAATGTAATCAGAATAAAAAAGTAAGCACACCAAAGAAAAGCAGATTGGAAACGCCTTTTTTGGGGCCATAAAGGCTGGAATTGAGCATCTGGATCTGATCCATAACTATAAGAGATTCCCAAGGCCCAAAGGCTGCACCAGTGAGGCAGTGACCAGCCCAAGAGCCACCTACTGGTTTTTAAACAAACCGGTTCCATTCGGTTTTTTCATAATTGATTTTTGGTTAAAACCTAACCAATTTTGATATGTTTTTCATGAAACGAAATTCAGTAAAAAATCGGGGTTTTCCGGGTTTTTAACTAGTTCGGTTCGGCTTTTAGAAAAAAAAACTGCTTTTTTGTAACTTTTTTAAAATATATATCAAACAGCCGGTCCAGTTTTAATTGAACCAGTTAATAAAAAAAATTGGTTATTGAAAAACATGTAACTTGTTTTGGTTAAAGAAAAACTGGTTGCTTTTGTGCACCTCTACTCACTACTCACGGGTCATCTCATGGCTGCCGGAAAAACCTAACGGCTAAAAGTTCACTTGAACCGACTTAGATGGTTGTAATTGTTAAATGTAATTCCATGGCTAATTTGCGACATCGAAGAAATGACTAGTAGCCTAGTAGGTGCTATCACTTCTTTAAATTTGTAATTAATATATTTTTTTTTTTACAATTTTATCATAAAGTTCAAACATAAAACTTATTCCGACTCCCACAAAATATATATATATTTTTTTTTTTGTTGTTGAACTTTTTAACTTCGCAACTGTTTTATCAAATGTTCCGACTCCACCTTTTCAAATCATTTAAAGAAAATAGAAGTGCTGTACACTTGGTTGTATTGTACATGATCATATGTTATGAGCTTTCCTTATCTTTTTGACATTAATTAATGGCGTCATAAATGCTCTTCATTAAGAATTGTATACAATATTTTTTGTATGATTATATATACAATGTGCAAGTGATGATCCGATGTAAGAAAAATGAAGAAGCCAAGCTAAGTTGGGTGTTTACACAGTGAACAAGACCAACCAGAATTGGCCACAGAAGTGAAAGTTGACGGTCCAAAAACTGTTGTTTTCTGAAGCCTTTGTCTCCGATGGCACTCAACAACAACAACAACCTCTCTCTCCTCTTTCTTCTTCTCTCTTCTTTTCTTGCCACCCTCATCACCTCCTCTCAAGGTTACAACTCTCTCTCTCTCTCTCTCTCTCTCTCTCTCTCTACCCCATTCTCTCTCTATATCTATATATATTTATGTATATATGCATGTGTTCTTCTGAGATTCTTAGAGGGGTTTCTGTTTCTCTTTTAGCAAATAATGATCTGGGTATTGTTATTTTGCTGTTTAATTTGTGGGTTTTGGTTTAAATTAAACCTTGTTTTATTTGCGAGGTTATGAAAAGGTTCATGTTTTTGGCACAAAAGTTACAAATCTTTGCGACAATTTCAATACGTTTCTTGGGTTACATTCATCACTCAAACGATCCAAGTTTCTGGCAAAATAAATGGCCAATTTTGAGAAAGAATCGTGAATGATGAATTTTATTACTTTTACATTATAGCAACACATTTCTAGGGTTTTTCAAAAATGAAATTCAAGTTTTTGGTACTTAAAAATGGTAAATTTGATAAAAGATTCATGATTCTTGTTCTAATAGCTCATTCAGTTTTGGTTTTTGCTTATACATCACTTTATTTCTGGGTTTACCAAGAAATCACAAGTCATCGGAGAAGAGAAATTTTATATAAGGCAACTCTGAAAAATATACGATACATTTGTTATTTTAATGAGTCATACTATATATTTTTTAATCATTTAATACCATAAACTTATTTCTTTATATAGCTTCTCACTTAAAAATATATCAAATTAATATTTTGTTTTACCAATTTATTAAAAGAATATGTTATAGCAATTAATATAATTATTACACAATTCTAGACTCTTTTTCATTCCATCGCAATATTAGGCGGAGGCTTTGGGAAAACAAATCCTTGAACGTAGTAACAGGCAGTTCTGTATTTCTCCATCTGCGATGCAGGTGATTACAGGTTATGGCAAGAACAGTTACCTTTCATCCGACGGGCGAGTTCCTTCTCCTCCATATCATCATCAAAGTCAACGCGATCCAACGGTGGAGAAAAGAAGTTTGACTACATTGTACTTGGTGGTGGTACCGCAGGGTGTCCATTGGCAGCCACACTGTCTCAAAACTACAGCGTTTTATTACTAGAACGGGGTGGTGTCCCTTTTGCCAACATAAATGTGTCTTTGTTGTCAAATTTCCATCTTACCCTTGCGGACACTTCACCCGCTTCTGCTTCTCAGTTTTTCGTATCCACCGATGGCGTATTTAATGCTAGGGCTAGAGTGTTGGGTGGTGGTACTTCCATCAATGCGGGATTTTACACACGCGCAAGCACAAGGTACAACTCTCACTCGTCATGCAACACTTTGTTGTACATTGGTAACTTACCAAGCTATTTTGTTTTATCCTAAACTAGCCGAAGAATCTGGTTTAATATATTAAGACGTCAGCTTTTTTTCTCATTTTAAAATTGATAAAATAAATATGGTTAAAATGATAAATATCATCGAATTTGTTTTTTCTATATAAATGGTAAAACATTCATTTACTCTTATTAAATTTTTTTTTATGCAGTGTAAAAAAAGAACAGACATACAAAAACAAAAAAATAATGAGAGAAGAAAACAGCCCCCCTAACAATTGACGTATTTCGAGTTCGCTTAACATTATAAAATTTTTGCAATATTGATGTTAGTGTTTATTTTCAACCTACAATCTTTTAAACCATGAACGTGCGTATTTAATATTGATTAGACCTTGGTTTCGGGTACAAGCATCTTGCTTGTTCGGCGAATCGCTAAAAAAGGCAGCGAGTCTATTTTTGTTGATTCGGGCCTACAATGTCGTGATAATGGGCTACCAAACCATCCTGTTTTAACTATATTGAAATTATTTTGGTATTTTTTCTTTCTATATTTAGGTTTTACCATTTAAGATATAAAAATATATTGGTTTTGATGGTGATTTTTGAGCTCGATGGACCGCCAATAATTTGTACTATGTTTTTTTCTTGTTTAATATACCTTAAAAAAATAGTTGATTGACATGATAACTCATGTTTAACCGACTATATTGAAATATTCGAATAAACATAAATTGAAACAAACAGAACATTTTCTTATGTTGGTGGCAAAAACGGGTGGGTTGAACGGGTTGTTAACAAGTCAAATCATGTTGAAACGGGTCGGGTTGGTTTAAAATCACTTTTTAGCGTCTTTTAAAATCTTACAAATAATTAATATGATAAGAAATTTTTTACTCAAATAATGATTACTTTTCATAACACAGCTAATATGTAAATATTATATGTTTAACTTATTATCAGTAAATAAAACCCAACTGACCCGAAATATCTACGATTATTCGTGTAATATGGCCAACCCGCATAAAAAACATAGCGCACGAAAACAGAACTCGAGAGTCGAAACCCATTGCTTGATAGGGCTATTTTGGTGTTCTTTCAATTGATTCAATTAAATTTGTGTTGTTGCAGTTATGTCAAGAGGGTGGGATGGGATGCGAAATTGGTAAACGAATCATACCGATGGGTTGAAAAACAAATCGTTCACCAGCCCGTACTCGAACCATGGCAAAGAGCGGTTCGAGACGGTCTTCTAGAAGTTGGAATTTCACCGAACAATGGCTTCACCTACGACCACCTGTACGGTACAAAGGTCGGAGGGACAATTTTCGATAAATATGGCCGACGACACACCGCCGCAGAGCTTCTAGCCACCGGAAACAAGCAAAACCTCGATGTTTTGACTCATGCCCGAGTTCAAAAGATCATATTTGACACAACAGGTAATAATTATCATTTATCAATTAGTTAATCGTTGTATTTCACATTTTGTTTGTCAAATTCAGGGGAAAAACCGAGGGCGATTGGGGTAATTTTCAAAGACGAAAACGGATTCGACCACGAGGCGTTCATATCGAAGAGGCGAAAGAGCGAGATCATAGTAACTTGTGGGGCGATTGGGAGTCCACAGATGCTATTGCTTAGTGGAATTGGACCAAAGGAAGATCTAGAGAGATTGAACATTTCGGTGGTGCTCGATAATAAATTTGTAGGGAAACACATCTCCGATAACCCGTTGAACACGATTTATGTCCCGTTGAATAGGCCGGTGAAGCAATCGTTGATTGAAACCGTTGGGATCACGAAAATGGGTGTGTACATTGAAGCAAGCAGCGGGTATAGTCAGTCTTCCGATAGCATTCACTGTCACCATGGGGTCGCATCCGCCGAGGTTTGTTACCATGTTTTGTCATCGCGATTCTTATTATAATTGACAACTCATCAAGAACGTTATTTTTTATTCGAGCCAACAGATCGGTCAGCTTTCAACGATACCTCCTAAAAGACGAACACTAGAAGCCATTGAAGCTTTCAAGCAAAACAAAAAAAATCTCCCACACGAAGCATTTCATGGAGGTTTCATTTTAGCAAAGCTTGCACACCCAAAGTCAAAAGGGCATTTAAGCTTGAACAACACAAATCCCGACGATAATCCATTGATCACATTTAACTACTTTAGCCACCCGAAAGACCTCCAAAAATGCGTGAAAGGAATCCGAATATTGGAAAAACTCGTGAGGTCCAAACATTTCCTTAATTACACCAAATGTGATCAAGAAACCGTAGACAAACTCCTAAACATGAGTGTCACCGCAAACGTTAACATGATTCCAAAACACGCGAATGACACAAAATCGCTTAAACAGTTTTGTAAAGATACTGTGATCACCATCTGGCACTACCATGGCGGGTGTCATGTGGGCCAGGTGGTGAACAATGACTACGAGGTCCGTGGGGTCCACAGACTTCGCGTCATTGATGGGTCCACTTTTCGTGAATCCCCGGGCACCAATCCGCAAGCCACCGTTATGATGTTGGGCAGGTATTGTTAATTATTTGTTAAATCTCGAATGAAATAGTTGAATGTTATATTGTTATGTATTGAAATTTGTATCTGGTGTGATGTAGGTACATGGGAGTGAAGATTTTAAGAGACAGGTTAGGGAGATCGGCGGGATTATGAGGTGATTGTAGAATAACGGGAAGTCGGGGATGCAGAGGATTAGTTCCCGTGTGTATCATTATTTTATTTTTGTCTAAAATTAGTTAGCGACCATGTAGGATTTTTGGCAACAAAAGAATGCAAAAATCTTACTTTTGATTTTTGATTTTTGCTTTGTTTTGTATTTGTTTAATTATAAGTGCTTTCTTGTAATGCTAATGTTGTAGTGTATTCTTATAATCTTTTAATTGAATGATTAGGTTAGATATTGTTGTATTACAATAGTTGATTAAAAGAAAAACTGAAATAGGAAAGAGTAACACTAAACAATGGTTGATTAAAAGATAAAACTAATAAAAAAGGTAACGCTAAAGATTTATAAAATGATATTTATCAATAGACAATGAAATGAGAAATAAGCAGGCCTTTTATTACATGAAGAAATATTATTCAAATAACAAATAGATACACATAAATTATACATTTTTAAAAGACTTTTTTTATACAACAATGTATATTGTTTTACCAAGTGTATCAAATTTTATCTAAAAATAATAACTTTATTCTTTTTTTAATAACTTTTAACTCATAAAGTTAAGGGTGTTGTTAAATTAAAACATAGAATAATGTGTATTTAAAAAATAGAATAAGAGTATAAAAAAAAGTTTTTAGTGGGTACAATGTCTTAATAATACACTTTTGTGAGTTTTGTAAGGTCAATATCATCAAAAGTCAACTTTGTACCCCTACCAAATCATTGGGCTTTATGTAATTTCATTAATTGTTGTTCTCCTCAAAGTTAAATCACAGTTTCTTTTGTTTTGTTGTTTCTTAGTAATTACAAGCATAGTCGAACAAAACAGGTTTTGTACTTTCGTATATTTGTAAAATTCTATTAAAACTCTTATACCATACATTGGACAAAACTTGTCCTTATAATATAGTGATGTGTATGGTTTGACATAAACTTTAGCCTAGAAATTTTGGGCTTAAATCGATTAAAATAAATTTTATTCTTGAAAATAGATAAAAAGATGAATAAATGCAGATAAAATTTAAAATTTTATAATATACCTAGAATAATTCCAATAGCCAAAATAAGTTTTGATGAATAATTTAAAGATTCAAAACCCAATTATGACCAAAGATGAGAAATTGTGGCGTAAGGACTGAAATTATCAATTTTGCCAAACTTAGCATATCCATAATTGATTTACCAAGGACTTAGATGTTATAAAAATTATGGTGAAGGGTTGAGGTGAAAGATGGATTAAGTTGGACATTTCCTTCAAACCATAAGGAGACCTAAATGTAGAGATTTTAGTGATCGAGCCTTCACTGTCATAGAGTAAAAGTCTTCGTATATTTAACTGCTTAGTTACTTCATTTGTCCAAGCTTCGACTATATACAATGTTCCTTACATATGGACTTGAGCAACTACTTGGTTCCCCTTCATACTTTCCACCAATGATTTGCAAAATCAACGTAGTGTCATTCGTCATCCAACTAACCCACTGATATCAACCTCCTTTTCAAGTTTGGAATATAGTTGACATTTTTCAATGTAAAATTCGAACCTAATATTGTATAGAGGATAATATCCCTAACTCTGGTGATATTTACGCTCTTGTTATCTTGAAGTCATACTTTGCCATTATAATTCCTGAAGTTCTACATTACTTCTTTTCAATAACTTGCTTCGAACGAAGCACCCGAATATATTATCTAGGATTCCATCGGACTCTTTATATAGCAAATAAGAGCATCATTAAAATATTCTTCCATGTATACTTGCTTCTTCGCCTTATCAACGAATGGCTTTGAGCACTGCGTTTTGGAAGTGACCATTTTTCTTTGCAATTCCAACATGTAATATCCTTCCTATTTTGGGATTGTCCTCTCCTTCTTCGATATTCCTCTACTACCACCCCCTCTGTTAGAATTTATCCTTTTTTGGTATTTATCATATTGTCGAAGCATTACCCTACATCATTCCTTTAGATATCCTTACCAATGATTAAATCACAAATATCTTCGAATGTGAGCTTTGTAGTTCAGGATGAACTACTCACTGCTGTGAGCTTTGACCTAAAATTTCGGGCCAGGCCAGTGCGCCTACGCCTTTGATAGGCTAACATAAAGTCAAAACATAATCTCCAAGATAATACGAGACGTAACGAAGCTCAAAACTACAAACTGCTTCACATAATACTGAAGCTTCTGGGAAATATTGCACTAGAGATAAACCTTCGGTATATCCAACCGAGTCTGAGCTTTTGCATGGACTTTGGCATTTCAGATATCTACAATCTTCATTGAGACCAAGTTTTCACTTCGTTAAATTCCAAAATGAACATTGTGCTCAAGGCCGAAGACGTGATTGTGCTTCGTCAAAACACTTTGCCTTTCAAAAATTTCCTCTATTCATAATTAGACTCCACATCTCAACACAATTATTAGTATTTGGATTGATTTGTCTTAGATGTCAACTTTCATGAGACAAATAATTAGAATAAAATTAGCCAAAATGGATTGATTAAGTGGTGGAAATAATAAAAATCATTTCAAAATTAATGTAAAAATTAAATATCATAGTCGATTATTCTAGATAATTTATGTTATTGATGTGATAACATAATTTTTATATTTTGATTTACGGATAATGTACATTTCAACTACCTTGCAATTCATTTTTTTACCCGTGTACAGGTTTCTATTTGTTATCTAAGCTATCATAAACTCATTGTCACACCATTTGAATCATTTAAACATCCTCAAATTTGGTCAGATTAACTATTTCACCATCAAAATTTTAAGATTATGGGAATACCTATTCGACATATCATAATCTAATTAGGTGAAAATATGTTATTGTTACCTACACTTGACACAAGTCACTATCACCAAATCTAATGACACACAACTTCTTTGGTGGTCTTAACTACAATTTCATCCATCAATATTTTCACGACATCAATTGTCTTGCCCATGACACTTTGAATTCCGATCTCTGTTGAAATCCTGAATTTTCATTCTACAAGCCAACAAAACATTTGATTCAATAACATTTTGATGACACACAATTTATTTGGTGGTCCTAATGACAATCTCATCCATTAATAATTTCACGACATCAATTTTCTTGCCCATGACACTTTGAATTCCGATCTCTGTTGAAATCCTAAATTTTCATTCTGCAAGCCAACAAAACATCTGATTCAATAACATTTCGATGATGCGGCCTTATATTTATTACTCATAATCTATATTAGAATTGATGATAACATTTAGTAATAAGTTTTCCCTTTTGTAAAACTAATTGTCTATAAGTCTACACGATCTGCATCAATATAAGATATTGTGACATTTGGGTTTGGATAATGTTTCTTTTGTTATTGAAAGTCTAGCATCTAGGTAGTTAGCTAGGTATATCAACTTAAGTGTGTATAAGTTGATTATATGATGTTATCAAAGAATTAAGACCTTTTTACCATATGATGCAATATAAACTGCATCAAGTCATACCTTCTTGTGTTGATCTAGAGGTTTGTCACAAAATGTTTGTAACCAACTTATGTCTCAAGCTAGTGGTTGATTTGATAATATTTACGACATACAATATAAGATGGTATGTAATAATTTTGGTTTCTATAAAAATATTTCTTGAAGATTTTTATTCCTTTCAAAGCACTACAAATAGAGATGTCATCATGTCTTCGCGAAAAAAGAGAATTATGAATTTTAAGGAGAATTTTTCTAATTATCATGTGTTCATTGCTTTGCTTAAAGAGAGTGATGGGAGAGTATAGAATTTATTGAGTATCAAATCATTTATGGTTCTTTAAATCGCATATTGATTTGATACTGTAATCTTTCATTCCATTTTTGTACACCCATTGAGGTTTATATCTTTACTACTAAAAAAATTTCCACCATTCTTATTGTAAATTCCCACATATGATGTATTCAAACCTCCTTCTACATTCTATTTCATATTAATCACATCTAATAAGTGGGATTAGAGCAATAGAAGTGATTGGTTTTCTTAATCATTTCTATAGCGTTTTTAGCTATTCCAAGATCAAGTTTCTCAATTTACTAATCAAATCATCATGTCTTCATTCAAATCCAAATGTGTACATTCTGGTGCTACTCACTTTTCAATATGGGAAAGCAAGCTCATTTTCCACCTACAAACACTAGATTCATACATGCTCACAATCATTACTTTAACATTTACATCAGAGAAAAATAGAGGAATGAAAAAGAATATTGTATTCTCTCATTATATTAACTGAAACTCAAAAAATATATGCATGGTTTAAGTTGCACCGTCTTTACTAACTTACACCTAACTAATTTGATAAACTGTTTACAAAAGTAAAACGACATAGTTTTATCTCAAAAACTTATTACAACCAACTAAACGACTAAATGTTACATATGTGTCCTAATATCTCCCTCAAGATGGACGCTTAACAATGTTTTTAAGAGCCATCTTGGATAAAATAGGAGCCATTTTAGAATAAGGGGAGGTTTTGTAAAAATATCTACGAGTTGATTAAAAGTATGAATAGGAATGAGCTTGATGGTTTGATCTATAATTTGTCCTTGATAAAATGACATTCAAATTCGATGTGCTTGGTTCGCGACATATAGGATTGACTGCTAATTGCATTGCGGATTTATTATCACAAAACATGTTGGCAGAGTTAATGAAATACCAAAATCACAAACTAATTTTCTAAACCAGATGATCTCACTAGTAACAGATCCAAGTGCCCTATACTCTGCTTTAATGGAACTTTGTGAAATGGTAATTTGCTTCTTTGATTTCTAGGAAATCAAACAATCACCAAGAAAAACACAAAAGCCTATAATAGATCTTCTGGTATCAATACAACCAGCCCAATCGGAGTCACTGAATGTTGTGAGGTGTAATGATGGCTTTGATAAAATGAATATACTATGTCTTGTATTTCCTTTTAAAAATCATAATAAATGTTTAGTTGCTTGAAGGTTAGGTATTTTTGGTGAGGAAATGTATTGACTGATTCTATGAACTTCATAAGTAATATCAACTCTCATTATAGTAAGCTACAGATACGACCAACTAAATGACGATATTGTGAAGGGCCTTGTATTGGATCACCATCAAAGTTGGAAGTCTTATGATGAGAATCCACGTGATATGAAGTTGGTTTGGAAGCTAATATTCCAGCATCTTGTAAAAGATCTAACACATACTATCTTTGAGAGATAACAATTCTATCAAGTGATCGAGCAATTTCTAAACCCAAAATATGTTTAAGCTTTCAAAATTCTTTAAGACTAAACTTGGTACTTAAACATCGGTTGATATAATTTATTGCAATTAAAGATAAACCAGTAAGCACAATATCATCCACATAGACTAAGAGCGCTACAAAGCCATCATCTTTTCCTTTAACAAATAAATAAAATTTGATTGAGATTGTTTGGAACCTTCAGAGATGAGAAAACTTGAAAATTTGGCATACCATTGCCTTGAAGCTTGGCATAAACCGTACAAATATTTCTCTAACTTTCAACCTAGTTTCCTATTGAAATTTTTAATAGAAGGCGGATGATAACCTTGGGGTAATTGCATATATACTTCTTTTTATATATCCCAATTAAGAAACGTGTTGTTAACATCTAATTCGATTAAAGGCCAAGATTTTTGAGCAACAGTAGTGAACAACAGTTTGACTGAAACGAGTTTTGCCACATGTGAATAAGTATCCAAAAAAATCTACCCCTATTGTTAATTATAACCACTGGCTACTAAATGAACCTTATTCCTTTGTATTGAACCATCAACCTTCCATTTAATCTTAAAAACACATTTACAGCCCAAAGGTTTTCTGTTGGGAGGTAAGGGTAGAATTGTCCATGTATTGTTTAATTTCAAATCCTGTAATTCTTCATCCATGGCTTGTTTCAATTCAGTCTGTTGTATGGCTTCTTTGAAAGATTTTGGTTCAAAGATTGGATGGCTAAAGCATAAGTGTATGCTTGATACGAAGGAGATAGTTGTGAGTATGATAAAACATCATCTAAAGGATATTTGGTAGATGTTTCTTCCTGTATGGAATTAATCATATTACAATGAAAATCCTAAAGATATGTAGGATGAGCTCGTTGTCTTTGAGTTCTATTGTGTTCAATGGGTATATCATTCTGATGATGATCCTTAGATTGATTATGTTGTTGAAACGTCGATGGCGAAGGAAAATTATTTGAAATAACATATAAAGGCTAGAGTAAAACATGGGAAATGAAAGGATTAGTATGTGTATGATTTGAAGAATGTTTGAAAGGAAAATTTTCCTCATGGAGTATAACATCACCGGAAAAAAAATCTATTTTGTTTCTATATCGACTAATCTATAAGCTTTCATTCCTTGCGGATAACCAATGAAAATCCAAGTCCTTGCTCTTGGATCAAATTTATATCTTTGAGAAGTTAATGTTGAAGTAAATGCCATACAACCAAAATTTCTAAGTTATGAATAATAGGTTTGTTCTTTATATAACTTCATAATAGGGAGAAATATTGCCAATAGACTTTGAGGGAAATCTATTGATAAACAAACACAATATTTAGTAAGTGCTGATGTTTCCTTTTAATAATAGAATTCTGTTGTGGCCTTTCAATACAAGAAAAATGATGCAAAACTCCATGTAATTTGAAAATTTCACTAAACTGGAGTTCTTTTGCATTATCAGATCTAAAAATCTTTATATAAGTATCAAATTGTTTGAGGATCATTTTAAAAGATTGTGGAATAACAAATTGAGCCTTAGATTTATGACTTATCAAATAAGCCCAAATGAATCTTGTACAATTATGATGAAAAAGCTATATCCTTGATGTGAACTGATAAGACAAGGACCTCAAATGTCACACTGAATTAACTGAAATGGTTTATTAGATACATTGTTTTCAGAAACAAATGGTAAGAGTCTTTTTTGCTAATGGACATACACAACATGTATCCGTAGCGTGAACCTTATTCAAAGCTAAAACATTTATCAAGAAGTTTGATAATGATTGATGGATGGCCTAATCTTTCATGCCATCTTTGATATGTAAATGCATTAACTAGAACTGTTGATACTTGTTCTTGTAATATGTATAACCCAACTTGAGCACACCCTTGCTAATCACATTGTTGTTTTGGATCCATCAAATCATGGCATGATTATATTACAGTTCAACCATTATGTTTTTATCATGTGTTGTTAACATTGCCACATAAATTAAGTTTAACTCAAACCGAGGAATAAACAACACCTATATTAAGGACTGATTTGGCAATCTCATTCTAGTGTTTAAAATTGCTTTAATGTTTGTAAATAGATCCATATTATTACAAACATGTCTTGTAGCTCCTGAATCCAATATCTAGACATTTGATTTGAAATTTTCATAATTAAGAGTTAGAACATAGAAGTTACATTTTTGAATAGTATGAGAAGTAACAACATTAATAGAAGCCAATCGTCCTAAAAGAAAAGCAATAAGTTGTTGGCTTTAATCATTTGTGATACCAATGATAACTACATTCACAGAATTTGAAGAATCAATTGGTGCATTCCGATTTTGATTTAGCAAAGTGTTTTACATAGCAGCATTAACACGATTATCACTTTGATGATTTTGTGTTTTATAACCAAGTGAAAATCCATGGAGACAATAACATTTGTCTTTAGTATGTCGAGTAAGTCTACAACGAGTGGAGTAAGGAGAATCTCTTTTGATGTTCTTGAAATTGTTGTTGTTAAAATTGTGATTAGTTGCTCGAACATTAAAAGCCATAACAGAGGAAATAGTTTGAGGAATACGTATGTCTCATGCCTTTCTTCCTTTATAACGAATGAGATATGTGATTCACTAATGGATCCATTAGAAATATTTGACCACGAATTTGAGAATAGTTGTCATTCAGACCCATGAGAGAACTTATAGTTTGCTCATCTTCTATTGCACCTCCACAAGTACATTTTCCACATGTACAGTGATGATTGTAATTCGCCATTTCTTCCCAAAGCATCTTCAGTTTCGTATAGTAATTACTAACAGAAGCCTGACCTTGTGCAAGATTCATGAGACTTCTTTTGATTTGAAAAATCCTTTGTAAGAACCCGCGAAAAAGTTGTAAAAGGGTAAAATGGTCTTTTATCACATTATAAGATCATTATGTAAAATAATGTGTATTTGTGAAATAATATTATAAGAAATAAAAGTTTATGTGAAATTTGGAGTTTTACCGCGTGAATAGTGAAGTCTGGCCAAAAAGGGCAAATTGGTCATTTGACCTGAAAATGACCATTGTGTTAAGAAATTTCATTAATGAGCTAAAATTGGAAGTTAATGGAACTAAATTTGCAAGATAATGAACCATAGGACCATTTTTGAATGAAAGTTGAGATTTAAGGGACTAAAGTGCAATTAACTTATAAAAATTTAAATATAAAATAGAGAGTTAAAATCTCATTCCCCTAGAACCCAGTAGAAGATTTCAGAAGACTCGGGAGAGAGCTAGAGAGAGCGAGAGAGAGAGAGCCAGAGAAGGGAACACGAGAAGATCAAGGAAGAGTTCAAAGATCAAGCCCTAGATTGAAATTCCTAAGCAAGTGAGGTAAGATTTTCAAGCTCTAAGCTCCAAATTCGTAATCGGGAACCAAGTTTGATTTCTGATTTTTGCCAGAAACCATGGTTCCAATGTAAACATCAAACTCATCTTGCTCAAAATCACCATTTAAGCATGTTCTAAGCATGGAATATGTGAAAATTAAGAAAATTGGTAATTTTGTCCAAGAACCTTAAATCACGGGTTTGTATGATCAAGGCTAGTTTTTATGGTTTTTCTAAGTCCAAATGATCACTTAGGATGTATTAAGATACTCCCAAGTGATTCATTTCAAAAGTTGGATTTTTAGTGAAAATCATCAGAAACGGGTTTTCAAGGAATTGGAATTGGAATCAGTGATTCCAAGGCTTAAAACCTGATGTAAAGTAAAGGTTTTAGTCATGAAACGATAGTAAACGATTAAGTTAAGTATTAAGCACTTTATAGGGCAAAATAGATGTCTGCAGCTCGAAAATCGGACCTGAAACCCGGCCAGAAGCATTACACGGGCGTGTAATTTACAGGGTAAATATTACACGACCGTGTAACTTAAATAAGGCCTGCAATATTACACGGCCGTGTAATTTGCAAGGCAAAAGTTACACGACCGTGTAACATACTAAAGTTGGAAACAGTTTTAAAGTAGCTCTATATAAGGGCTAAGTGTTTTAAAGCAGTGTAGTTTACAAAGTATTTTGAAAGAAGTTCCTTGGGTGAACTAAGATGTCAAAATCAGCTTTGAAAGTATTTTTAGTAAAGAGTTATAAAGTATATGAGCATGAGTTATTTATAAATTGTGTCCCTATTTGACCAATTTGAGATGTAATGAAATAAGAACTAAAGAAAGAAAAAAGTAAGAGCCAGTTGTCCGGACTAGGATCACCCACATAATCGGGGGATCAGAAGACACTACTGGGATGGTACCTCCCGTCGCGAAGTAGTTGTCTAGCTTAGTATACCCTTGTGCTTGAATCTGTTCCAAGTCACAAAGGGGAGACAGAATGAACATAATCCGAGCGGACGGATCTGTTCTGTCCCGCGAGGGGAGCTAGTTGAATGAATGATATTAAAATAATTCATGAGTTTCAGTTGGTCACAAGTATATGAGAAAGAAAGCAGTTTTATAGAATAAAACAGTTTTAAAGTAAGAAGCAGTTTTTGAGAAAGAAAGTGTTTTTGAGTTTTGAAAGGAGAAAAGTAAAGAGATTTGAGATTTATTATGAAAATAAATTTTAAACAGTTTATTTGTTTATATTTCAAGTTTTGAGCAAAAACGTTTTGGGTCTAAAACCCATATTACTCACGAGGCTTTATGTCTCACGTATTATATTTTTAAATGCTATGTACTTAGGTGAATGAAGCGGGAGTTGAAGTTGGGACCAGTTTATATACTGTAAGTTTAAATTATGGTTATCTGTATTGAGTCTGTAATACCCCCTTGAGTTTAAGTTTGTAAAATAGAAAAAAAAAATTTAAGTGACTACTTTATAGTCACGAATTGTAAACTATGTTTGTAACGTAAATTGTATTTGTTTTAAATATGGTTTGAGAAAAGGGGTGTTACAGTTTTGGTATCAGAGCCATAGTTTAAGCGAATTAGGTTGGAATACCATCCTAGGCTTAAACTAGCAAGAGTAGTAGTAAGGTGCCTTAGTAATATAGAGGTACACTTAGACTTATAGAAGTTATAAAGTGAGTATGATTGCTACTAAAATGCAGTCAAGATAGGGAGATAATATGCTACCGCTTTCAAAATACTATATAGAATTGCGTATTAAACAGATATTTTTATTCATCTATATAGTAATGGAAGGCGAAAGACAAGCTGACAGGGGTGAGGGCAGTCACACTTCTTCGAGAGGAAGTGGACCTGGACATGTTTTTCGGAATGATGGGGCTGAGCCAAATCCGCCACCACAACCTGTCACTATGGAAGCAATTCAGTACCTGATTAATAATCTGCGGAATGAGCTGAAACAGGATGTGAATAACATAATCGATAGCCGAATGGGTGAACTTAGTGCCCATTCTTCACAAGAAGTTTCTAAAAAGACGACCGAGGAAGAAGCTAGCAGAGAAAACAGAAGGAAGGAGAAGGGCTGTTCCTTTAAGTCCTTCATGGCTTGTAAACCACCAGAGTACCATGGCAGCTTTGAGCCGAAGGTGACAATGAGATGGGTCCGAGAAATCGAACAAGTGATGCAAGCAAGCAAATGTGACGAAAAAGACCAAGTCAACTATGCCTCTCGGCAGTTGAAAGATGATGCGTTAGTGTGGTGGAATACTAAATACGAGAGTTTGGGGAAAGATGTTGTGTATGGCTGGTCATGGGCGGAGTTTGTTTCGTGTCTCAAAGATAAATTCTGTCCCACAAGAGATTTGGAGAAAATGAATGAAGATTTCTTAACGATAAAGAAAGGAGACTTGACGGTGGACGAATATACAAAGAAGTTTTGTGACATGCTGCCTTTTGTGGGGGAATCCTACCCTAGTGAGCGGTCCCGAATTAACCGCTATGTCCGGGGTTTGCCATGGAATTATGAGCTAGAAGTAAAGAAAGCTGAAACATTAGATGGGGCGATCAATGCTGCCCGAACCGTGGAGGATGTTGGAAAACGAAGAAAGGAGGAAGGACCTGGCTTTAGTGACAAGAGAAAGACAGTTAGTAACAGTGGGAACATAAAGAAGAAAGGAAAGATAAGTTCAAGTCAGAGTCGATAGGGAAACGTAAAAAAGTGTGAGAAATGTGGGAAAGAACACGGTGGCGAGTGCCGAGCGGGATCAAACGCCTGTTTTAACTGTGGTGGACTCGGTCACAAAGCGAAAGACTGCAAAGCCAAGAAAGCCAGTGAAGTGGAGTGCTTCTCATGCCATCAGATGGGGCACTATAGTTTCAACTGCCCAAACAAGGGAGGAGAAACTATGGTGTCAACAGCTCAGAAAAAGACGGAGCCCCAGAAGGTGAAGACTCGAGCTTTCCAGATCACCAGGGAAGAAGCAAGGGAGACGCACGATGTGGTCTCAGGTATACTACTGATCAACTCGACACCTGCATATGTGTTGTTTGATTCGGGTTCTACATATTCATTCGTGTCCCATGGATTTGGAGCCCGATTGAGAGTCCCGTTAGAATTGTTAGACATGGTTTTTGAAGTGGAAGTAGCGGATGGAGAGTTTGTCGAAGTTCAGCACATGTACCGAGATTGTGAACTTGATATCAATGGCAAGAAGTTCCGACTTAATCTTCTTCCCATTGGAATTAAGTCCTTTGATGTGATAATTGGGATGGATTGGCTTGGTGCAAATGATGCGAAGATAGCTTGTGGTCAGAAGAGGGTGTCTGTTAAAACCCTAGGAGCTAAAGTGTATGTCTATGGGGAAAGAAGCAAACATGTGCCAAGTCTAATTAGTGTGGCAAAAGCCCGAAGGTGTATCAGAAAAGGATGCGTATCTTTTCTGGCCTATGTGATGACTGAAGACAAAGTAAAACAGACGTATAAAGACATAGAAGTAGTAAAAGAATTCCCAGAAGTTTTTCCAGATGAATTACCAGGCTTGCCACCAGAACGGCAGGTTGAATTCCGGATAGATCTTGTTCCAGGAGCTTCCCCAATAGCCCGAGCACCGTACCGGTTAGCACCAACAGAGATGCGGGAATTAATGTCCCAGTTGTAGGAGTTACTAGATAAAGGCTTCATCAGGCCTAGTTCTTCTCCGTGGGGTGCTCCAGTTCTGTTTGTAAAGAAGAAGGATGGATCAATGCGAATGTGCATTGATTACAGAGAATTGAACAAGATTACCATTAAGAACCGTTACCCGTTGCCCAGAATAGACGATTTGTTCGATCAGCTACAAGGTGCAGATTATTTCTCAAAGATTGATTTGAGATCCGGGTATCACCAAGTCAGGGTAAAAGAAAGTGATGTAGAGAAGACAGCGTTCCGTACATGATACGGGCATTACGAGTTCCTAGTAATGCCATTCGGTCTTACAAATGCACCAGCGATTTTTATGGACTTAATGAATCGGGTCTGTAAACCGTTTCTAGACCGATTTGTTATAGTGTTCATAGATGACATACTGATATATTCAAAGAACAAAGAAGAGCATGCGAGTCACTTGCGAGCAGTGCTTGAGACCTTGAAGCGAGAACAGCTATATGCAAAGTTCTCCAAGTGCGAGTTTTGGATGCGAGAGGTGCAATTCCTTGGACATGTTGTTTCTATCCAAGGTATAAAGGTGGATCCAGCAAAAGTTGAAGCAGTGATGAAATGGGAGCCTCCCAAGACGCCAACAGAAGTTAGAAGTTTTCTCGGTCTTGCCGGGTATTACCGGAGATTTATTCAAGATTTCTCTCGTATAGCTGTGCCAGTTACACGATTAACCCGGAAAGAAGAGAAATTCAGATGGCAAGAGGAACAAGAAAGAGCCTTCGCTACATTGAAAGAGAAGTTGTGTAACGCGCCTGTCCTTACATTACCAGATGGGACAGAAGACTTTGAAGTGTACAGTGATGCCTCGCATCGAGCGCTTGGCTGTGTATTGATGCAAAGAGGGAAGGTTATAGCATACGCTTCCAGACAATTGAAAGATCCAGAGAAAAAGTACACAACCCATGATTTAGAACTTGCAGCAATCGTATTTGCCTTGAAGATTTGGAGACATTACTTGTATGGTACAAAGTGCAAGCTATTCACCGATCACAAGAGTTTACAGTATGTGTTCACTCAAAAAGAGTTGAACATGAGACAGAGCAGATGGCTAGAGCTGATCAGTGACTATGATTGCGACATTGTATACCATCAGGGTAAAGCAAATGTAGTAGCAGATGCATTAAGTAGAAAAGCTCCTGAGAAAAGAATCAAGGCAAGTTCGATGCGTATAGAGCTAGTGTCAAGTATTATAGAACAGATTAAAGCAGCTCAGCAGAAAGCTGAGGAAAGTGGATACTTGAAAGATGAAAAACTAGGAAAAGATATGCAGTTTGAAATCAACAGTCAAGGGTTGAAGACTTTCAGGAACCGTATTTGGGTACCGAAGGCAGGAGGATTGAGAAAGCTGATTCTAGAAGAGTCGCATAAGTCAAAGTATTCCATTCATCCAGGGAGTACCAAGACTTATCAAGATCTGAAAAGACAGTACTGGTGGCCTGGAATGAAGAAGAGGATAGCTAAGTACATCTCCAAGTGTGTTATTTGTGCACAAGTCAAGGCAGAACATCAGGTTCCGCATGGGGATGCTCAGTCATTGCATATCCCAGCCGGAAAGTGGGAAGATGTAACCATGGACTTGATTGTCGGGTTACCGAGAACGAGAAGAGGTTATGATAGCATATGGGTCATAGTAGATCGGTTGACCAAAAGTGCACTATTTCTAGCCATAAAAGAAACTAATCCATTGGAGCAGTTAGCCCAGTTGTATATAGATGAAGTGTTAAGAAGATATGGTGCACCGTTGTCTATCGTGTCAGACAGAGACCCCAGATTTACCTCTAATTTTTGGAGAGCCTTACAAGATAAAATGGGGACGAGGATTCAACTAAGTACAGCGTATCATCCACAAACGGATGGTCAGAGTGAACGAACAATCCAGACATTAGAAGACATGTTACGATCATGCGTGATGGATTTTGGATGTAGTTGGGATGAACACCTGCCATTAGTGGAGTTTGCATACAACAACAGCTTCCATTCTAGCATTAAAATGCCACCTTTTGAGGCATTGTATGGTAGAAAGTGTAGAACTCCTTTATGCTGGTTGGAGGCGGGTGAGACAAAGCTTACAGGACCAGAGATTGTTAGAATAACTAATGAGAAGATTGGAGTAATTCAAGCCAACATGAAAGCAGCACAAGATCGGCAAAAGAGTTACTCGAATCTAAAGAAGAGACCGTATGACTTACAAGAAGGAGATTTGGTGATGGTAAAAGTGTCGCCATGGAAAGGAGTGGTCAGATTTGGCAAGAGAGGAAAGCTGAGTCCAAGATACATTGGACCTTTTAGAATCCTGAAGAGAGTTGGGTTACAGGCGTTCAAGCTGGAGTTACCACCAGAACTCAGTGGAATACATGATACCTTTCATGTATGCTACTTGAAAAAGTACTTTGGTAAAGAAGAGTTAGTAATACCGTATACAGACTTGAGGGTGGAGACTCCTAGTAGAATGATTGAAGAACCTGAAGCGATTCTAGAGATGCAGACTAAGAAGCTAAGGAACAAGGAGATTGACTTAGTACTAGTCAAATGGAAGCATCCCTTAGGATCAAACTTGACTTGGGAAACATTAGAAGAGATGAAGAGAAGATATCCAGACTTTACAGATTACGAAAAGATTCCGAGGACGGAATCCGCATAAGGAGGGGTGACTGTAAGAACACGCGAAAAAGTTGTAAAAGGGTAAAATGGTCTTTTATCACATTATAAGATCATTATGTAAAATAATGTGTATTTGTGAAATAATATTATAAGAAATAAAAGTTTATGTGAAATTTGGAGTTTTACCGCGTGAATAGTGAAGTCTGGCCAAAAAGGGCAAATTGGTCATTTGACCTGAAAATGACCATTGTGTTAAGAAATTTCATTAATGAGCTAAAATTGGAAGTTAATGGAACTAAATTTGCAAGATAATGAACCATAGGACCATTTTGAATGAAAGTTGAGATTTAAGGGACTAAAGTGCAATTAACTTATAAAAATTTAAATATAAAATAGAGAGTTAAACTCTCATTCCCCTAGAACCCAGTAGAAGATTTCAGAAGACTCGGGAGAGAGCTAGAGAGAGCGAGAGAGAGAGCCAGAGAAGGGAACACGAGAAGATCAAGGAAGAGTTCAAAGATCAAGCCCTAGATTGAAATTCCTAAGCAAGTGAGGTAAGATTTTCAAGCTCTAAGCTCCAAATTCGTAATTGGGAACCAAGTTTGATTTCTGATTTTTGCCAGAAACCATGGTTCCAATGTAAACATCAAACTCATCTTGCTCAAAATCACCATTTAAGCATGTTATAAGCATGGAATATGTGAAAATTAAGAAAATTGGTAATTTTGTCCAAGAACCTTAAATCACGGGTTTGTATGATCAAGGCTAGTTTTTATGGTTTTTCTAAGTCCAAATGATCACTTAGGATGTATTAAGATACTCGCAAGTGATTAATTTCAAAAAGTTGGATTTTTAGTGAAAATAATCAAAAAACGGGTTTTCAAGGAATTGGAATTGGAATCAGTGATTCCAAGGCTTAAAACCTGATGTAAAATAAAGGTTTTAGTCATGGAACGATAGTAAACGATTAAGTTAAGTATTAAGCACTTTATAGGGCAAAATAGATGTCTGCAGCTCGAAAATCGGACCCGAAACCCGGCCAGAAGCATTACACGGCCGTGTAATTTACAGGGTAAATATTACACGACCGTGTAACTTAAATAAGGCCTGCAATATTACACGGCCGTGTAATTTGCAAGGCAAAAGTTACACGACCGTGTAACATACTGAGATGGATTTTTGAGTTTTGATTTTTGGAAGTTGGACTTAGACTTGTCCGTTTGACCTCAAATTTGAAACACAAGTCTAATATGGCCTAAGACTTCATGCAAAAGTGTCGGAACTGAAATACGACCCCTCGGGGGTACTGTAGCAAAATACGCGTATTTCGGAGAAAATTATAAAATGAGTTTATTAATGGTTATCTATTTAGGATGACCTGAAGTTGAGTCGTATGAGACCTTAGAACTATAAAGTTAGCTGTATTATGTCTTTATATACATGATACTTGTGTAGGTGGTGCTTCAAACGTTGTTGAGCACGGAAAAGGGAAAGGGGTACGAGAAGCCTAGTGACTTATAGCTACATCAAGGTGAGTTTTATGAGGATTTTCTATAGTACATAGCAAAATGATATTTTCAGAAAATGAGATTCCCAAATAATTTTAAATACTAAAGTTGGAAACAGTTTTAAAGTAGCTCTATATAAGGGCTAAGTGTTTTAAAGCAGTGTAGTTTACAAAGTATTTTGAAAGAAGTTCCTTGGGTGAACTAAGATGTCAAAATCAGCTTTGAAAATATTTTTAGTAAAGAGTTATAAAGTATATGAGCATGAGTTATTTATAAATTGTGTCCCATTTTGACCAATTTGAGATGTAATGAAATAAGAACTAAAGAAAGAAAGAAGTAAGAGCCAGTTGTCCGGACTAGGATCACCCACATAATCGGGGGATCAGAAGACACTACTGGGATGGTACCTCCCGTCGCGAAGTAGTTGTCTAGCTTAGTATACCCTTGTGCTTGAATCTGTTCCAAGTCACAAAGGGGAGACAAAATGAGCATAATCCGAGCGGACGGATCTGTTCTGTCCCGCGAGGGGAGCTAGTTGAATGAATTAAGTTAAAATAATTCATGAGTTTCAGTTGGTCACAAGTATATGAGAAAGAAAGCAGTTTTATAGAATAAAACAGTTTTAAAGTAAGAAGCAGTTTTTGAGAAAGAAAGTGTTTTTGAGTTTTGAAAGGAGAAAAGTAAAGAGATTTGAGATTTTGATAAGGAACATAGTGATCAGTCAAATATTCCGTTCCCATGCACAAAGAGTACAATCAAATATATATATATACAATACAATACACACCCACGTGGGCTAACCTAGGGCCTATGAAGGACATGGGCTACTTACTGGACAATACATAAACATACATAAATATATACACACTAACATCCCCCCGCAGTCTTATCGGGAGTTGACGAACGAACGTTTAGACTGGAGCGAAAATCATAAAACAAAGTTGTTGGAAGGCCCTTGGTGAAGATATCTGCGTACTGAGCTGTCGAGGGCACATGAAGAACACGGATATGACCAAGAGCAACCTTGTCGCGGACAAAATGAATGTCAATCTCTATATGTTTGGTTCGTTGGTGTTGAACCGGATTAGAGGACATGTACACGGCGCTAACATTATCGCAATAGACTAAGGTTGCTTTGTTGGTCGGACATCAGAGCTCTAGAAGAAGGTTTCGTAGCCAAGATGTCTCAGCTACGGCATTAGCAACGCCACGATACTCTGCCTCTGCACTGGATCTGGATATGACACTCTGGCGCTTGGACGACCATGAAATAAGGTTGTCTCCAAGGAATACGCAGTAGCCTGAGGTGGAACGTCGGGTGGCAGGACAACCCCCCCAATCCGCGTCTGAATATGCCGTGAGAGATGTGGCAGGAGAGACATGAATCTGTAAGCCGTGGTCGATCGTGCCACGGATGTAGCGTAGTACACGCTTCAGGGTATGTAGGTGCTGCTCTCGAGGATCATGCATGTAGAGGCATATTTGCTGGACTGCAAAGGCAATGTCAGGCCTGGTGAAAGTGAGGTACTGTAGAGCGCCCGCCAGGCTGCGGTAAAGAGTGGCATCCTCAATAGGGGGACCAGACGAGTCCAATTTGTGAGTTGGCTCAGCTGGAGTACGACTAGGATTACAATGTAGCATGTGAGCACGCTGAAGAATATCAGTGGCATATTGCTGTTGAGACAGAAATAAGCCTCTAGAGGATCGAACTGCCGAGATGCCCAAGAAATAATTCAGAGCCCCAAGGTCTGTCATGGCAAACTCACGACTAAGCTGAGCGGTGATCTGCTGAAGAATAGCTGGTGAGGAAGCAGTGAGTATAATATCATCCACATAAAGTAACAGATAAGCAATAGCATCAGGGGTCTGAAGGATAAATAGAGATGGATCGGTGCGACTGTGCCGAAACCCAATCGTGGTGGCATACTGAGCAAACCTGTGAAACCAAGCCCTAGGTGCCTGTTTGAGACCATAGAGAGATCTCTGAAGATGACAGACATGATCTGGAAACTGTGGGTCTTTGAAGCCGGGAGGTTGATGCATGTATACGGTCTCCTGAAGCTGACCATGAAGAAAGGCGTTTTTGACGTCAAGTTGATGAATGGGCCAATTACGGGAGACCGCAATACTGAGGACCGTACGAATGGTAGCCGGTTTTACTACTGGGCTGAATGTCTCATCACAATCTATCCCCTGCTGTTGGCTGCGACCATTGGCGACAAGGCGTGCCTTGTAGCGCGCTAGAGTGCCATCTGCATGAAACTTGTGGCGAAATAGCCACATAGAGCGAACAATGTTGACCCCAGAGGGTCGTGGTACTAAGGTCCAAGTCCCATTTGCAATAAGAGCATTGTACTCATCATGCATAGCCTGGCGCCAGTTGGGGTCGTCAATAGCCTGTAAGTGTGACCGCGGGATAGGTGACAAGGATGAGGTATAGAGGTTCAGGCGTTGAATGGGTTTGACAATACCGTTTCGAGCACGAGTAGTCATAGGGTGGGTAGGTATGGTAGGAGTGGGGGAGGAGTGAGAGGGGTGGGTAGGGGTATCATTGGTAGAAGTCGAGCATGGGAAGGAGTCAGGGGAAGATGATGATAAATGAGGTGAACCCGTAGAGTGTGAGCCCGTAGGTGAGGGTGGAGGTGAAGGAGGGGTGGGGGGGACGGCTTGGTGAAATCATGAGTGGGAAGGGTGAGTGGAGTCGTCATCCAAGAATGTGTATGTGGGTGGATCAACAGGAGTAACGGAGCGAAAGGGAAAGGTGTTCTCGTCAAATGTGACGTGGCGAGAAATAATGATCTTTCGAGAGGTTAAGTCTAAGCAGCGATACCCACGGTGATGTGATGGGTAGCCGAGGAAGATGCATGGAGCAGATCGAGGTGATAATTTGTGTGGGGATTGGATGTGAGGGAAACAGAGGCATCCAAAAGCGCGAAGGTGAGTATAGTCTGGGTGTTGTTTGAGTAAGCGGAAGTGTGGAGTTTCATTTTTGATGGAGGAGGAGGGTAAGATATTTAGGAGGTGGGTGGCGGTGTAAAGAGCTTCCACCCAATATGTGGGCGGAAGATGGGCTTGAAACAATAGGGTGCGGATGACGTTATTTATAGTGCGGAGCATGCGTTCGGATTTACCATTTTGAGGAGAGGTGTGAGGGCATGAGAAACGGAAGTGAATGCCATTTGCGGAAAAAAATTCATGAAATTGTTTGTTGTTATATTCCCCCCCATTGTCACATTGTAAGGATTTGATGGTGGTGCCAAATTGGTTTTTGATTAAAGTGGTAAAGTGGATGAATTTAGAGTACACATCTGATTTCCGTTTTAGTGGGTATACCCAAAGAAAATGCGAGTAATGGTCAAGAAAAATGACATAATAGCGAAAACCCCCCACACTTGAAATAGGTGAAGTCCAAACATCAGAATGAACAATATCAAAAACATTAGAAACAATGGAATCAGAAAGCATAAACGGAAGTTTGGTGTGTTTGCCAATTTGACATGTAGGGCAAATAATGTTGGACACACTTTTATTACATGAAATAGAATTGCTGGAAAGTAAAAATTCTAAAACTTTATTTCCGGGATGGCCGAGACGTTGGTGCCAAAGAGATGGGCTAGCAGAGACGAAAGCTTGAGGCGATGGTGAGGTGACCGGGTAGAGAGGGCCTTCACTATCACATCGGATTAGAGGTTGGCGCGTCTGATAATCCTTAACAGTAAAACCAAACTCATCAAATTCAATAGAACATTTATTATGGCGCGTGAATTTGCGAACAGAAATAAGGTTTTATTATGAAAATAAATTTTAAACAGTTTATTTGTTTATATTTCAAGTTTTGAGCAGAAAAGTTTTGGGTCTAAAACCCATATTACTCACGAGGCTTTATGTCTCACGTATTATATTTTTAAATGCTATGTACTTAGGTGAATGAAGCGGGAGTTGAAGTTGGGACCAGTTTATATACTGTAAGTTTAAATTATGGTTATCTGTATTGAGTCTGTAATACCCCCTTGAGTTTAAGTTTGTAAAATAGATAAAAAAATTAAGTGGCTACTTTATAGTCACGAATTATAAACTATGTTTGTAACGTAAATTGTATTTGTTTTAAATATGGTTTGAGAAAAGGGGTGTTACATCATTGGTCCATTGCTTTGTTGAAATAGCTCTTTAAGATCCTTCAATATTTCAAACGCAGTTTCAAGGTTTATAATCGAAGTAGAAATTTCATTCGAAAAAACATTCAAAATCCATTAAATAACTATGTTGTTATTTCTAAGCCATGATTTTAGCTTTTCTGGATCTGAATTGTTTGGTTTAGGCAACGAACCATCAACAAATTCAAACTTATTTTTAGCCGATAGTGGAGTCTCTACGGATCGACTCTATGAAGCATAATGTCACCAATAACTATTTAAGAAACAAAATTGGAACCATGATTATCATTGTGATGAATGAAATAATGATCATTTGAGGACTGATTTTGATTGTTCATATTGCTCGAACTTTCAGTCATTGAAGAAAATAGAGGAATAGAAACAAATTGAAACATTGGAAATCAATTGCAAAAAGAAATTAGAATCAAATGCGAAACATAGAATTGATTCAAAAGAATCAAAAGGAATTCAAATGTGAAGCGTGAACTTTTCGCTCTGATACCATTTTACATTTACATTACAAAAAAAAAGAGGAATGAAGAAGAAGATTGTATTCTTTCATTATGTTGACTGAAACTAAAAAAGGAATATATACAGGGATTTAGAAGAAAAACTCAGGACTAGCAAAGAAATGCGATTTATCATATAGAAGAATGGATCTGCGGACACCGTCTTTACTAACTTATACCTAAGTAATTTAACAAACTATCTGAAACCAAGTAAATGGCTAACCGTCAAGTATGTGCCCCAATAATTACTAAGGTACATCACATCCCTATGATAATACGAATAGCAATACTACTTTAAGGAAGAAGATAAGCACATTAAATCACTTCGTTCATGCCACAAGCCTATTAATGAATATACATATAGATATAGAAGCTGGAAAACATTAAAATTCATGTCAGATCCACTGTAGCCAAAGTCTTACCATATAATGTATATCATACCCTTGCAGGCTACAACTCTATAAGAGATGTATTGGATGACCTTGTTGGAATAGTGTTTAAGGTCATCAACTTGTTATAACACTTCTGATAAAATATAGAGTCCTTTTGGGTTGTCCTCAGAACCCAGAAAAATAGTTAGAGTCAAAATAAATGAAAGGTTATTTAGTTAATTAATTTATAGAGAATAAATTAATTGGTAACTAAAAGAATAATGATAATTTAATTGGTAAATTAATCTAGGATTAATTTGTAACCAATTAAAGGGATTGAATTGTAATTGATTAAAGTTATAATCAATGGAGCAAGTCCAGGGGATGCGGCCGCCAAAAGGCTCCAAAGTTTGGAAACACTAGAAGCCTTGTACTATAAGTAGAGGCCTTGGGGTGACACCCAAAGACATCCCAAAAACCCTTGAGTGCCGCCAACCCTCCCCCTTCTCCTCCCTTTGCGAAATCTCTTCCATCTCTAGGGTTAGAGATCTTTGCTCTTCATCTGCCTAGTTTTCTGGTTGTCCTTGGGTACAAGCCACTAGAGGATTTGTACTTTGGATCTTGATCATCCTGCAATCTTGGCCTTAACTAGATCTCAAAGGCAACAACTTCTTGAGATACATTCTTGTTTGTTTAAAGTTGATATGATCTGCTATGAACTGATATGATACTGAATGTGTTTATGGAATATTGTGTGATATGATCTGTTTTGTTTTCCACTGCATATGAGTTTTATGTTTTTGATCAAATCTAAACAGATCTCACAATAGCCTATAAAGGAAACAACTAATATAATATAAAGTCGGTGCTAACAATATAATATTAGTTCTTAATTGCCAATGACAATGAGACATCGAATTAAAGCCTACCATATTTAATGTAGCGCTCAAGTATATTCAGAAACTGATTGTTAAGCGACCAAAATTTGAGGTGATCCATAAGTTGATGGATCCACTTCATACAAAATGGGAAACCATGTTCACTATGATGAAAGAGAGTGACAAAATCCATACATACAACCTTTCTTCGGTCTTTTTGAACATGAAAAAAATATCATGAGAAGTCTGAGAACCAACAACTTGCATCAATGAAGAAACTCAATAATAGCCAGAAGATGACTACTTATTATGTTCCTAAAATTTTCCTCCCATCCACCCACCCCCTCCGATCACCAACCTTCCCCCTTAATCTATTATCCTTTAAATTTCCCCTGTAGAAACCCACAATAACATACAACGTTAATGTTTAAATTGCTTTTACCATGTCCTAATACATGTGTCTTCCAACCTTTCCTCCCTTGTGTTGTCTTTACCCCATCCAACGTATTTCATACATCTATTTTCGTAAAATTAGTCTAGAGATTTTTTGTTTCAATTTATAGGTTTCATGAACTTGAATCGTTTCTCTTACTAAGGTACCCAATAATCAAAACCGATTGGTATACGATTTAGTTTAAGAGTATTTTAGATTCAATTTACAGGTTGTAAGACTCAGGGAAGAAGATGATCCACTATGGAACCCACAACTAAGCATAAAGTTTTGTTTTTAAGCAATCCCTAATCTAAATCTAACCTCAATATGGTACCGAATCAAGTACATACAAAAATCAAGGATGGTTTTCTATTATTTGGTTGATATCGTGTTTTTGTGTTCTTCATTGTCACCCTGGGTCACTAGATATATTCGTAGTTGTTTTGGTGGGAGGGGAGGGGGTTGACCTATTTAATAATAATAATAATAATAATAATAATAAAAGTGAAGTTAAATTGGTCATTTTACAACGCCTTAACGCCCTTTTAGTAATGGGGTTAGTTTGAGGGACCAAAAACGTAACAGAATAAAACTACAAGAACTGTCCATATAAAAAATAAAAAATTGGACTCAAATTATCTATTTAACAAAATCAAAGGGATTATTTCTGTAATTCAATCAAAGATTAACAATTACATGACATCATCATACTAGTGCATATATTAAGTGGAGTAGAAAATACAAAAAAGAAACCGTGTCGACGACTTTTTTGGCTTGCAGTATTTTACCATATACCCCCTCATTCGTTTGTTACAGGGTTGCTATCCCTCTCTGTCTGTCTCCTTCTCTACGCAATCATCAACAACGATTTGTAGGAAAATTTCATCCAACAAACCCCACAAATCGAGTCGAGAGAGCGATTGCGAGGCACAATTACATCAATGGCGGAGAAAATTTATCCTTCGTCTAAGCCAACAGCCGTAAATGGTCAAGCCCCCACCAACGCCTTCGCCGCCAATGGTAACCCTCCGTTTCCAGCCAACAAAGCTCAACTCTACAACTCAACTCGTCCAGTCTACCGTCCGCTACCCCGCCGTAACCGCCGTAGCTGTTGTTGCTCTTGTTGCCTCTGGATTACTTTCGTTATTCTCCTTCTGATCGTCATCGCCGCTATCGCTGGCGGCGTGTTTTACGTCCTCTACCGCCCCCACCGCCCTTCATTCGCTGTTTCATCGCTCCAGGTCTCTCAATTTAACCTAACGTCATCGAATCAACTCAACACTAAATTCAATTTCACCGTCACGGCTCGCAACCCTAACAAGAAGATCGCGTTCTACTACGATCTGGTCTCCGTCTCAATTAATTCGAAAGGAGTTGATGTCGGTGATGGATCTATTCCGGCGTTCGTGATGCCAAAGAAGAATACAACGAAGTTGAGGACGATTGTGTCGACGACCGGGCAGAGTGTGGATGATAATAGCGCTCTGAAGTCGGATCTGAAGAACAAGAAGAGTTTGCCATTAACTATCCAGCTTGATACGAAGGTGAAGGTGAAGATCGGAAGCTTGAAGACTAAAAAGGTACCAATTAGGGTTGTTTGTAAAGGGATTAAGGTGACGGCACCCACCGGTAAATTAGCAACGACGGCGACAACTTCCGATGTGAAATGTAAGGTGGATCTTCGAATCAAGATCTGGAAATGGAGGATTTGAGTTGAACAAGGTGTGATTTGATTTTTACGAACTATATATTTTTTTATCATAACTACTTTTTTTTTTTTTTTCAATTATATTTTGGGATAATTGATATGTTTTAGTTACGGATTATGTGAATTTTACTACTATTGCGTATCTTGTTTTTACAAAGAACACAAACGTGGGTTTTAACTTCTTTTAATTTTTGTGGGAATCGGTGATGTAGAGGTGATATTGATTGAACGGTCGTTCTCAACCGAAGGAATTCAAAAGAATACTGGATTCCAATATGAAAAACTAGATAATAAAGTTTATCTTTCTAATAACATAGAAAATGTAAATATAATAGAACTATAAGTTTATTTCCATAATCTTAGAATTCGAAATAGTATAAAATAAAATTCTAGTCAGTTATTTAAGTCAAACATAAAATATAATTTATTTATAAAATCGTAAAAACTAGAAAAATGTCGTTTTAAGCCCTAAAGAATCTTTAATGACCAAAAAACATCATATGTCATAGTGAAACGATGAGTTTTGTTAGGCTAAGCGGTATGGATGGCGATAGAATGATCGTCATCGGCTGTCACGTAGGCGCCACGTATGATGTCAAGGGAAAATGTTTTTGGATGTAGTAGGTCAGGGGTGGTGTAGATGGTAAGGAAAAATGAGAAATAAGAGATTGACCAATGACATTCAATGCCTATGAAAATTTCAACTACATTTTGGTGCCGATGGAATTGTATGCCGGCATCACGGGGCGGTGATGTCGGTGGCATAGAGATGCCACATCAATGCCGATGAAAAAATATTGCTTCATACCGTGAAGCCTTAATTAACTCCGTTTATCAATGACCGAATGAATTTTGTAAAACATACATTATTGGAAAACACTTTGATGACTTGGATGATGATGCTATTAAGACCTCATTCCTATTAGTGATGACGTAATCTAAGTTTGCATTTCATGCATTATTCTCCTATTATTGAAAAGGACTTTGACCTCGAAATTGTTTCATTGTCAGAATCTCCAACAAAATGTGACAAATTTGCAATATTGAACGTGGTCGGCACATTGTAATAACCAAGCAACTAAATCTTGTAACTATTGTCATTGATTTTCTTTAAAACAAGAAAAATACAATCTAGCCTCTGGAGCTTCTTAAAACATCATGTGGGAAACATTTCTTCCCTCAAAAGAATCCACATGAGATCAGTTCACGAAAAACAACTCGTTTGATATGTTATCAGCATGATTCGCATACGGTTTATTATGTTTGTTAATCTATGGGCGAACTTGTTGGACTATTTACTTTGATTGGATTATTCAACGCCTACAATACGGAATTGATCAACAAAGTGTATGAGAGACAAGTCCAATGGAGTGATGGGGTTTTGTATGCAAATAATCTCAAATGGACTCTTACTCGTACTATGATTTATCAAGTGGATGCAAGCAAAATTTTCCCATTGGAGAGTGAGATCCCACTACTTGGGACTGTTACCAACCAAGCTTCTCTATAAATTCTGAAACTGAGATTCACGACTTTGATCTGACCATTGGTTTGTGGATTGTGAGAACCGGTGAACTGCAACTTTGATCCCAAATATGTCCACAATATACGCTAAAAGTGGTTCACCAAACTTGACATCCCATTAAAAGTAAGTCTCTTTAGAATGGGTCATTTTGGAAAATTGATCAACCACTATCATCACAAAATCATTTTGACTCTAAACACAATCCATACTTACATCTTCCCTCGGAGCAGTAGGTACTAGGTACAGGAAAGGGTGTACAACCTTGGTTGCTTCTATGAGTTTTGCCAGATAAATGTTGGAAATATGTCCACTATTACAAGTTAGTAACATTTCTATAGCTAGCATGATCCTTTTGGGTTACGTACAATGTATGATTTAAGCATAAGATGACAAGAGTGAATTATGAGGGATTAGTTTGTTAATTTATTATCTATGGATTAACTAGAAACTAATAAAGTTGACGGGTTAAAATGTAATAAGATTAAATTACATAAGATAAGATGGTTATCTTATATTATCTTGTAATTCAGGATAAGAGATAAGGAGTCATACATCTTTCTCTCTCTTTATCTTCCTGGCTCTCTATCTTTCTCGACATATCTCTCTCCCACACTGTCTTTCATTCTCTTTTTCTCTCTTTTCTTTCTTTCTCTCTCTTTCTCTATCTATCTATCTATTTTTTTTCTCTCTCCCTCTTGGGTTAGGCATAACCGAGAGTTGGAACCCTCAATTTGAGTACATTTGGCCACAAGCAATCGAGATCACCATGTCGGTTTGGAGTTGGTTCGACCTAAAGAAAGCAAGCTTTTGTTATCATTTGCTTCAATCTACCCTTTGGGTTGGGATACGACTTCATTAAAGGAGTTCTAGTTTGGGATTTTGAGTTGTCCAAGATACTTACAATATCCATCAAGAAAGGTATGTTCGAATACTATGCTTGTAGGTTAGAATTGTTGCAAGAAATTGTTTAAATATGTGATCATTGACCAATTCTTATACTTGTTTATGCTATTGGAGATGTGCACAACAATATCCATATTTTCATAAGTAATATGGATTGGACCCATTGTGCCTCGAGGAAATAACGTTTGCTCAGATCATGGCAAATCATGGTGGGAGGTGGACCGATTGAGTAAATTATGTATATATATATATATATATATATATATATATATATATATATATATATATATATATATATATATATATATATATATATATACACACTCAGATCATGGCAAATCATGGTGGGAGGTGGACCGATTGAGTAAATTATATATATATATATATATATATATATATATATATATATATATATATATATATATATATATATATATATATATATATATATATATACTAGCTGCGTACCCGCGCAATGCGGCGGTAGCATATTTTTTCGTTTCAGTAACTACGAGTTAGGTTTTGGGTTTCAGATTTGCCACATAGGGGTTGGGGTAGACGTCAACTACTTTGTTTCGATGAATTGTTTCCGATGACGATTAATCTTATTTAATGTATTATTTTGGGTAATAAGAGAAATAATTGTGTTATGCGGCAGACGTCAATTAGTTTCTTTCATCAAATAGTTTGGTTGGCAAGCAGACGATGGATAATTTATTTAGTATGTGGGTTTCATTGGCAAATGCCAGCAAAGAATGAAGGTGGCTTTGGATTTTTTTTTTTTTTTTTTGACGATTAATTTCCTTTTGATGGGTGGCCAAGAGTTTACTTTCTGAAAGAAAAAAAAACTGTGATTATACTCGAAATTTGTCCAATAGATCTTAATTGTGCTTACAAATTTAAGGGGTTTTTTATTAGGAGAAATTTTGAAAAAAATAGTTTTTTTAAAATCTAAATGCAAAAAAAATTATATAATAACCTAAATTGTACTGAAAAATAGTTTTCCTGAAATCCAAAAGCCAAATCATTGGTTTTCCAAAACGTGTTTGATTTAGCGGTTTCAAAATTTTAGTTTTTTTTACACATCCTTATTAACCACTAAATTCATATGTTACCGAAAAGATGGATTTTGTAGTTGATAAAGATGTGCAAAAAAACAAAATCGTAAAATTTGAAGACGAAAAACCAAATTTTTTTGAAAACAAAGATTTGGTTTTTGGATTTTAGAAAAAAAATTGGTTCAGTTTTGTTTCTTATTTGAAGCATCCTTGATAATATTAGTTTCAGATTCTGCAAAAGCTATATGAGAGACAAAATCCCGTATATGCATGTGTAAATTTTACTACAACTATGATGTTACTGTTACACGTAGGTAGATTTTTTAAAATATAATAAAAAATCTCGAAGTATGTATATATACATACACACACATTTTTGTTAATATAATTGTTATAAGGGCAAATCTTATAAAAACCCACTATATTGTTTTTTAGTGCATTAAAGCTATTATATTTTTTCGAAATGTCTAATTTAAGGTTTCAAATCGGTAAATCTTAGACGACCACAAATGTTAGATAACCGACTCTTAAATGTTTGATGGTTATAATATATTAGATTAGACAATTTCAGAAAATATAAGAGTTTTAACTCACTAAAAAATATAATATTGTGGTTTTATTAATAATTGGATGAAAATAGATTAGGTTTTTCTGATACCAAAAAACTTAAATTAAATATTTTAGAAAATATATGGGTTTTAACGTACTAAAAATAATAATATAATATTTTTTAAGAATTTGATGAAAATATGTTGAGCTTTTCTGAGATTTGCCCAAGTTATAATACTTTTTTTGCCATACAGGTCTATTTTCAAATAAATGTAAATAACGAGCATTGGGTACTGGACGAGCTATTGTTGGACACGATGATGATATATATATATATATATATATATATATATATATATATATATATATATATATATATATATATATATATATATACTATTAAATACATTTGGTAAGTATTGTGTGAATGTAGGACCAGTTTTGGACCATTAAATTGATAAAATAAAGGGCTTAGATGATTGTGACATTTGTGTAATTAAAATGAAATAATAAAAAAATACACGCGTGTTCGGCTGATGAAGGGCAATACAGTAAAATTGTAAAACATAATCAAAACGGAATATTGCTAGCATCACGGGACACGATCATGTTTACGGTTGGATGCAATGGTGGTTTTTGACGCCATTTGCGGCTGCCGGAGGCGACAGAGATGGTCGTCTGGAAATCCACATATTGATTATCAGAGAATGAACTTGTAAAATAGTTGTTCACGTAAAAAAATAGTTACGTAAGAGTTTTTAAAGTCTATTCTCAAAGAATGTTATATGTGTTTAATAACTGTAGTACACATACTAAAGATTATTGTAGAATATTTATACAATTCTCGGAGAATGGAGTAATTATATATGTTTACAGAAGGCTGAGAACTGTTATATAGAAGGCCTCATTCTCTGAGAATGCCCCATTCTGTGAGAATGAACGTGAACCATTCTCATGAACGTGAAGGAATGCTACTGCATTCTCATAGACATTAATCTCATTCTCTAAGAATGCCCCATTCTCTGAGAATGAACATAAACCATTCTCATAAACGTGAAGGAATGCTACTGTATTTAGACATTCATTCCCATTCTGTAATACCGTGTTTTTAAATTATAGAGATTTCGAGTTAATCTTGGTGTGATTAAGATTAGTTAGCTTGTTGTATGAGTTTAGGTGATTAAAAACCCATTTGGGAGAAGTTTGGACTTGAAAAATGCCAAAACAGAGCTACACGGGTCGTGTATGGTCACATAGGTCGTGTAGAAAACCTTTAGAAACCAAACAGTAAGCCTTCCAGAGTCACACGGGTCGTGTACCTCTACACGGGTCGTGTAGAGTGTTCAAAAGGAGTCCGAAAGCCAAAACAGACCTACACGGGGCGTGTGAGTCTACACGGGTCCTTGGTTTGAAATTGTAAGGACCTTTTGTGTAAATATTCATGTTGATAACATCTTGATCCTTGGTTTGAGTACAAGTATGCCCACTTTGATGTATTATTGTTTGAAAATTTTTGGGTGTACTTTGTATGAGAAACCGGGCGTTACAAGTTGGTATCAGAGCATGGTTTAAGTGAACTAGGTCTTTGAGTGTAGAGTCCTAGACTTGAACCGGGGTGAGAAAGAGCCCCTATCACATGCTTGGAAAAAGATACTGCTGCTGATTTTAGTTTATGAGTTAATTATAACTTTATCTCATATTTGTTATTGTTATATTCTGTGTGTGAATACAGATATGGAGACAGATGAGGACGAGTTGATGAATTGGTCATAGCCGGTTGGACCAATATTGGATGATGATACGAGATTTTGACTGATAAGAGATATCAACCAACAAGGAGACGAGAAATTCAGCTAATTATGAGATGTTAGTTGAATATGAGATGAGATTTTACTAATGGCGAATTTCCAGATAATGATGAGCTAATAAGATGAGATCCCGGTTGAGGCGAAATTCCAACTGATGATGAAAAAGAGTTCATAAGCTGAGTATAAACTAAGAGTTGAAACATGTGAGTGTAGCCGAGTACACTCAAGAGTTGAGATCCAAAGTATGCAAGTTCAACTAATGAGGAGACAAGATTTCTTGCTATGAGGTATGTAAGTAATTTTACTTAAAATGTTAATTGTAATGAGTTACATGTGTTTTAATTATTGATACTACATATTGTAGAATATGTGTAAAATATGTGAACACATAAAAGATCAATTGAAATTACATGTGTTAGAGAATTGTGAGTATAAGGTGTAGTAATCGATATCGAGATGAGAACTCGTATCCATTTAAGGTAAAGTTTACATATCACATAATGAGTGCTTTGTGATTTTGTATAACCGAGATTATAAGTGGTTGCTTGACGAGTACTTAGCAACCATGGAGAAATGTGTAAAATGAGCATATACATGGTAAGAAATATATAAAGAATGATATGGTATATATATATATATATATATATATTGCTTGTTGTTTCACAGATGTGACGAGATTTCTATGTACGAGTACTGTGTGGTTGAGACCACACATTCTGTGGGGCCACATAACTAGTACTTATGAATGATCACAATGAATGGTTGAGATAGCCATAAGAGTATAAGTTGAGAAAGACAATGAGTGTGTAGTTGATTGCACACAATAACTGATTATGAGTTGACATGCTGAGAGATGAATTGTGTAGTTTAGAGTTGTTACATAATGAGATATTTGTGACAGAGTTGTCAGAGGACACTCGAGTAACCACATAAAGAGTACCTTGTGGTTATAATTGAGAGAACCTAGAGTGGTTCAAGTAGGCCTAATTGGCCTAGAGATTGGGTTAATTACCTAATAAATGTGATCGAGACCACATATTCAGTGGGGTCACATATTGAGTAAATGTGATCGAGACCACATATTCAGTGGGGTCACATATTGAGTAAATGTGATCGAGACCACATATTCAGTGGGGTCACATATTGAGTAAATGTGATCGAGACCACATATTCAGTGGGGTCACATATTGAGTAAATGTGATTGAGACCACATATTCAGTGGGGTCACATATTGAGTAAATGTGATTGAGACCACATATTCAGTGGGGTCACATATTGAGTAAATGTGATTGAGACCACATATTCAGTGGGGTCACATATTGAGTAAATGTGATTGAGACCACATATTCAGTGGGGCCACATATTGAGTAAGCGTGGTTGAGACCACACATTCTGTGGGGCCATGTATTGACTAGTTGAGGTTGAGATCATATACTTCTGTAGGACCACATAACGAGTACCTTGTGGTTAGAATAGTGAAGACTGTTCTGATTCAGACAAAAGGAGGAGTGATAGTGAGTCTATATGGCTTGAGACCGTAGCGGAGACCCGCTAGAGTCAAATCGAAGATGTATTAAAATCGGAGAATGGTACGAGGTACCATGATCTGATTAGAGGACGGTACGAAGTACCGTGAGATAGCGATGAATGACGAGTTTGGAGAACAGTACGAGGTACTATAAAACAGTGTTGAATGATGAGACAAAGGATGGTACGGGGTACCAAGAGCTGAGGCAGAGTGGTGTTACAATGTTGTGCTTGTCTGTAAACAAGTATGTACTGTGTAGTGATATAGAGTGTTGAGACTGCATTATCCTTGAGTGTGGATATGTATGGTATAGATGTGAACCTCTACAGTTTGAGACTTTATGGGTTAAAAAGAGGACGAATCAGAGGCAGAGTAACGGTATGAGAGTACTGCGAGATAATACAGTGAGAAATACTGTTGAGAATGTGTGAGGTTTCTTTCATATTGAATGAGATAAAATTTTATAAATACATGATAAGAAGATATGAGTTAAAAAGAAGAGGAAAGTAATCGTGATTGTGATTGATAGGATTCGTTCCTTAGCAATCAAACCAATTACTGCCAATAAGGGAAATGTGTGAATGTCGAGATGATAAAACTATTTATTCGTATGAGACGATAGATAATAGATTTTGTTATAATAATCTTGAATTATTTCTTGAGATTAACGAGTCAGTCGGGTGATGAGATATGATCTCACCGTAGAGATTACGGTGTTAGATGTCATGATATTGAGTCGTGTGTAGAGATTGCGGTGAACCGTATGTATGACTTATTTGTGTCATTCAGATGAATTAGAGATTGATGTGATAATGACGAAGAGGTGGTCAGAATTTATGCGGTTGTGTTGAGAATTTATTTGATAATAAATTGTAACGCCAAGACATGTTTTATTATATAATTATAATAAAAGGGCAAAATGGTCATTTTACCTTGGAAGGGTAAATTGGTCTTTTGGACAGAAAAGTATTTAGTTTGAAATAATATTTTGAGTTTTGGACTTAAAATGTTTTAAAAACGGATTTTTGGTCGTTTTACCATAAAAGGGTAATTTGGTCATTTGACCATGTGAAGGACCAACTATGAAAAATATTGTTGTTTGTGGCAAATGTATAAAGAATGAAAGTTTTATTGTAATAAAACTTGATTTTGTGGTCAAAGTTCAAGAAAATGAACTTTAGGACTAAAAATGTAAAAATTGGAAGTATAAATAAGAGAGTTGACTCTCTCATTGACTAGTCAATTGTGCAGCAACGGGAGGAGCAATTGCAGGTGCGATTCTGCAGAAATCATGAAGCTTGAGGCAAGGAATTGGAATCAAGGCTTGGAATTGGTGATTCCTAAGCTAATTAAGGTTAGTAAACTTGATTTCTAGCCAAGTTCTTGAGGTTTTCTTGATGGGTTTGATAGAGACTGAAATTTGTAAATTTCAGTTGTAATTATGTGTTTAAATTGATGTAATACTTCCATTAAGTCATGCTAATAAGGGCTTAATTCAAGATAATGGAAGTAGAGTGCTATTTATGATGAATTTGAAGTTTTGGGGTTGTTAGAACTTAGAACTAAGAACCCTAATTCTTCATTTTGATTGATTTAGTTGTTTTGAATGGTTGAAAACCTTGTTAAAGTATAAGGTTTTAGCCTAGAAACAAACCCCAAACGATTAAGGACTGGATTAAGGACTTAATGGGCTAAAACTGCGTGCTACAGTGCACAAATCGCGGCTGGACAGGAGACCTGCGCAGGCGCTAGGCGCGGTGCGCCCAGGCGCGATGCGCCCAAGCCCCTGGCGGGGTGCGCCCAGGCGCAGTGCGCCCTGTCCTAGGCGCAGTGCGCCCTCCAGGCAGGGGCCAGGCAGGGGATCAAAAATGCTAACTTTTGTTTGGCTTGTCCGTTTTACCTCAAACTTGAACCGTAGGCTCGTTATGGTCTGAAAAGTTGGGGCAAAATATTAAATTGAGTTTTCGACCCCTCGGGGGCACTGTAGATCGATTCGAATGCCTCGGTGAATAGTAAAATTCATAAAAAGTTAGTAAACGGAAAGTTTATTAACTAGGCATTGTTTATAATGATATTGTATTGAACTCTATTGCATTAGAGTCAATTGGAATGATTATTAACCTATTATCATTTGGTATATAAATGATTATATAGGTATGAGACAAAATGGTTGTGGTGCGCGCAAAGGCAAGAAACAACCGGGATTTAAATGCAGCTAGTATCCAGGTGAGTAATCTCACTGATATCATATGTGATATATGATGATTAAATTGTTACAGGTTGAAACGGCTTCGAGGGACAAAAATGACAAGTGTAAAAATATATGTAAAAGGCAAGACCAGATAAGCCGTGAGTCATTGCGATGACAAGAACGGAGCTGTGAGTCAATACATATATATATACACTATGACAAGACAATACCAGATAAGTCGTGAGTCTATTATAGACAAGAACGGAGCTGTGAGTCAGTCAATATTAATGGTGCGACAAGACCAGATAAGCCGTGAGTCGATAATAGACAAGAACGGAGCTGTGAGTCAAACCTATATAGACAAGACCGGATAAGCCGTGAGTCATTGCGATGGCAAGAACGGAGCCGTGAGTCTAGGCAACAACGGGCTAACCCGTGAGCCATGGTTTATTTTAATGAGCCAAACTTATATAGACAAGACCGGATAAGCCGTGAGTCTAGGCAACAGCGGGCTAACCCGTGAGCCAAGGCAACAGCGGGCTAACCCGTGAGCCATAATTGATCATGAAACAAGCTATTAACAGATGGTGCGGCATTCGGGCTATGATATTCTGGTGCGGCCTATACGGCTATGATATTCTGGTGCGGCCTATACGGCTATGATTCTGGATGTTATATCCAACTGGTGCGGCCTATATGGCTATGATATGATTATACAGAAATGGTGCAGCCTGATGGCTATGATTCTGGGTCGTTGAACCCAAACTGGTGCAGCCTGTGGGCTATGATTTATATGCTAGAAATGCTTTGGTACAGCTCGTATAGCCTTGACAAATGATATGACTTATATAGTCATGATATATAGTATAGTCAGATATGACTAAGAAAAATGGGACAGAAATAGTACAGACTCGATATGATTGGAATGCAAATAACAAACGGGATATGATAAAGCGTACATTTGTCTAATGTGATTTGAAAATCACATGATCGCATGATTTAGCCTGTAGGGCTACAGATTAGGATGTGAAATCCTAGGAGATATATGGTCAGCCAGTAAGGCTAGGAGTTTGGATTCGATATCCAGACAAATATATGATTGTATTGTTATACATGTTATTTGCAGATACGATTACTCACTGAGCTTTGTAGCTCATACCGTTTGTTAAATGTCCCTGCAGGTTAGTATAACCCTGATAAGGGTAAGGATAAAGTCCGTGACTCAAGAAGTGGACTTGTAGATGCTGTCTGTAGCAGCCCGGCTTCAAAGGAGATATTGGTATTATATATTCTCCTTGATACACTTGTACCCGTTTTTATTAAAATATACCCCTTTGATATGGTTTTATGTATTCAAACCTTGGTTTTAAATGAAAAATTTTTCAGGGGTGTTTTGTTTTAAAAGTCAGGTGTTACATAAATTATCGAGTTTAATAGAGTAAATAATTTATTGAGAATATGATGTGGATTATCCACATAAGAGATGATATAATAAGTGAGTACATCGAGAGAAACAACATGAGGTATGTTGTTGAACTGAGATGAAGAGTAGCCATTTTGGCGAGAGATTGTTAACAGTATATTGGGTGAAAACCTAATATATGTGCTGAAGTGAAAGTAGAGATATATGAGATCTTGAGGAGGCATGAGTGAAACATGAGATAGTTTCTAATATTTTTTTTATGTTATCATTGGGTTGATGAGTCGTATGATCTGAGTGAGACATTTGAATGTCTGTGTGTTTTATGTTGTATGAGTGTTTCTTCTACCCTAATCGATTAGGATGTGCAAATAGGAGGATTCAATAACTGTGAGTTATTATTGGAGGAGTAAACTTAGAGACAATTAATGTGAAAGTGATGAGACCAATTTTCTTATTGAGTTAGAGTTAACAGTTTCATGGAGATTTGAAATCATTGTGGACAGATGGCAAATAATGATAGTGGTTGGAGTATCAATTGAAGAGTGAGATGAGATAGCTTGGTGTCAATAATACCATAGCAACGTGTGTGGCCTGAAAGAGTGAGTATTGTCCTACGTAGCAGTGATGATAGCCAATATCACTACAGAGATCATCTCGTGAGGATGATGGCGGGTATTACCTATATTATGAGTAAATGAGATGCGACAGTATGTACATGTCATATGAGCTGACGAGAGTATAATATCATTGTCATACGGAATGTGAAATTACGGTGGTGAGGTGGTTGTATAAACCATACATATTCCAAGAGATTCAGAGGACGGAATCTTTTGAAGGGGGTAAGAACTTGTAATACCGTGTTTTTAAATTATAGAGATTTCGAGTTAATCTTGGTGTGATTAAGATTAGTTAGCTTGTTGTATGAGTTTGGGTGATTAAAAACCCATTTGGGAGAAGTTTGGACTTGAAAAATGCCAAAACAGAGCTACACGGGTCGTGTATGGTCACATGGGTCGTGTAGAAAACCTTTAGAAACCAAACAGTAAGCCTTCCAGCGTCACACGGGTCGTGTACCTCTACACGGGTCGTGTAGAGTGTTCAAAAGGAGTCCGAAAGCCAAAACAGACCTACACGGGGCGTGTGAGTCTACACGGGTCGTGTAGGCCTGACAACACTATATAAAGTGCAGAAAATGCACTTTTCGGGAAAAATAGACCCATTTCGATATTCAGAGCTCCAAATGGCGATTTTGAGTGAAATCAAGCCTAGAGGTTCGTGGGGAAACATGTAGAAGTGTGGATCTAAACCCGTAAACGTGTTCTTGCTTCCTAATTTGTTGAGGTGAGTGATTTCTTGATTTTGGGGTTTTGAAACCCTAACTTTCATTTTCATGTTTTAGCTATATATTGCTATATATGTTGTTAGTAGATTGTTAGTGGATGCCTTTAGAGTTAATTGTGAGAATATTGTCGAGTTTCTACGGTTGAATTAGTAGAACCGTGAATTTGGGGGTTTCGGTAAATATTGAGTTGATATTACCGTTTATACTCTTTTGTTTCCTCTTTTGATCTATATATATCTTTGAGATAGATGTAATTGAGTTGATTGTGGATATTGGAGGATTGATTTAGACTATGGTGAAATAACCAAGTCTAGTAAACAGGAGCCTGATACGCGTAATTCGAGGGTTCCAAATACTAAGTCGTTATCAGGTGAGTACTTTTATGTACTTGAGTAGAACTTTACCTTGTGGTAAACCGAGTTTATAAATATATATGTGTTAGGTTGTTATTGTTGTAATCTAATTATGGAGTAAATTGTTATCTGTGAATAACAACAATTGAGTTGAACATACATATTTATTGTATAAACTGAGTAGATGTTTGTGTAGTCACATTAAAGAGTTTTGAGTCTAATTGTATAGCCATGAGGGCTATTGAGCTGGAATAGAGTTGGAGTGATTATGTTATCTATGGATGACAAGAATGAGTTGCAATCTATATTGAGTATAAGAGTAGAGTATGTGATAAATTGGTTGACTTAAAGAGTCCTTGAGTTTAATTGTTACAGGTACGAGAATTGCTATGATTAAGTATAAGTTGGTTGTTAAAAATGAACATATGTGAGAATGTGGCCGAGTTACGAGCAATACTGATTGTGGTATTTTATTGAGTTAATGTTAGTAAATATTAGCTGGTGTTTGTAAAGCTAATATGTTTGCAAATTTCAGAGTTAAGAGAAGGTGGATATTCAGCTAATGAGATTAGCAAAAGAGAATGATGAAGATATTTATTGAGAGAGATTTGTAGAGTGTGATTGATTACTCACTAAGCTTTTTATAAGCTTACACTTAAGTTGTATGTTGTTTTGCAGGTATCTATAGCTGTGATAGGGGAAGGCATGTGATAAAAAGAGATGGACATGTTTAGAGCTTTGTCCTTTAGTTGAATTAGATTTATTTGTAATTCCTGGTTGAAATTGTAAGGACCTTTTGTGTAAATATTCATGTTGATAACATCTTGATCCTTGGTTTGAGTACAAGTATGCCCACTTTGATGTATTATTGTTTGAAAATTTTTGGGTGTACTTTGTATGAGAAACCGGGCGTTACACATTCTCTGAGAATGCCTTTCCAAAACCCAGAAGAAAAAAAAAGCAGAGATTTATTTTTTTTAAACCTGCAAATTAGACCGATTGCTTCAAAACCGACTTCATCGTGCTTCAATTTGCTTCAATCGAAAGTTCACCACCGTCGAATATGCTTCAATCGATTTGCACCACCGCCAAACGTGCAAATTAGACCCACCTGCAAGTCGATTTGCACCATTGTCGATGGTGCCTATAGTCGTCGACATCGGGAATTTTTTCGTGGATGAGAACCTTCTTCGACATCAGGCCTACCTGCAACTCGATTTGCACCACCGCCGACGGTGCCTATAGTCGTCGACATCGGGAATTTTGCCGTCGACATCAGACCCACTTGAGAAAACAGGCTCGTGGAATGAATAATGGGGGAAGGGTATTCCGATGGTCCCCTTGTGAAATCGATAGGTATTATTAGGTCGCACAGTCATACAATATTTACAAAATGTATTTGAACCTATGTCTATATATATATATATATATATATATATATATATATATATATATATATATATATATATATATATATATATATATATATATATATATATATATATATATATATATATATATATATATATGACAGCCTGCTTTCAAAACGTAGTTATGATTTGCTCCAACAGGAAGAGAAGTTCCTACAATGTCAAATGAAGTTGAGAAGATACTTCAAGACATTGATTACCAAGTCAGGTTAAGATCACCACCATAACCTGTCCAAATACAATTTGTTTTAATTCAATGTGTGCTACAACAATCTGGAATTCTAGGAGATTATAGAGTGTAGATGGGTTTACTTTTGGAGCGCTTGGTCTCGAACGTTGGTTTGGGTGTAGCGACTGCGACATATGCTTTTGCCTTGAGTTTTAGCTATAGGATGTCATCTGTATTTTGGGGATCTTATCAACATCAGTTATGTTGATGTTATGTGTTGTTTAAAATATTTAAGTACCACCTTTAATACATTATATTCTATCAAAATGTTGTTGAAAAATAATTTTTGGTTTATGAAATCTATTGATGCTACATCACTGCAATTAATGACAAAATACTAAAATGAATATTTTAAACCTCAAAAAGTAAGGGTAATTTCGTAAATAAAATAAAATACAAGAGTAAAGTAGATATCACTAATACCGAAAAATAGCATTAAGGATAGTCTTGTCAATAGGAGAGTGATAAAAGATATGTAAAAAGTTGTATTGTCATGTCCAATTAACGGGATACCCGACAAAAACAAAAATATCACAGTCAAATTACTGTATTCCACGGTCAAAATAATGAAATTCACAGTTGATTAATTGTTATATAAAGTCTTCTCATTCTTTTACTCTCCACTTCAGTAAAAGATGATTTCATCTGAAAATGGTGTTTGACATTGCAAAAATGAAGATTGTTATATATGTTCTGATATTAACCCATTTCCTCCAGCGAATCCAGGTGAGCCTGAATTTTCTATTTACGACCCCCTACCAGATGAAATGCCCGAACATATATTTAAAGCAAGGAAGAATGTTGAAGAATACAACCGTAAGGACTTAGAAAATACTAAGAAACTAGATGAACATATAGAAGTTCTTTTTGTATAATTGAAAGAAAGCAGGATTGAGTCAAAGATACAAAAATAACATAACGAGGCAGTTAAATTGGTTAAATGGATTGGGAGTATGGAATAAGAAATTTCCAACATTGTGGAAAAACAATGCCGCCTTGCAGATGTTGTAAGAATCAGAGAGGATTTAATTGACCGAGAAAAGGCAATGTATCCCTTACATTTCCCGATTTGTGGCCTGAAAATTAACATTGTAATGAATGTAATGCCAATGTTTTGTATCCCTTTTACGTATGTGTTAGAACGTTATTTGAACTACTTCACAATTTAACATAACTTTTTTCATTAAAACCATAACATAATACGTTTAACTAACATAGTTACATTCATACATATCACGGGACACATTACTATCTAGTTTATATTAAACTTGTATTTCGAAGAGAAATAGTTCTTGAAAGGGCAAGTCAACACATTCATCGTGAAGTTCAAACAATTCAATGTAAGTTTTAATTAATTCAAATTCAGTTTTAAGGAACTCACTTCGGTCCTCAAGTGTTGCTCCAGGCCCACATTCGTCTTTGATTATCGCCATTGAGTTGACAAATTATTGAGTGTCTTCGGCCATTGTAATAACGAGCATTTACATATTGTAAAGCCATAACTTTCTTTGCTCATCATGTTCTTGAATGGTAAATAGGACTGCAAGTATAGTCAATTATCTTTGCACCTGCCGATAAGCGCCCGTAAATTAAAACACAATACTACACGAGTTCTTGTAGTCTAACAAACAGGGACATTAACTCATGGTCAAACTGTTCTCCTAACAACGACCTCAATGATGTGGACTATTATCAAACAAAATTTTATTTAAAAACAATTTACACAGTAAGATTTCATCAAATAACTTAAATAAAACAATACCGTTCCATATGCATTTCTAATGTTTGCAAACATTATCTTCATACAGAGGCTCATGCAGTCTGCAATATCGTAGTTTCTTATTTGCAAAAAAAGTGAAATAAAAACTAACGTTATATACTTAGGGTAAAGGAGATTTTCGTAGACATCACAAATTTTTTTGGCTGGAGAAGATATTTGTAGGGAACTTACTCCAAAACGACATCATTTAGTGCAACCGAGACATTTTTTCGCAGCCAATGGAGATTTTCTCAGAACATGTCCTATGAAAATCATGACTATTTTAGTCAATTCAGTTTTTATCTGTTTTTCGAAAACCCCTTAAATAATTAGTCTTATTTATCGTTTTCTCTTACTATTAAACAAACAAACACAAAGAATCTGTGCAAGTGAAAACCAATTAATTCAACATGTATTAAAAAAATTCATTATGACTTTTTATCTAGTCTGCGTGCTCATGTTTTGTCATCTATTTGTTTGTATTATTATAAAAGATTGATGAAATGTATATAGGTTTACAAACTTTTTTTAATTTAATTTTGTTGCATTATTTGAGAAGTATTTTAAGTATCCGAACAATAATTAGATAGTTTAAAATAACACATTTCATAGTTAAATATTGCAACTTTTACAAATAGCAGGAATACTATAATACTAAGTTCAATGACATCAATCAATGCGACTAATCTGTCAACAACGATTTTTTGTATTGTTTATCACTGGTCTTTTAGAAAATAATTAATTGTAACCCAAAGTTCTACAAACGAGTTCTCTTTTAATAATTTAATAATATATTATTTATGTTTTCTCATTAAAATGATACATTAGATTAAAAATTACTATTTGAGAATGACATCTTGAACTAGGCCTAATAAGAAGAAAATAAAATGTAATCAAACTGATTTTAGTCAGGTCTCAAAACATATTTTAAGCCATATACAAATTTGGGATTTTCTTATTTAAAAAGCATATACATAGACCTGGCAATCCGTGTCTACGTGTCGTGTATTCGTGTCAGACACGAATTTACACGACACGAATTTATAAAACACGTACACGACACGAATTCTAAAACGTGTCTGGGATATGAAACACGAACACGACACATAATTAATGCGTGTAACACGCGACACGACACGATTAGACACGTTTTTTATCCATCTCAAACGAAAACATGAATTTACACGAATTTAACCACAATATTACAGCAAAATCTATAGCCAAAATTACAGCTTGTATCGAGGATCCAAAATTACAGCTTCTATTACATACAGCAACAACAAAATCGATTGCAAAAACAGCGAAATCGATTACAAAAACAGCGAAATCGATTACATACACAACAGAAAAGTCGATTACTTACCTTGGTTTGGGACTTCGGGTTCGACTTGGGCTTGGGCGTATGAACTGAAATCGAGTAGTCTCGCAACCTACATCGATTGCTACTGCCGGAGGCTTGGGTGGAGTGGAGGTGGAGCGGAGGGTGGTGCCGGGATCGAGAAGTGCAAATCCGGTCAGTGGTCTCGGGAGGCTATGTGCAGGCGGGATCGAGAAGTGCAAATCCGGTCGTTGGTCTCGCAAGAAGGCGTTGAGTGGTGTTGTCGGGTTCGAAGGTCGCCGGTCTGTGATCGAATTTCAAAAACCCATACACGGAAAACTCGTGTCGTGCTCGTGTCGTGTCTTTCGTGTCGTGACCCATATTGCCAGGTCTACATATACATAAAATGCGTTCTTTTGATTTTGAAAAAAGGGCCAGTTCTTAATTTTAAGATCGCATGATAACTGATTTTTTTCCCGATCCTTGATAAGTAACTATCGATTAAATAAATCAAATACTTCATTGAAAGAGCAACATAATAATTTTGCGTTTGTTCAACTTGTGATTTTGTACCTAATTAGTCGGTGCCATCCATGATCCAACCCAATAATCGTAATGAAAATTTTCATTTCAACCCCCCAACACAACTCACCATGTGACCCCAACAAACAATCATGCAATGACATCTCATGGACAAGCTTCGGGTCAACGATTTTAGTCATTTAAGCTGATATTAAAAATTGGACGTTATGTTATTTACCATTGGGTGTTTAACGTTTGGTGCAAAAACTAAAAATAATAGATTTCATGTAAGAATCAATCATCATTGCTGTTAGGTATATGGAGATTGTAAAAAATGGGAGGAGACCCAAATGAAGTGTAAAAGATAGAAAAAATATAATTACTTAAAGCTGTAACAAAGTTTTAAAAATATATAAAAAACATCATTCAACTTTCATTTGTACACATTACACCATCAAAATATACCTTTTGTACGCATTACACCATCAAAGTTATTCGTTGGTTCACATTTAACCTTTGATCCACTGGCATTAGCCGGTCATCTTTATCCGTACAGAAATAAAAAAAGGAAAAATGATTTAGAAGGGTAACGAAGTTGACTTTTCTTTTAATTAGTGTGTGCATAGATCCAATAAGGTTAAGGCTAATTGGGTTGATTGGTTTTAAAACCCAATTCTAGCTATTTACGTGTAATTGTTTTCTAGCTTTTTGCTAGTTTCGTAATAATATGCAGCTGTTAAAAGAAGGCCTTCATGTCCTGTCATTCATTCCTTCCGTCCTTGCCAACCGTGTCTTCAATACATTAGGCCCTAAATCTCACAATAATGCTAGTGATTTTAGTATCATCAAACATTTTAGACAATTAGAATTTACACAAGTATCGATAAGAGCTTAGGCAAAACTTAAGTATGAGTTAGGAGGTACATAGTGCACATGCGTATGGCTAGTTTGATCTCTGATGCGACAAATGACGGGTCACGGGGCCGTATTGCTTGCAATAATCTCTAAGGGTTGGTGGATGATTTAACTAAAGTGCTAGAGTCATGTATGAAGCTATTAAAAAATAGTTATGCATTGGTCCAATAACTACAAATGCACTACCATGTATGTTTTGTTAGTAATATCCAGCTAACATAAAATAATCAATAAAGACTAATGTTTGGTGTTGCTAAAATTCGTTGTTCCTGAAAATAACAACCCCAAATTGCAATTGTTGTTAACCTTCATTGTGATGCTTATCTATTTGAGTTGTAACTATTTTTTTAATGCATAGAATTTTCGGTTCTCTAATCCATCTAATTTCGAATGAACTTTAACAAAACTAAGGACTTCCTGTTTTATTTCCTAGATTAGAAGTTTCTATTTTGGATTGGATTATTCTCAAACAAATACTATGATACCTACAAATACAATATCAAAATATTACTATATTAGAGTGACATGCATGATCCAATATCATTGTTCGAGTTCATGATTATCGCATATACCATCTATCCAATCCAAAATTCCAACAATATATAAGATTATACACAATGATTCAAAGGCTATGAACTTTAATCATGGTCCTAGACATTCTTCGGTTAATTATCAATGATTCCTCAATAAATAAATGGAAATGTTTATATATCCAAATTATTTTTTTCTCGAGTCTTTATGAAAAAATACAAGAGTTTAGAACATCTCCAATCTGAAAATACATAAAGACTCGCGAAAAAGAATAAGTTGCTTCGTAGAATAATGCATAATTAATTCCAAGTTAAACGGTCTAGTGAAAGAGTTCAAAAGTGGGTTAACTTTTTCTTTTAATTGAAAAGATATATTAGATCATATGTTATTTAAATTTCATGGGAAACTGAACATGTTACCTTACAACTATCGATAATGCTAGTGGCAATGTGGATATCATGTTTGCAAGGGAATGTGATTTTTGCATATGTAAGTGAAGATTGCTTGGGCAAAGAATGCCATGCGATTGGAGCTTACTAGTAAGGAAAATCCTAAAAAGAAAATATCAAGTTTAGAATTTAGACATGCTCTTTGATAGTTGCTATTTCATGATTGACATCTCATATATATGATTCTGGATAAGTACAATACAAAACTATCAGAGTATGATTTACCTTTTTATTTAGACAACGAATGTATCAAGTGTGTTCTCGGTATCTTTATAAGAGCTCTTTTTTGTTAAGACCTCTTGATCTACTAAGGGTGTGTTTGATTTACCTCTTACTGGGTCCAGTAAGAGGCAACGTCTGACTCGGTCCGAGTCAGACCGTTTGATAGCCCAAAACAAAACTTCTTACTCGGTCCTTAAGCCTCTTACCGAGTCAGCTCTTCATTGTCGCTGACTAGAAAATTAAAAACGTGTATTCCTCTTTTGTCCCGTAACCCTAAAAATTAAATCGCTTATTCTTCTCCTTTCTCCCTTACGCCTCCCTCTGTTCACGTATCTTCTGCAGACTTGGGGTCCAAGCTCGTTGCCGTCGCACGCATCTCCTGCTACCGCCGGCTCCAAGCTCCTCCTTCATCTCCGCCGTTCACGCCGTTCCTCGTCGTTGACCATCACTACACAGGTAAGCATCTCTGTCTAAACTTGTCTGAGCTTCAATTGTATGCTTTCTGAAATCGGATTGCTATTTAAACTTGTATGTTATCAGAATAACTTGTAATTCTTGTGTGTGTTGGTTTTTTGGAGAAATCCGATCAACTTTCTGAAATCGAATTGCTGCTTAAACTTGTCTGAGCTTCTGAAATTAGATCCTTATTCTATTCATCTGTGTTGGTTTTTTGGAGAAATCCGAAAATTTGATGTTTTCTGAAATCATATCCTTATTCCATTCATGTGTGTTGCTATCTCAAAAATCTGAAATCAGATTGTTGTTTAAAAATGTGATGTTTGCTATCTCAAAAATCTGAAATCAGATTGATGTATGCTTTTTGAAAATTGTATGTCCATTTTGTTGAAAATTGTATCTCAAACAAGTATGTAGACAAACTGAGAAATTCACCCCTCGTATATCTTGATCTATGCTCCCAATTGTTTGATGGGGCGATGATGAAAGTAATGGCCAAAATGTACAAGACATGGAATGGGGTTCACAAGGTAATCAGTATATGAGTACGTTGCGTGACGAGATTGCTAATCAACTACTTTCAGTCCGAGTTTCTGACTCAGTCAGCAACTATCAAACGCAGCCTAAAAAGAGAATCGATGCATGCCGGATGGTCTAAAAGCATACCTCCTTTATGTTTTTTTTTTTTTTTTTTGAACAGCAAATCTATCATACTCCTACTCCTAAACTACTCTTTGTTATGTTAGTGTCAGGGTTTGAACCCATGACCTCCTTGTTAGTAATCACCTTGTTAGCCAAGTGGGCTAGCCCCAACTTGTACCTCCTTTATGTTGTAATGGTTATTACACATATAATAAATAATAAAGAGTGCGGCCTAGCGGTATTAGTACGACTTATTGGAAAATATTTTTTATCCAAGTGATTGAGTTAGTCGTTAAAAATTAGAAATGAAACATACAAGTGGACTTACGACCTGACTCAATATTAAGTAACAAGGTCCTAGTCATAACCGTACTTTGTAATAAATAACTAAAGTTTATAACTCATATAATCGTGACAAATTTGATTTTGGGCCAGGCCCAAGCCCATTATTCTACCTTGATTTGATCTATTTTTGGCTATGTATTTACATAGATTTAGAGCAATAGGATACAAAATAAACATACAAGTTTTATGTGCTTTGGTCCATATTCCATAATATACTTTTCAGCCACATTAATACATAATGTTTATATGTGGTTAAATGATCAAAACTTTCCAAGTGTGTTTAGGATTTTATAATTACAATTGCCATTTTGCCTCACACCCTCATGCTTTCGCACCCATGAAGACGATAAAAACATATTTCACAACTCAACAATACATAATAACTAATCTACTGTTATCTAATTATTCTAAAAATTGTGGACGTTAAAAAGAATTAAAGAACCTGGTTTATCTAACTTTATTCTCCCTCAATATGAGTAGCTTTACAGTCTTGGAGTGTAGCAAAAGTTGCATTCTTCACCTCATGATCTTCATTGTGGTCTTTGTAGGACACATTCTCTTCCTTAATTAAAGCTTTGTGATGTTCTTCATTGAATAAACTCTCATCACTGAAACAAAAAAGAAAACCGGATTAGTTTATGGTTCAGTTTGATCGGTTTTAACGTAAATGTGATACAATATTATAGAAAGAAACGCTTTAACCGTAAATAAACTATAAAAAAAAGTATGATAGTTTGTCTATAGTAAATGGTTAAAAATGATAAATGTATGTTACAAAGATGACAAAGTTGTTACAACTTAAACTAGTGAGCAAAAGATATAATCTTTTTGATAATTTGATATTTGTTAATGAAAATTACGTATTGGAAGGATTTCATTCAAACCTCGGTACGTTTGTTTCTCTGAATTCGATTTTTTCTCCCGGTGGTATGTCATTGAGCAGGAGTGATTTGAAATCATCACATACCGAAGCATGTAAGGTTTGAAACGGTTGAGGCTTGGCGTCGAAGCAGTTGGCGGCCGACGGTGGAGAATCATGTACGGCGGCCCATGATTGAACCGGCAGCGACACATGATCATTTTGCCACACAGTTTCCTGTTCGTTCGAATCCTGTTTGCTCGAAACATATTGATCGTGATTTTTGTGCTCTTGTTGTTGTAAAGGTATGTTGTCCAGGTCAAGATCTAGACTATTACGACGATGAAGATGATCGACGGACGAATCATCGTATAATTGTCCGTCTTCTGGATTGTTAACGAGGTGAATATCGCAATCGACCTCATCAATAACGATCTGATCCTGATTAAAATGTGGGTGGTTTTGTGTGTGGTTCTGCACGGCAAGTGTTCGACAATATGCCAGCTGTTGGAGGACGATTTCAAGCTCAGCTCGTGAAATTTCGATTTGACGATGGAGTTCCCGGATGATTCGGTAGCATCCACCGACAGGGTCTTGAGCACGAACATCGGATTGGTAGATGATGGTGCGCATGGCTTCGTCTTTCTGTGGCTGATCAAGGTTACGAATAATCTTCGTAATATTGCTTACGCCGAAGAGTTTATGTGCGTTTTGGAACTGGCGTTGCCGGTCGTGAGGGAAATACGGTGCGAGAATGCAGTCTGGGGCACACTTCCGACGCTGGTAACGGCAAGCGGCGCAGGCTTGGATGGTGGAGTTAGAACGGGTGGTGGTGGTTGATGGGAGGAGGTTGTTGTGGTGGTGGGGGATGATTTTATTATGGTTAGGGTTATGGTTGTGGTTATGGTTGGTCATAATGTTTAAAGAATTGAAATAAAAATGGAAAATGCAGTGCGTCTCCGGCGGGGTTGGTGGAGGGGATTGGTGGTGTTTAATTTGTAATAGCGAAGAAAACGACGGGAGAAGAAATTAGTAGGTGGTTAATTAGACAAATGAGGGGCGGTGGTGGTGGCGGTTATGGTGGTTACAGTGAGTGGAGGTTTTGTTATGGTGAGTGTGAGAGTGAGGTAGTACATGGAGGGGTACCTCGCCACGTGGCTTTCGTTCTTTTTATGGAAATTACGTGTGTGGTTAAAGAATGGGTTAACCGGATTTAGTTGTAACCTCTTTTGCTATTTCACATTTAGAGAGAGCTTAGATTAAATCGCAACCAAACTGGTTTTATGATTTCTCTTCTCCAACTTAAAACGTTACATTTTGGAATCTCTTTGTCAAAATAATATGAGTTTAAATTTTTATGCGGTTCATGGATGGGTATTGGACAACATCGATTATAAATCGGAACCCATATAAGACGTTTGATTTTCAACTTCGTTACCTTTTGATTTTCAAATTCTGCTTGGTCGCAATTGAACATTTATGTTGGATAACATGGGTAATGCATATCAAACATATTTCTGGTATATCTACTAAGGCTACCCGATATGACACCCAGCTGGCAACGGTGTGAAACACCACCTCCCTTGGCCGTGGACGAAGCAATGACTGGCAACGGGTATTTTAACCGTTGAGAACATGGCCATTTGAATAAATAAAAAATATTAATTTACCAATTACAACTATATATACTAACTAAAATCAACCATTTTCTCTATACCATATTTCTCTTTCACAAATAAATTTAAAAAAAAAAAGGTCAGATTCAGAAAATATGAAGCAATATTCTTCATTGTCGGATGATGGAATGTTTTTTCATACGTTCATGACTGCGATAACTTGATTTTTTTCATCGGCGAAGGCAAAATGCAGTTGCCTTCCAAATGACTAAAAGGTCTATGTGGACTGTGGTACGTTATTACTTTGTCGATGATTTTTTGTATGACGATAAAGCATTCCAGTTTCGTGTGAGTAAATCATTTTCCTTCGTTTAGCTAACGATTTGTCTGAGAATTACGATTTTTTTCAATTGCGATGGAATGCTAGAGGGAAAATAGAGTTTTCCCCCAATTTTAAGCCTTCACCTAACAAACCTAACGGTGTCATCCTCTTTATTTAAAAATAATATCAATAACTATCTAATATTATTGTTACATTCCTTGCTCATTATTGTAATATAAGCAAGAAAAAAGTGATATAGGTCAAATTGATGGAATCTATAAATAAGTTGAGATGTTGTTAGAGTAAAGATTCTATTGGATTGTTTATGTTACACTAAACTGTATCGAAAAAGCTTGTGATGTTCCTGTGACTTTTATGTCTAGTAAACTATACGCCTAATTGTTATTACATACAGTATATATTTATATAAATATTTCATGATGCTTCCTAAAGAAGTAGCAGAATAGAAAGCATAAAAAGAATTAGAAAAAGGAAGTATATTTCATTGTAACTATTGTGTTGATTTATTGAGTCCTACTTAGATGTCTAACTAATGTCTAATTACCAAATCAAATGCTACTTTTCTATCGTATAATTTCCTAACGGAAGTATAACTCTACTTTAACATTCCCAATTCAGTCAAACACTAAATGCTGCATAAATGTTTGTTATTTCCTGCCTAAGCTGTTAGGTGAAGTTTGAATTCAATTCAAAGTTGGTGAAGATTTTTTCTCAAATGTTAGGCATGGTTTTATTAGTCATATTTGGCTAGTAAATTGAAGGCTATATAAAGGGTGATGCACCACACAAACATAAACACAAAGAAACACAAACACATAGATAGATATATCACGATTTTGTGAGATAGCCTTTTGTGCAGAGTCCAGTTTGGCAGCCAAAAGTGCGAGTGATATTTTCTTGTGAGCGGTCAGACTACAAGTGCAGTTTAGCCTTGTATGATTGTAATTTCTTGGTGTTAATAAAACCCTCTCTCTCTCGTTCGCCCGTGGACGTAGGTCGTGATCCCATGACCGAACCACGTTAAATATTGTGTTCCGATTTTCAGTTTTTTTTTTAGTTTGCCGTTATTCTCCATTTTATTTCCGCGTGTTTTGCCGGAATCGTTTATCGTTTGTCGGAAGTGCCTAACTTGTTTTGTTATATCCTAACAAACTGGTATCAGAGCTCCGGGTTTAAAGGAAGTCGTATCTCGCGTATGCTCTGTGGTTGCAGCTTAGTCTGATCTTCCACATCAGAAACGAGTTTTCGATTGGCCTTATAAAATATTATTTTTCGAGCTATGGCTGAAGATGGGAAAGTTAGGATCGAAAAATTCGAAGGTCACGATTTCGGATTTTGGAGAATGCAAATCGAAGATTATCTCTACCAGAAAAAATTACACCTACCACTGTTCGGAATAAAACCTGAAACGATGGCGCAGGAAGAATGGGACTTATTAGATCGGCAGGCACTTGGAGTTATAAGGTTATCATTGGCAAAGAATGTAGCATACAATATTGTCAGTGTAAAGACAACCTTCAATCTGATAAATGCGCTGTCTAATATGTACGAAAAACCTTCAGCGGCAAATAAGGTTTTCTTGATTCGGCAGTTGGTGAATCTGAAGATGAAAGAAGGCGGCTCGGTGACAGACCATGTGAATGAATTCAACTCAATAATATCAAGATTGATATCTGTTGATATTGGATTCGAAGACGAAGTCCAGGCGTTGCTGTTATTATCTTCGTTGCCTGAGAGTTGGTCCGGTACAGTAACAGCAGTTAGCAGTTCAGCCGGAGGTGCTAAGCTGTCATTCGAAGGTATTCGCGACTTAATCCTTGGAGAGGATGTGCGAAGACGGAGTGCCGGAGAATCTTCCAGTAGTCTCCTAAGTACAGAAGACAGAGGAAGAAGGCCCAACAAAGGAGGCGGTGGTAGAGGAAGATCGAAGTCGAGAAAGAGATGTGGTCAGAAAAACAGGACTGATGTTACCTGTTGGAACTGCAAAGAGAATGGTCATTTCAGAAATCAGTGCCCAAAGCCTTCGACAGACAAAGGCAAGAAGGAAGTCAATATGGCAGTAGATTCTGAAGATGATGCTCTCATTTGCTGTGTTGAAAACTCAACAGAATCCTGGATCATGGATTCTGGTGCGTCGTTCCATGCTAGTCATTCAAGAGAAGTAATGCAGAATTTCCGACAGTACAAAGGAAAGGTCAGACTAGCAGATAACAAGAGCCTGGATATTACAGGTGTTGGGGATGTGGTCCTCAAGACAACTTTAGGAACATATTGGACTTTGAAGAATGTCAAGTTCATTCCTGACTTGAAGAGGATGTTAATATCCGTGGGGCAGCTTGATGATGAAGGTCACCATGTTACATTTGGTGATCATCAGTGGAAGGTGACAAAGGGGAATTTAGTTGTTGCTAAAGGACAGAAGCGGGGTACACTTTATATGGTGGAAGTTTCTGATGCCGAAGCACACGCTGTTGAAGAAGTTGGGGCATCCACTCTATGGCACCAAAGACTTGGGCATATGAGTGAGAAGGGAATGAAGATGCTAGCCTCCAAAGGAAGAATACCAAAGCTAAAGACTGTGAAAGTCGATTTCTGTGAGCCATGTGTTCTTGGCAAACAGAAGAAAGTCACTTTCAAGAAGGTGGGTCATCAGCCCAAGTCTGTGAAGCTGGAGCTAGTTCATTCAGATGTCTACGGTCCCACTTCAGTTTCTTCAGTGGGAGGATCCCGATACTATGTCACGTTCATAGACGATTGCACAAGGAAGGTTTGGGTTTATTTCTTGAAGCATAAGTTTGAAGTTTTCAGCACTTTCAAGAAATGGAAAGCTACTGTGGAAAATGAAACAGACTTGAAGATCAAGTGTTTTAGATCAGAAAATGGGGGCGAATACAGTAGCAAAGAATTTATTGATTACTGTGCTGACCAGGGAATCAGAATGCAGAAGACGGTTCCAGAGACACCTCAGCAAAATGGAGTAGCTGAGAGGATGAACCGTACATTGAACGAAAGGGCTAAGAGCATGAGACTGCATGCAGGTTTACCCAAGATGTTCTGGGCAGATTCCGTCAACACAGCCGCGTATCTAATCAACAGAGGACCCTCAGTCCCCATAGGGTTCAAGATTCCAGAAGAGGAATGGCAAGGTCGTGAAATTTCTCTCAAACACTTGAAAGTTTTCGGTTGTGTCTCTTATGTCAAAGTTAAAGACTCGGAGAGAGACAAGCTAGAGGCAAAAGCAAGGAAATGCACTTTTATAGGCTATGGGTTGGATGACATGGGGTACCGTTTCTGGGATAACCAAAATAAAAAGGTTATCAGAAGCCGGGATGTGGTGTTCAACGAGAATGTCCTATATAAAGATGACCTTGCAGAGAGCTCAGGCAAAAACAAACAACCAGAGAAAGCAGAAAATCAAGTCGAGTTTGAAGAGATCTCTGAAGATGACGTTGTGAAACCTATCAGTACTCCAGAGATAGGTGAAAGTTCAGGAAGCAGTGGGAGCTCTGATGTATATGGAGATAGTGGGAGCACAGATGACAGTAGTTCAGAAGACGGGGTTGCAGATGATGCAGAGACCTCAACTCCTACTGTTCGTAGATCCACTAGAGTACGAAGACCTCCAGTCAGGTATTCTCCTTCAGCAAATTACTTATTGCTGACAGAGAATGGTGAACCTGAGTCTTATCCAGAGGCCTTAAGGATGAAAGATTCCATACAGTGGAAGAAGGCTATGAAAGACGAATTGAGCTCACTTGACAAGAACCATACTTGGTCCTTAGTCAAGCTCCCAGCAGGGAAGAAAGCACTGCAGAACAAGTGGGTGTTCCGGGTAAAGGATGAGATCGATGGCAGTAAAAGATACAAGGCACGATTAGTGGTCAAGGGGTTCCAACAGAAAAGAGGAGTCGATTATAATGAGATCTTCTCTCCAGTTGTGAAGATGACTACAATCAGAATGGTCTTGGGTATTGTAGCCTCTGAAGATCTCCATCTAGAACAGCTAGATGTGAAAACAGCTTTTCTCCATGGCGACCTGGAAGAAGACATCTACATGGTACAACCAGAAGGTTTTCCTATAGTCGGTAAGGAAAATCTGGTGTGTAAACTGAAGAAAAGTCTGTATGGATTGAAGCAGGCTCCAAGACAGTGGTACTTGAAGTTTGATAGCTTCATGCAAAGGAGTGGGTATCGCAGATGTGAGATGGATCACTGCTGTTACTTGAAGAAATTCAACTCCTCTTACATCATCCTGTTATTGTATGTTGATGACATGTTGATAGCTGGATCCGACATGCAGGAGATCAACAAGCTTAAGAAGCAGTTGTCCAGAGAGTTCGAGATGAAGGACCTAGGGGCTGCTAAGCAGATATTGGGCATGAGCATAGCCAGGAACAGAGTTACCGGTACATTAAAACTTTCGCAAACAAAGTACATCAAGAAAGTTTTAGAAAAGTTCAGCATGGCAGATGCCAAGGCCAGAAGTACACCTTTGGGAAGTCAGTTAAAACTCTCAAAGAAGCAATCCCCAAAGACGGAAGAAGACAAAGAACAGATGGCTAAAGTTCCTTATGCATCTGCAGTTGGTAGTTTGATGTATGCAATGGTATGCACAAGACCAGATATTGCTCATGCAGTGGGAGTAGTGAGCAGGTTCATGTCAAATCCAGGAAAAGAGCATTGGGAAGGAGTAAAGTGGCTGTTACGCTACTTGAAAGGAACAGCTGATATTGCCCTATGTTTCAGGAGAAAGGGGGTAGTCTTAGAAGGGTTTGCCGATGCAGATTTGGGTGGATGTGTGGATTCGGGTAAGAGCACAACAGGTTACGTCTTCACAATCGGAGGTACCGCAATCAGTTGGATGTCTAGGTTACAGAAGAGTGTTGCTCTTTCAACCACAGAAGCAGAATACATGGCTATTGCAGAAGCAGCCAAGGAGCTTATATGGTTGAAGAATTTCCTATCAGAACTTGGAATGCAACAGGAGGATTGTGTACTGCATTGTGACAACCAAAGTGCAGTTCACCTAGCAAAGAATCCGGTGTTTCACAGTAGAACGAAACACATTCAGATGAGGTACCATTTCATTCGAGAGTTAATCAATGATGGAACTCTGAATCTGAAGAAAATCCTTGGAACGAAGAATCCAGCAGATATGTTCACCAAGGTGGTAACCACAGACAAGTTGAAGTTTTGTATGACTTCAAATGGCCTTCTAGAAGTTTGAAAAGAAGGGATGGCAGGAACGAGAGAGATTGGAAAACCATTGCAAGAATTGGACGGTAGAGAAAGACTACGTTGTTCAAAATCTTCAAGTGGGAGATTGTTAGGTGAAGTTTGAATTCAATTCAAAGTTGGTGAAGATTTTTTCTCAAATGTTAGGCATGGTTTTATTAGTCATATTTGGCTAGTAAATTGAAGGCTATATAAAGGGTGATGCACCACACAAACATAAACACAAAGAAACACAAACACATAGATAGATATATCACGATTTTGTGAGATAGCCTTTTGTGCAGAGTCCAGTTTGGCAGCCAAAAGTGCGAGTGATATTTTCTTGTGAGCGGTCAGACTACAAGTGCAGTTTAGCCTTGTATGATTGTAATTTCTTGGTGTTAATAAAACCCTCTCTCTCTCGTTCGCCCGTGGACGTAGGTCGTGATCCCATGACCGAACCACGTTAAATATTGTGTTCCGATTTTCAGTTTTTTTTTTAGTTTGCCGTTATTCTCCATTTTATTTCCGCGTGTTTTGCCGGAATCGTTTATCGTTTGTCGGAAGTGCCTAACTTGTTTTGTTATATCCTAACATAAGCGTGTCGATTTTGGCTTGAGCATGAGTTATTTGTTTAGCATCACGTGAAGTTAACGATTTTGCTCTCCTTGATATCTTCCTATCAATCGATCTTATCTGCATTTCAACAAATAAAACCTTGTGAATTGTGATGGTGAGAATCAAGAGGTCATGGTGTAAAACATGATGAGCTTAATTTTATGATGGCCCAACCTTTCTGTATGGCCACCTTGATAGACCATGCTTACGACAAATTTTCTTGATCACTGTTGGGCAAACGTGCATCTTCTTCGCAGCTACATCTATGGGAGTATTGAAGTAGTCAACAAAATCTTTCATTGTAAGTTTTTCTGTCCTGTCCGTTTCCTCTGCTCAAAAAGTTGAGAAACTTTAATAAATGCAAATAAAAGAGTAGTACTTTTGACAAAAGAGAGATTAATTGAAAACGAAGAACCTTTATCGAAAGGGCGGCCTTGTTATTAAGTCCTGCACTACTGGTCTCCACATCTTGTTGGATCGTTTGATGATCACCTATTTAAGAAAAAATATGTGTCAATAAATTAAACAAACAAGTTCCGTCGAAAATGGTTGTCAATTCATATGGATTTATAGGGTTTATTGCGAGTTGCGACAGAATAGTTGTTCACCAAAGAGAATGCAAGGGTAATTAAGCCCCAAGACTAGGGTCCGATCCAGCAAATTTCTCCATTGGGCCCAGTATGATTGAATCGATAAATGATTGGCAGGTCAAATTAGTTTACTTTCTATTCTATTTTCAATAAAAAATCCAAAAATAATCAATAAGTTGCAAGAAAAATCATAAGTTTTAGAAATTAAATAATCTAGTAACTTCATAGTTTATACAACCTAAAAACCAACTTATTCAAACAATTGAAATACTCGGTTTAGACTAAAGAGTGTCATGCCTCTTAAATGTTGTAGACAACAGTACCACATATGCGTCATCTAGACTTCAGAAATATTTCCTACTTATGTTTATAGCAGGGTGGTATCAGAAACGTTTATGTTTCTAATTTTTTTTCTTTTTAATTTATTTTTTAGCAAATTATATTTTTGTTTGTATATAAACAATATCAACATAAATTAAAGACAAAACTGTAAAATTGATCCTTGTGGTTTGTCAAAAATTGTGGTTTGGGTCCAAATAGTTTTCGATTTGCATGGGAGGTCCAATATCAGGAATTTCATATGATTTTGGTTCCTGACCCACTTGAAAAGACTAAAATACCATTTTAATTTATTTTTTTATTTTCTTAATATTAAATGTAATCATTTTAAAATCAAAAAATTTTAAAAATACCCCCACCTACCCTCCCACCGGTATCCTCTCTCTCTCTCTCTCTCTCTCTCTCTCTCTCTCTCTCTCTCTCTCTCTCTCTCTCTCTCTCTCTCTCTCCCCAATATTCATCCTCGATTCTTCTATTTCTCTTCTACCCAAAACTTCATCCTCTATTGAATAAAAATTATCAATTTCTCATTTTAAATTCAGATGCCTTTCAAGAAATAAACGAACTTAATCAAATCGACATACAACGTATTATAGAAATAAACAAGAAAGAAAGATTGTTGATTCAAATTCAACAACGAGAAATTGACAAACAATAAAAAAGATGGTGGCGTTGATTCAAACAGCAACAAGATCGTTGAAAGGCATCTCGATCAAACCTTTGAATCCACCGCTTTCTCTGCCACTACCTTATTCTTAAACAACCGATCCTTGAACCACTTCCAAATCCCCTTTACCCAACTCGTCACTGCTCCACCTCCTCTTATCTTCCTGAGTTCTTGAACCTGCAACCCCATGTTATCCCCACTAATAAACCCAGTTTTCGTCCCCTCCGATCACCAAGCCCTCCCTCTTCATTGTCGTTCCAAGACCCCTCAAACCCATTTCAGCAGCATCAAGTAGTGTGACCTCAATTGCCGAACCCAAGAAAACCCAATTGCAAGGCGCAAAAATCGTACTTGTTCTTTCTTCGTTACCCGTTGGCATCGTGGCTGTGAGAGAGAGAAAGAGGGGTTGATTGTGATTTCATTCTTCTTGTTCATGGGTTTGTTAAAACCATATTAGGGGATGAATAGTGACCTATTTTCGTGAAATCAGAAAAGGGGATGAGAGAGGGGTAGTGAGAGAAAGTGAAGCAGATAGAGGGGACAACAATGGTGGATCGCAAGATGGAAGCTCTCAAGATGAACAAAGGAAAATTCTTCAAATGATAATTACCATTTGTTCGGCTTGGATCGGCTTAATGGGTTTATCAGTCGAATCTAGGCTCTTCAGGTCACCATCATCGCGGTATCGAGAGTGCTTGAAGATAAGCATTAGATGGCATTTACAAATGAATCACAGGGCATAATTGCAGAGGCTGAATAAATGTATCAGAACATCTCCTGAACTGTAAGATAAGGATTTGATGGCAACAATGGCAGAGACTATTCTTCCATACCTCATCGTTGTACTGGATAAATGGATGCTTGGAATCAATTACTCCTGGCCTGTTTAGTTCTCAAACTCATGTTCCTTTTTCTCTCTGGATCCAAATCCCCCCCCCCCCAAATCAACACCCATGTGATTCTAGACATGTAGCCGTCGAAAGAAAAAAGAACAAGAGCAGTAGAAAAGCTGTGAGGGATATTTTGTTACAGTATTCCGCAAGCTTTGAGCTCATAGTTTTTGACAAGTGTATCCATGGCAGAAAATTATAATGTCAATTCGTAAACTGCTTTTGACAATTTTTTCTTTCGATGATATATATATATATATATATATATATATATATATATATATATATATATATATATATATATATGTATATATATATATGTATATATATATATATATATATATATATATATATTTATATACCTTGTTAAACCAGACTCGTTTCTGTTAATGAACTCCTCATATAACAACAAAAACTGAAAAAGCAAGTAATATAATGGAGGCTTTTAGTAAGTTCTTATAGAAATTGCAACTTCTTGCATAGTCAAAAATTTTATATTTTTATGAAAACAAAGAATCTGGCAAACTATCTATGAAATCTATATCTATATCTATATCTATATAACTCTTAGGGTAGACGGAGTAGTGTGATAGATCGATGCGGGTTCGATGGAGTAAGGGTGCGGTACCGCCGGTACCGCTGCCCCTCCATCATCGGTTTCGGCGGGCTCGACAATGGTGGCTGGTGTGGGATGATGGTGAACCCGATGAACCCATCCAATTTTATTAAAAAAAAAATTTTAATCCCTCAAAAATTACCTTCCCCTCATCCCTATAAATACCACATCTCCACTCCTTCACAAATCACACATTCACCCTTCTTTCTTACTCTCATTATCTCTCAAAAACCATTTGCCCTCTATTTTATAAAAAACTCTTTTTTTATAAAATGGATTCAAATCGTGGTAAATCCAAACGTCGCGATTCCTCACAAAGCAGGAGCCGTGAAGTTCTCCCAACCCCATCCCCACACATTTACAGTTACACATAATACCCCAACCAATTCCAACAAAACTTTTCACAATACCCCAACCAATTCCAACAATATCAATCTCAATTTCCACAATACCACAACCAATTCCAACAATGCTACGTCCCGGACACTTCTCATTTCCGTACCCAAGTAGAGTCTAGTGATGAAACCATTCCACCCTCGGATAACGAGGAGGAGCAAGAGGACGAGCAAGTGGAGGAGCAAGAGGACGAGCAAGTGGAGGAGCAGCATGCAGATGACCAGGAGGACGCAGAGGAGGTTATCCCAGAGACACAACCCTTTATGCGTAAAAGGAATTACACTCACCGAGTAAAACGCAGAAAGTGGGAGGAGAGGGAGGAGATCGCCTTGGCGAAGGCATACATTAGTTTTTCTGAGGACCAAGAACGCGGAAACACCCAACGGTCCGACTCTTTCTGGCAGAATGTTTTGGAACATTTCCAGGCGCAAATTCAAGGTACCGATCGGACCAAGCATCAAATCAACTCCAAGTACAAAGATTTGCTAAATAAGGTAAATAAGTTCAATTGTATATACAACAATAAAATGAACATGCGTGCCAGTGGGAGGGGGGATGCGGATGTTTTACAGACCACCCATTCAGAGTACCGGAAATTGTATCGGTCCAGTTTCTCACATACAAGGGCATGGGAAATACTCAAAGAGCATGCCAAATGGGAAACGGTCAAAGAAATTGGGATGCATTCCCCACATCATTCCGCCAAACGAAGTAAGACATCCGGCTCCAACCAATTCACCAACTCTCCTTCTGATGCACACTTTTCGCCTCAACCAATCGATCTTGATGAAGCTTCCCCACAACTATCATCACATTCCCGGCAAAGAAAAGGGAAAAATGTGGCTGGATCTTCATCAATGCCAGATGGTTATCAGACCATCGTCGATAAGATATCCGCACTGGCGAATATTAATAAGGCAGAAGCGCAGAAGAAGGAAACCCTCCGTGCAAAGAAAATGGCTGTTTTGGAGAAACAGGAGGAATAATTGACGAGGAAATCGGCCCTTCTTGAGCAAGAGATCGAAGCGCTCAAAAGGTCTCGTGAACAAAAAGATTTAAAATTCTTCCTTAAATCTCATGATCATTTGACCGGATCAAAATTGGCATTGGTTCTTGGGAAGAAACGGGAAATTGCAGAAATGTATGGGTGGGAACTTTAGGATTTTTATTTCCGTTTTTAGGATTTTTATTTCCGTATTTAGGCTTTTTTTTTTCTTGTACCGGTGTGTTTTTTAATTAAATGTAATTTGAATTTTCTTTAAATTTTGTGCATTTTATTATTATTTCTAATATTAAATTAAGTGTTAAAATTAATTTATTCATTTAATTAAAACATTTAAATATCAAATATATGATGTGGCATTGTGGGTTCAGTGGGTACTGGTTCCATGGATGAAAGATTGGTGAAAGATGGGGAAAATGGAAGTGGGAGGAGAGAGAAAAGCTGACGTGGCGCGTGGGTTCAGTGGGATGGGAGGGATCTACTCCCCCCACCCTTATAATAGATGTCATTCATGAATGTGGATCAAGATAACTCAAATACTTGCACCATATTGATTTGAAACCCCCAAGACTTTTCAACTTATACTATTTAATGTCTTTGATGTTTTGGCTATATAAGAACATCATTTTCCATGCTTGGTCACTCTTAAGAACATCATTTCTCATGCTTGGTTTCTTTTGATTATTTTTTCTCTTTCCAATTTATTTCTTTAGAATGTGTGGAAGTTTAGTACAAGGTTGTAGTCATCTTATTTGTAAAACGAAAAGTTCAATGATGATCTTCTTTGGGTATATCAAAGATTTGAATGTTTCAACTTTTCCAATGGTTTTAAACATGATGATGCGTCTCTACGAATCTCCTACGGCCACTTTTGAGGAATCTGCGTTGATGAAAGAAAGCAAGTTAGTATGCTTAGAGAACTTGAGTATTTTAAACATGAATAAGAATCTTATTTTCCATGGTTAGTTAGTATCATTTGTTTTTCTTATGTTTCCAAATTTATATCTATATAACTTTTATGTAGAGTGGGTCACAATGTTGGAGTTTATAGTCATATATGATGTGTAAGAGAAAAACTTATCATGAAATACGTAATGGGATACGATCTTCAATTCTATCAAACATTTAAAGGACACAATTATATGTTTGGTGTAAACTACGGTGATGTTTTGTATTAAAAGTTATTTGATATTGCGTTTTTATAAATACAAGATAAACTAAAAAATTTTGTTCGTATTGTTTTTTATCAATACATGATAGAATACTTTAAAATTTTGACCCACTAAATGAATTAACCGCACATTGTTGAAATGATTTTAGGCAAGATTTGCGATTGAAATTTAAGTATTTCACATGTTATTGTACAAGAATCAACGATTTGAAAATTTATGGTATCTATTCCACTTTTCAATTTACTTTTTAGTTTAAAGTCAATAATTGGTTTGGAGTTTTTTTTTCCTGATTATATATATATATATATATATATATATATATATATATATATATATATATATATATATATATATATATATATATATATATATATATACATATATAATAAAAAAAAGAAAAAAAATACTTACACCATATTGATTTGAAACTCATGACTTTTCAATTTTTTTCTAATAGTGATAATAAATTGATAAATTAATGCTATATAAGTGATTTGAAACCTAAATAACTCTTCATATTTCTTAAATTATTATAATTTACTAAAAACTTTTTGTATTCCTCTTATTTATTAATGTTGTTGCTATATAATTAGATTTTTTTCTTATAAAAACATTCATGTATTTCAAGTGTTTGTGATTAAAATATGAAAAGCAAAAGAAATGAGAAAATACATCAAACGTATGTTGATTTTATATATATTTGAAATTGTTTTTAGTTTTTTCCTTGAAATTGTTTTTACATTCTTTGTATGATGTAGAAGTGTCTGATGTATTTTTTTAATACAAATATTAAAATAGTTATTTTAGTACTTTAGTTATTAAAAGTTGTAGTATTGAATTTTTTTTTTTCATAGTATTTGTTATTCCAAAGATTGTGACATATAAAATCATGAAGTTGTTTATTAAAAATTTCTATGATTTTGGAGGGTTTGACGTGGTTTATGAATATAAATTTTTTAATAGATCTTTTGATGCTTTTATGTTATTATTTATTTCATACTTTTTGTTATTCGTTGGATTTTGATATGAAAAATCATGAAATAATTTCTATGAATTTTGTGTATTGTATAAGAGTGTTTGGTTGTTATAATAGATATTTCCATAATTTCATGTTATTAAAAATTGTAGTATTTATTATTCATAGACACATTTGTTATTATTTATAGAAATTCAAATTTATTTTTATAGTATTTGTTATTCATTAGATTGGGATATCTAAAATGACACATAGACACATAGACATACACACACATACAGACACACACACACACACATACACACACACACACACAGATATATATATATATATATATATATATATATATATATATATATATATATATATACTAGTTGTGTACCCGCGCACTGCGGCTGGACACAAATTGTCGTTGTAAATCGAAAAAATAACAGTGTAGTGGAACATTCCTAGAATATTTACATTGTTAGTGGTAAGTGGATATATCCATGGTCCAACTGCGAACCAAAAAATCATCTAAGGGTCTGCAAGAAGATCGAAAAATAAGAAATTATATCTAGAATTATGTACAAAAAAAATATGAAAATTCGTTTATTTTGCATATTATAGTGTTGCATTGCTTTTCGAAAATATGGTGACCTTTGATTTTTAATATAGTCATATAAACAGTTTTTCCCTTTTTTGTGATCGATTTAATACTAATATTAGTTTTATTATTAATCATTATATTCCATTGTTTGATAAAAATTAGCTATCTATAAAGTTGAACATGTCGTAAGAAACTTACAAATAATCCTATGAAACGTCTAATATTTACATATAAAGGAACTAATAAATATTGTTGGTTAGTAATTTGACTTCTCGGTGTGTGAAGTTTTTTATTAGTAATTTGACTCCAATTGATACTTACAATATTTTTTTATTTAAAATAGTTTTAGTGGCTGCTATAAAGAACCAGATAAATTAAAAATTATTTAGGTTTGAGTTCAAAGCAAAGTTGGTCGTCGACTCCTGCCCTCCGACTGATGCAACTTGTGCATACAAAATGAAAACTATTCATTGTATTTTATCTTTTACAAAGTAGAAAATATCAACTATAATTCATGACGCGCAATAAAAAAGATGCCTCTATATTTAGATAAACTCTCTCTATATTTAGATAATATCTAAGAATCAAGGGAAATATTTTATCCAGTTATTAAACAGGTAAAGTGCAATGAACTTTAATCATAACCAAAACCTGATTTTTGTAAGTTTGTTGCTATTATACGCTAACCAATGTAAATACATTGCTATTGCACGCCAACAAACATAAACGTAGGTCAGTACCCCTACTGCACTTCCATAACTTTGATTTGTGTGAATTAGAACAGATTGATGTATATCAAAGTTGTGTCTTAATGTTCAGCCCATTTTACCCATTTAAGGAAGCTAGTTAAATTGCAACAATGCCATCTTTATCACCACAATTTGCAGGTAAATATACAATATAGATCATAGAAAAGAGAACCCAAAAAGGGTAAATATCACACAAAAAGAAACACATACCAGATCAAATATATATAAATGGTATTATAAATGAATCAAGAATCCCGCCCAAACTTGTACATTGCTCATAAAGGTTGAATCTTTTTTAAAGAAAGAAATTAATCAATATATAAATAAGTATTGGTATTACCTTTTAGTATGTCAAAAAATAGAAGTAACATCGGGGTATTCGATTCTACAACCAAAAAATAGTATCATACTTCCAACATCAATAACCTTAAGAATAGGCAACTTAGAGACCATGATGGGCTGGATACCTCAGACATGACCTCCACCTAAAGGGTAAAACAACCATTAACCAGAATCAGATGTAAATAAGCCATGCAAATATTAGAGGCTTTTGTAGATTCTTTCAATGTCATAGTCACATACCCATACAATAAGATACTAAGATGGACTCGCATCCACTATTTAACATAAACAAAAAGCAGTTGTGGCAATCTGAAATAATATGAATTGTGGAGACCTTTGAAAAATAGGTGTGATCTTTATCTTAAAACGTATGTCTAAGGATTGATTTTCTAAGCCGTTTTTGATCCATACTCCAATTACAAAAAAGAGAGGAACGTGACAAACCAGAGATCATTTTTCACAAAACGTTTCTTTAGATGAGGTTAAAGAGAGGAGTGCCGCTGTTACTTTGTATATGTATAACTCACCTCCTTCTTTGTGCAAATAAAGAACAATTTTCTGAAACAAACGGAAAAAAAAATAATTATTGAGTACATTTTGTAGAAAGATACCAAGCATAACTGTATAAAAAATAGAACCTCTGTCAAGTAACCGATGTTATACAATGAATGAAAAAAAGCCAAAGACGGTACCTACGAGAATATCATATGAACTCCTAACAACTCATAATTAGTTAAAATTTGACTTTACGTTATGCCTCTATAAAAATATTGACATAAAACCCTCAATTGCTCAATTGAATACCTAGAAGAATCAATAATTAAAAAGGGAGAATAACAACAAACCAACAATTGGATGGATCCGAGATCGAAGAAGAAGAAGAAAGGATTGTGAAGTGTGTCTAGTAGTGGTGAAGGTCCTACACACAGACAATAAGAGGAAGTCATTAACCCAAAAGCGACAGGAGGGATTATACCTTTGTGATAAAATGCGGTAGGTGGTGGTTGTCTGCCATGGTGGACAACGAAGGGAAGCAGAGTAGGGTTGTGGCGGTGGTCTGGTGAGTGCCTTGTTTGTGGTGGCGCCTAGTCGCCGAGACTATGGTCCTTAGAAAGGAAGGGTTTAGATACAAGATTCGGCAACTCGGAATAGTATGGATTGAGAAGTGTTCGATCAGTGAGAGTGAGAGAGGGCATAAATAAAGTTAAGGAGTTATGAAAGGTTGGTGCGGATATAGAGGGATAGCGAGAGAATAACGGATTGAAATAGTCAATTGATCGGGAAGAGATAGAGTCATAGAGATATAGAGCGTATAATGCGTGAAGTTTGGTATACACAAACAACTACTGAACTACGCAATAGGTATTCAAATTCTATATGGCTTCAGTACTTGTACATTGTGCATGATTAACAGAACCTCTTAATTTTAAGAGTTTCCTTAAATGGAAACCATTTTTCCTTTTTAATGTAGTATATATATATATATATATATATATATATATATATATATATATATATATATATATATATATATATATATATAGGGTCCGGTTCCGGTGAAGACTCTTTTTTCGGTAAGGACTCGCGAGGACACCTTAAAAAAATTGAAAAAAATATAAAAAAATACAAATCATAAAATCGAGAATAGTACTATCTCATTATCAAAAAAATTTGAAAAAAAAAATTTGCATCATTGCAAAACGTAATGATGCAATTTTTTTTTTTATTTTGGATCATTATTTCATTATAAAAAAAATAATGATCCAAAAGTTTTTCTTGAATCTTTTTTTCTCCGATATAGTACTATGATCCATTTTATTATTTATATAATTTTTTATTTTTTTCAATTTTTTAAGGTGTCCTCGCAAGTCCTCACTTTAAGAAGAGTCCTCACCCGATCCTGATTTTATATATATATATATATATATATATATATATATATATATATATATATATATATATATATATATATATAGGTTTAAATACATTTTACATCTATTGTGTGAACGTATGACTGATTCTTGTCCAATTATTTGTGAGGGTCACTTTAGTAAATTAATATAATAATTAATTATATTTATTTTCTCTCTCTACCAATTTCCTTATTATTATACGATAAGTTAATACACCCTCGACTATCATTCTCTCTCTCTCTCTCTCTCAAAACCCTAACCACAATCGAAGATGATTAATTCGTTGATGATTGGCAATAGGACAAAATCAATGATGCTCAGTGACTTACAAAGGGGAATTTCTCTCTGATTTGTAGTTGTCGATCGAAATCAGAGTGACAAAGGTTCATTGAGGCGAAGGGATCAGACACCTTTGGGGATCTGCGTATTCATCGATGAAGAAAATGATAATCGGATGTAGTCAATTTGGGCAAAAGGTGAAGTTTCCATGGATATACAGGTGCGTTTCCATGGATATACAGGCGCCACTGTTGTAGAAGAAATTTTGATTGGGAAAGATTGTCAAGAGAATGATCCCACCTTCGCTTGTGATTGGGGAGATAATGAGAAATTTTCAAGAGGAATATATGGAATTCACGATCTATCGAATCTGTTGTCCCTCGTTGACCGTCGTGTCTCAATTGAAACCTTCGCCGGTAAAAGACTCGTGATTGTTGTATGCATATGGAAGATTTAGTTCATTCTCAGAGAATGTGTCTCCTGGTGGTACGCCATATTGGACACGAAGAACAGATGAAGATATAAAGCCCAGAATACCCATTCTTTGAGAATGAGAGTCATTCTTTGTGTACCTATTCTTTGAGAATGAGTCATACTTCATGTAACATATTTTTTAAGACTGTCTGCATCTTTTTGTGTACCCCATTCTTTGAGAATGAGAGTCATTCTTTGTGTAAGTCGGTAAGCATAAATGTAGAAATCCTAAATTGTATCTTAATTCTCCAAGAATATGTTTTAGGTGTCCTAATTGATTCGCATTTTCAGAGAATGTGTAACGCCCGGCTTCCCAAAAATGAATTACACCTTAATCTTCTCACATTAGAACAACATTAAAGGGTGTAATTCAATTTAAGGAACAAGTAATACAAAGATGTTATCAAAAACATAGTTTAAGTCCTAAACTATTTACAAATATCATTTAAAAACCGAGTCAAATTACATATTTCAAAACAACAACTAAGTCCAAGTCCATATCCAAGTCCAGCTATCCCTCTGAGACACGCTTTCCCCGATCGCCACCACCAAATCCTAACACAAAACAACAATAACAAACAATTTATGAGCTATAAAAGCTCAGTGAGTAATTTAAGTTTAATTGGTTTGTATCATCCATTATCTCATTTTAATCAAGCTCAACGGACTGTCTCAGTCCCGAGTGTGATATACACACTATAACTCTTTATTCCATATACTCAAAATTTGGTTATACTCAACCAAATCAAAACATAGCCTACTTCTTATATGTAAATAACATCATAATAAGGCATAATCCTCTAATAAATTAACTACTCACCTGTTGTCGGGTTACTATGTGGAACTCTTGAACCGCGTGTGTCGTGCTCCTGTCTAGCCTTAGCTGTATCACAATATCTCGGGTCAAACTCAATATTCAACAATCTCAATCATACTCAATATCGATAACAATCAAGAATTTGAATCATAAGAGAGGGTTATAATCAAAAGATAGCAATACTATCCTAATTGTAACTTCCAGTTCCACCAATTTAACTCATATAACCCTAGAAACATAATATAAACACTTCACCAGCTTAGGTCTCGAATTAGAACTCCCTTACACACACTATTCCAAGTGAACTCACTCTAATTCATGCTAGTTGCAGGTGGTTCATCAAAACCACAAGGAACCATCTTAATTCCAATGATTCACCAGTCAAAACAAGATAAAAATCAAAGAGGATTACCTTTCAAGCTCAAGGGATTAATCTTTAGCTTCAATTCGTGATCAAAAAGCCTTAATCTCGACTTAAAAGGGTTAGAATCGATTTTCTAGGGTTTTGGGAGCTTTTTGATCGAAGTGGTTTTAACCCCAAATGAAACAAAATCGTACTTTTAAAAATAGATCTGTGCGATTACACGGCCCGTGTTAAAGTTACACGGCCCGTGTAACTTACGGTATTGGAATTGGAGTTTGGTCTGCAGAACTACACGACCCGTGTCAATATTACACGACCCGTGCTGTACACTTGACACGACCCGTGTTCATGTTACACGACCCGTGTAACTATCGGTATGAAATTGAGTTTTTGTCTGCAGGCTTACACGACCCGTGTAACTCATGATATGCTCAAAACAATCACAAGAGACTCCTACACGACCCGTGTAACTCCAACACGACCCGTGTAACCTCTTTTTAGCAATTTTCAACCTCAAACTTCTACCAAATGGGATTTTAACTATCTAAACTCATACAATAGCCTAATAAATCTTAATTACACTAAGATTAACTCAAAATCTCAAAAATTCAATAACACGGTATTACAGAATGTACATGATTATATATGTTGAATGTTTATTTGATTCTCAGATAATGTAAATGATTATGTATCTTGAACCATTCTCGGAGAATAAGGTTGCCTATGTGAAACTACGTAACAGTCATCGTCAATGTAAAAAACCCAACCATATACATTCTTAGAGAATGTGATACTAAAAACACAAACCCAAACTATATAACAACCATCTGCGTTGTAAAAATGGTAAATAGAGAAAATAAAGGAACCGAAATTAATAGCACGGTCCGTCATTTTTGTTTCAATCTTCAAAATTGATTTGAAAAAATATGGTTTCCTTTTTTGTAGGTATATTAAAATGTCCATTATACCATTAATCGGATGATTTTAATTATTTTTATTTAATTCTTTCATTTTAATTATACAACTGCCACTATCATCTAAACCCTTGATTTTTTCAATCTAATGGTCCAAAATTGGTCATACATTCACAATACTTAACAAATGTATTTAATACTAACTCTATATATATATATATATATATATATATATATATATATATATATATATATATATATATATATATATATATATAATTAAAAAGATTCGTATATTAATTAGACAATCAATAAATAAAGAAAAATATGATGTTTTAATTATATTCCTTATTGGCAAACAAAAAGAAAAAAAATAATATTTAAACAATAATTCTTTGTAACTAAAAAACTTTTTACGTATATTAACTGATTACCAATAAGTCTAAAAAAATTAGCAATAAATATTATAACTATATTATAAATTCCTTATCTTACTTTTACCATTATCAGATGAAAATTTATTATTGTTTATTTATTATAATATTAATTAACTATTTATTTATTTTCTGATATTTTTAGAACGAATGTATTGATATATGATAATTCTTACTGATACAATGACTTAGATATTTTTAACAAAACATATATATTATTATTTTACCTACATAATTTTGTTCCTGCACAATGTGCGGGGATTCATCTAGTTTAAAATATTTATCTATCATGGCAAAAAATTCATATGGCAAACATAAAGTGTTTCATTATTTGTTTGTGAATTACCTTTTATCAATCTTTACAAGCTTATTTTAACAAAATAAGCTATTATCCATGATAAATATATAAAAAATGATTTTTGATGATTGTGTATCTTTTTTCTCAATTTCGTGATTACTCCTTAGCTCCTTATTTATAATAGTTTAAATTGCGTACTATTTTTCTTTCTAACAAAAATATCGTTACGTTATTCTTTTCGTATAATCCTTATAACTGATGATGAATTAATCACAAAAAATATATCGTTTAATCCTCAAAATCAATATAAGAACATGTGGCGGTGGTAAACATTTATATCCTAAAAATATATTGTTTAATCGTCCACAGTATATAGATATGAATTATATAAAAATCACAAGATAAACATCAAAATTAATAAGACTAGCAAATAAGGACACGTGGGGGGTGATGAAAGGAGCTATGCCAAAGATAATTGTTTGAGTTGGTTTTTTAGTCTTTACCAACACCGAACATTGGCTTATATATGTGTGCTATTTATTAGGAGGTGAAAAAGCGGGGAGGCCATGGCTCCTCCTTGTCTTCACAAGGTTTCACCTCTCTCTCTCTCTCTGTATATATACTAGGCAAGTGTTAGAGGCCGTGATAATCACCGCTCACGAACGACAGTTAGGGGCTGTTTGTTTTTTCTTTGCAGATCTTTCTAACCACTTTTGTCTGCATCACGCAGACGGCGCGCAGACGTGGACCTTCGCAGAGTGTTTATTTTTTCGAAGACTGCAGATAGGCCTGTCAATGGGGCGGGTTTGGAGCGAATCACCCTTGATCCGTACCCTTTTAAAAAAATGAATATATGATCCGATCCGTTCCAATAACCCGCAGGGTTTTGAATATTCAATCCATACCCGCATCCACCGAATTAACGAATACCCGACCCTTTTACAGTATTAAACTATACAATTTAGATTTGTGTCACAAAGTAAAATTTCTCAAAAAAAGATAAACGTCTATTATAATAAGATTACATTGCTTAATACTCAAAAGTCAATACAATAAGAATTACATTCTAATTAAACATCAAGTCGAGTACTTTTTTGTTTCCTCGATGGTAGCCAATCTTGTGTAGTCACCAATGCCTCTACCGTTTCAGGTAACATGGAGGAATGACATTCATCGATTATTCTTCCTCTGACACTAAATGCAGTAATGCCGTTTGCCGTATTTGATTATATTTCTTTTAAGTCTTTAATTACTAATAAGTAATTACTTTTGGCATTGGGAAGTAAAAAACACGTGTGTGTGTGTGTGTGTGTGTGTGTGTGTGTGTGTGTTTGTGTGTGTATATATATATATATATATATATATATATATATATATATATATATATATATATATATATATATATATATATATATATATATATATATAAACGGAGCGAGTCATAAATGGAGCGAATCAGCATTGATCCATACCCAACCCGTTTAATAAAAGGGTTAACGGGTACGGGTCATAAATGGGTAAATGAATCGAAATTTAGCATCCAAATCTGAAAAATTGTGACGGGTTTGGAACGAATCAGGGTCAAAACCCGCTCCATTGACAGGCCTAACTGCAGACCTAAAAAGGTCTGCGCGTCCTCTTATTGGGGCAGACATAGACCAATGTCTTCAATGTCTGCAGAGCTCTTCTAGTAATAAATTAATACAATTTTAATTTAAAAAAAGAAATATGCATATCGTTTTCTCATCCAACCGGTCTCGCGTTTTCTCTTCCTTTCATCGTCAACCAAACCGCAGCCGTCGGCCACATTCGATTTAAAAAAAAAAAAAGAAATACGCATATTTGTTTTTAAAAACACTTTGATATTTTTAACTAATAGTTGCGATTTTTTATCAACATTACTTTTTTGAAGTAAATAATATTTATTTTTCTAAGTTTTTAAAAAAATAAAGATAAATTTGTAAAACTTTTTTAAAAAATGTCAAAACTTAAAAAAAGACATGTTTGCTTTGATATTTAAATTCGTTAATATCATATAATAGACGTTTTTTTATTGTAAATTATACTTATAAACTATTTGAAACCACAAATATATTTTAACATTAGAACTTTCCTTTACAATATTACGCAAATTTTTAGCTTTACAAATTATTTATAAATCCAACTTTGGTTACGTAATTTTTATTCTTTATTATTAAAAAAAATAAATGTCTGCTTTTGATCCTTAAATTCGTTAATATCATAAATTGAACGTACTCATGTGTTTTACTTGAAAAAAAGTTTATTTAAATTTCAGTTTATTTTCACAACCTGTAGACTTTAAAAAACAAACAGTCTTCTTCTTACAGTCTGCAGACATTTAGTCCATCTCTTCTCTGTAAATGCTCTGCAGATGTGGTCCGCAGACTGCAGACCTTTTACCTTTTCAAAAACAAACGGCACCTTAGATATCTCTTTCGGTATAAACGTCCTCTCCTTTAATTTATGAGCATATGGTAAATAAAGACATCTATATGCCCAAAATTTTGAACCACATAACCAAACTATCAAATGAGTGTTTTAGTAGAAAATGTTATCAACACTTAGAGAGCTCATTAATACAGATTACAGAATCTTCAAATGTTTATTTCAAACATCCACCGACATTAATACTTTGTTCAATCCCTTATAATCTTCATTCCTTGCTAACCGACACATTTGACAAAAAATCGGCTAAGAACATTAAAAACAAAAAAAGACGGAAAAATATGGCATTTTGTATTAACTATTAAGATAATTTAAGAAACGCCATTAAATAAAAACAATAGAAGTGTAACTACGTCAACTTTGGTTGCAAGCTTTTGTAATCACATCATTTTGGTGAATATACTGTCAGTCAAAATGATATTTTTACCGTCAAAAATATAATATTTGCTGTCAAAATCATTTTATTCCTGTCAAAATTGTCAATATATGATCTAGTCAAAATGGTGATTTTTTGCTGTGAAATTCGTCATTATACGGTTTAGTCAAAATGCTACGTTTTTTTGTCAAAAATATTATTTATTGCTGTCAAAATGGTAAAATTTTCTGTCAAAATGGAATTTTTTTGCTATCAAGATATGGTCCCGTCAAAATGATCATGTCTTGTTGTCAAAAATATAATTTTTTCCTTCAAATTGGTCGAACAAAGAAACTGAATAACTTGGACAAACCATATGAAGGCAAGGATGTGACGATGACAATAAAACCAAAATTTGTCCATCCCATTCTCAAAACAAAAGCTACAAAGCATAAAAAATCAAAACTTGTTAGAAATCTGCGTTAGATATAGAAAATCATCATAAGTGAAAAAAAGGTATCAAAAGATAATAGCATCATCTACCAATAGAAGCAAATATACCAAAATCATAGTAGGACAATTAGGCAATAATGGAAATTAATGAAAGAAACTAACTCCCTTCTATAGTAAAGAGGATGAAATGAAGAGCAACCCAAGATATATTGGGAAAGTTGACGGTGATGACAGATGGGTCACCCTATTTATTCTCTTTCTAGATCAATATCTAAATAAATAAGCAATATTAACAATGAAATAACATGGAATAAACCGACAAATAACACTATTAAAAATATAGGCATCAAATATATTGGGGATGCTATTTTATGATTTTCATAACCTGCATAACGGAGAAGACCAACAAATCTCACAATAAAGAGGAATTTATATTGACTGTGGTTTCATATTTCCAATTGAGCAGCAAATAGTGAAATCAATATATTAGGATATCCATTGATGTTATGGAATTTATATCGACTGAGGGAGGAGGGGAGAAGAGAAATAAGTCATTATGAGGACCATGGAAGCGAGATACATGGAGAAAGATGAATTATTGGAAAACCCGGTTCAGACTATGTTGTAATTTGGAATATTTTAGATTTCCCCACTAAAATTAACAAAATAACGCTTACTCATTTGATCAACAGTGGCTGCACACCAAGCCGATTGAATAAAGATTTCACCTCATACAAATACATTCACAATATAAAAAACCCCATTTTGAAATAAGTCGAACCAAGTTAATTTCAAAATGAAAACATAACATAACTTTCCAACACCAAGTTTTGGAATAGATGACAACTGAGGTTAAGCTTCTAGTAAGCTCAGAAGTTGTTGTAATGGTTGGTCGCTACTTTTCTATTCAAAGAGAGGAGATTACATGATAAATTATACATACAATTAACGAAGGAAAAGGGATGCATCATATAATACCGCTTAATAAAACCTAGAAGGTAGATTAAAGAGCTACATCCAAGTGTTGTTGATTCAATAGCGGAACACACCCAAAAGAGGAGGGTCAGAAATTTTCGGAGGAGAATGATCATGCATGAAGGTAAGTGATTTGAATCAAAACAAGAAAATCAGCAAGATTCCTCCGAACACACATCCAAACTCCCTCTCCAAACATATAAAATTAGAAGAAAGGGAAACTGGAAAACTGAAATGGAGAGCAAAGAGATACTAATGTTACGTCGGTAATCGGTACAGAATGCGAAGAGGTGGGAACCGTTGGCATCCACGCAACATTTTCTACTTTACTGGGGTTGGAAATCAAAATCATTTGAGAACTATAATGCGAAGTGATGTCTGTGTAGAAGAAATGAAGAGAAGGAAACCAGAGGTCCAATGTGAGTTAAACGAAAGAAGGGATTACCAGGGATTACCAGGTTCGGGAGACGTCATTGCTGAAGGCGATAGAGGTATTGCTGAAAGAATGTGAAAAAGCACGAATGTGATAAAAGGAAATTGTGTGCAGTTCTTATTACATACAGTATAACCTTTGGATTAGAAAGTGCATCAATGGTTACCTGAAGATATTTCCTCCGAAAGTTAATGAAGCATACTAAGGAAAAAAATAAATTCGCATGTGAAATCATTTTGGAGAGAGGAGAAAGGGAAATAGAAGATGGAAGCGGTGACAAGAGAGAGAAAGTATTGGTATATGTACCAAGCTTCGTGAAAAAACTACAGGTGGAAATAGAAAAGGTCAGCTGGCAATGCTTGGAACTCAATCTAGAAAAGTGGTGGCAGAAATTGAGTGGGTAAAACTGACGGTGGAAATGTTTCGTCTAAAAGAAATCGTCTTTAATTCCTCGTAAATCTAACAAAATTCCATATTAATTCTTGGGAAAATGATTTATAAGGATAATTATGTTTCAAAACTGTTCAAAAAACACCATCCAAGTTTGGTCTGTTCAAAAAACACCATCCAAGTAAGGCCTTTGTACAAAAAACACCATCCAAGTAAAGCCTTTGTACAAAAAACACCATCGAACTACATGTTTTGTTCAAATTTTACCCGATGGTAACCGGCTCTTGCAGGTTAAAGGATGACTTGGCCTAATACTTGGTGACCGGCCAAGTCATCCTTTAACCTGCAAGAGCCGGTTATCATCGGGTAAAATTTGAACAAAACAGTAGTTCAATGGTGTTTTTTGTACAAAGGTCTTACTTGGATGGTGTTTTTTATACAAAGGCCTTACTTGGATGGTGTTTTTTGAACAGACCAAACTTGGATGGTGTTTTTTGAACAGTTTTGAAACATAATTACCCTTATATGTCATTTTCCCTTAATTCTTAGGTTCCATTTTTTTTTTTAAAGACTACCGGTTTTTGTATATTATAATGATATATAGAAAGAAAATGGGGAGGTACTGAAGGTGGTAGAGGGGTGGGGTGTGGTATAGGTTTTTTTTTGTTTATTATTATTTTTGAATAAAAAATAAGAATATAAATATTAAGAAAATGAAATAAGAAATTAAAATTGTATTTTAGTATTTTCAAGTGGGTTAGGGACCAAAACCACAATAAATTTCTGATTTTGGACATCTCATGCAAGTTGGAAACTATTTGGACTCAAACTACAATTTTTGACAAACCATAGGGACCAATTTTGTAGTTTTTAAAAATTAAATTTTCATTAGATTAAAACAGAAAATTACATAAAACTAGATTAAATAATACTTAAAACTAGAAAAGAAATACTTAAAACTAGATAAAATACTTAAAACTAGATAAGTAAAACTAAAATCAAACTACAAATTATTTTGCTCGTATGCGAGCCTTCACACCGCAACGCCGCTTCGTAATCTTCCCCTTTAAGATGATCGATTTTTTCGACAAATAGATACATTTCCGCTAGCCGAGTGTTTTCCTCCATATTCCGCTCCAAAGTCGTATGCAAGTTGGCAAACTGTGACTTTATTTGTTGAAAATTCTCGGAATTTGTGTTGGTCGTCAAAGTAGAAGACGTGACTTTTCCTTTTCGTTTGGCGCAATCTTGATACATCGGTTGGGAAGGTCGTTGAATTTGTCATCGTCATCGTTAAGGTTAATTACAACATCACCGTCCGATGACACGTGATATGAACCTGATTCTAACGTTTTAATTCTTTTGGAACCGGAAACGTTATCACTCATGCCTACGTTCAACCATTTTTTTAATATTTTGTACAATATTCCACACATGCATATGTTTAAAGGGAGCCGCGAAGTCGTTTTTGGTACATATAATGCGCTTTCTTTAATATGCTCGCCTCGTTCTCCCCGCTTCGCCATTGGTTATACAAATTAATGCATGTATCATTGAACCGTGTCACACATTCGTTGGTATTATTCCTTTGGTGTTGCATTGATGATGGTTCCGATAGTCGTTTCCCACTTTCATCCCGACTCGGATACTCTTTGTAACGCATAACCAAATTTGAATATTCTTTTGATTTTTTCCTTTTGCAGCGTTTTCCGATACATCGACCAACACCCGAGCTAATTTTGTCTCCTCTTTGATAGGCCATTTCATGGATGTCGCCTTCCCCGTATTTGTTTTGCCTTCAGGTTCCGACTCGGAATCGGATTGCGGTTGAGATTGGGGTTGAGATTAATTGGAATTGAGGTTGAGATTGGAATTGAGTTTGAAATAGGTTTTGTGGTGACATTTGATGAAATTGTGAATAGGACGATGGAACAACACCACCTAGAATCGGGTTTGGTGAGAAATTTGGGACTTCAAATTGAGAGCGGTAAGGTGGTGGTGCTAAGGGATTGTATCCGAAAAGATTTTGGTTATTTGGGGGATTGTTAGTAGACATTTTAGGAGAGTTTTGTTTGAATAATAGTAGAAGAGGTAAAAAATATTAGGTGTTTTGGAAGAACAAAGAATTTTATAGAAAATCTGTGTAGGCCTCACCCACACCCTCTTGGAAGAAGAAAGAATTTCGCCCCCACCCTTTGGAAGAACAAAGAATTTTATAGAAACAACAAAAAAACGAGCCAGGAGCTGGAAAAGTATAATACATATACAATGAAATATATAAATAGAAGAGAAAACTGCAAAAATGGTCCCTGTGGTTTGATGTTTATTGTGGTTTTGGCCCAAACCTTTGCGTTTTTGTATGGATAGTCCTTTTTGCATGGTTTCTTTGTGGTTTAGGTCCCTGTCCAACTTGAAATATCTACTTTACCCTTTTAATTTCTTTTTTTATTTTTCTTTTTATCTATTAACATATTTTAATAATTAAAAAAATAAAAAAAATCCACCACCCATTCTATCTCTCTCTTCCATCTCATCGTTTCCGTTTTCAATTGTAAACCTAAAGCCACCGTCACCAAGAAATTCGATCAACACCACCGCCATCTCCCTTCTCTCTCTTTCTCTCTCTTTATCTCTCTCGTTCCCCCTCTATGGCAACCTCCATCTGTCCCTCTCCACCCCTCCATTTACCATCTCCTCCGCTCTGGTCACCGTCGATTCCCTCTTTCTAGCATAAACAATCCGATGAACACCCCTGAAACCCTCAAACCGAAATTTCACACCTCAATCTGTCGCCCTCACATCCATACTCAGGACGATAAAGAAGTAGAGGTGGCCTTAGTATTCTTCTTCACCGCCACCATTTTAGCAGTAGCCACCACCGCCACCTTCTCCTCCTCTACCTCCACCTCCGCCTTCGTCTTCTTTTATCTCCTTTTAACAGACTCATGTGGAATTTATCAAGCAAAACCCTCACCTCCTACTCCTGCCTCTCTATCACCGCCTCAAACGAATTCACCACCCACGAATCAAAGTTCGGTTTATTGGACCTCAGAATCAATGAAAAACCAGACGAATGTCCAATTCTGAAAGTATCTTCATATAGACGATCTTTTGAGGTGATAGTATTTGCGAAGTAAATTGATAAAAACCAAATGAATGTCCAATTACCAAAACACCATATATTGGAGTTTTTATCGACGTTTGTAATGGAGACTTTTGTTTATTAGGGTGATAGTATTTGCGAAGTTGAGGGGCTCGAGATCAATATGAGCTTGAATGCTTCTGGGTATCTTTTCTGGTGAGTGATTAAAGCACCCACCGACAGAGTTTTTCTAATATAAATTCTCCGAATTCTTTCTACTTTTTAATCTACATTTCATTGTATTCCTTCTAGATATGCACTTGAAAATTATCAAGTATGTTCTGAGGTAACGTTGATTTAATAAGAAGAATACTTTAATTGGTTAAACTATTCATCCGATTTTAGTCTAACGAATGCAAGAGGGAGAAACATCAAACTGGAATGGAATTAGAACCTGAGGATGTTGCGGTTTTGAGAGAGGAGGAAGCTCCACCATTGAAGTCTGAAATCAAAGTTGGGAGTGAAATGCATATAGTAGCACTCGTGAAGTTAAATTGAACGAGAAAGAGCGAAAGGTCGGGTAAGATGATAGAGAGGGGTAAAAGATGAAGAGAAATGGGTGGTGGATTTTTTTATTTTTTTAATTATTAAAATATGTTAATAGATAAAAAGAAAAAGAAAAAAAGAAATTAAAAGGGTAAAGTAGACATTTCAAGTTGGACAGGGACCTAAACCACAAAGAAACCAGGTAAAAAGGACTATCCATACAAAAACGCAAAGGTTTGGGCCAAAACCACAATAAACACCAAACCACAGGGACCAATTTTGCAGTTTTCTCTAAATAGAACTAACACTAACGACCTACTAACAGGAAATTAAAGTGCTACAACAGACTTGCAGAGAAAGCCAATAAGGATAGAACCATATGCTCCACGAAAGAACCTTAGACTGCGATCAACAACCAGGCTAAGAGAACTCGCACATATACCAATAGCAGAAAGGCAATCAGCTTTGATAAAATACCCGCCAAACGGACACCAAACACACGCCAAGTAACAATATAACCCCACCAAAGAACACACACACACGAAAAGGGACACACAAAACCATCAAAGAACACACACACATGAAAAGGGACACACAAAACCACCAAAGAACACACACACGAAAAGGGATACACAAAATTACAAGAAAACCATACCCATAAATCCATAATCGTTACAGGGAAGGGAGAAAAACACATAAGATAAGTACGTAATTGCAACTCTACACCCTAAGAACCAACAAAACAATGAAAGCTACGTGGAGCTATACAACTAATGTATTATTTGGTTTTTTTGTAAGGCTTTTTTCAAAAATTGCATTGCTGTTCTAAAAAATAAAATATTTAGTTAACATGTATCTATTGTTTTGATTCATCACACACGAAAGAAGACACGCACACCAGAGTACTGAATCCGACCCTGCCTACAACCCATGTGTCTTTTCCGCTTCTCCAAGTTCCAAGCCAAGGAAGATTGACCTCGATTATGGCCAACTAAGAATCCTGAAGTTCATTTAAATCTATATTACACATCGTTAAAATAAACCTGTGTTAAATATGGAACCTGAATCCTCAGGAATGAGATCATCGGTGTCCACATTGTCCTCCCAATCCAAGCCGACACATACTGCTTCATAGAATGAAGAAAGCGGATCTGGCAGCATTACATAGCCACACGTGCTTCGCTCTTTGCAGTATGCCGCCAGGAATTGCTTCACTCTGCTCATGGTTTCCTTGCAAAAACTGATAAAAAAGAAAATTGATCAATTAAGTTGTAATTTGTAAATTGTTATCAAAGAAAAGATTCTTCTGTGAAACAAACAAGCATGTTGGAACGAAAGTTGCAGTCGAAGTAATTAAACTTACTCGAACGTTTTGTACTCATGGCTTTGGTTAGTTGTGCGATCTATACCGTACTTCTCAAGAACAGCATGACAAATCAAACCAAGTCTCCCATAACCTTAAGCTTCGTAACGTCAACACCTAATCAGAAATAGATATTTAAACAAGGAACCAACGCAGAAATTGAAGTCTACGGAATTTAACCAATAAGCACAGCACACACCATTAGTATGTATGATTTCTCTAAGAATATGACAACAACTGCAAGTGTTCGGAGGCACCTGCAATGGCCAGGATGAAATTTGAATAGGGTTTCCGAAATCATTCGTTCCATTAGAGGTATTATCGCCAATATTTGTTTCAGCAGAATCCCCAGATGTACCCGTTTGGAAACCTTCTTCTGCCCTAGATGTGCCCGTTTGGAAACCTTCTTCTGCCCTAGATGTGCCCGTTTGGAAACCTTCTTCAAACATCTCATCGTCAAGGTTTAATAAATCGAACAATGGATCACTAGGGTGCACGATTTCAGGGTCGACCACGGTTGACAGAAATCTGGTGGGGGTGACCGAAAAGTCGTAAAAACTTACTGATTCTGGGAAACTGAGTGGTGGATAAACCTCATCATCACACATAAGAAGGTTTTCGACTGCTTAGAGACTGTCGTTGAATGGCTCGCCATAAGAAACGATGGCATTTGGTTCAGCCATGTGTTGGTGTCGGATCAGGGTGGATGCAAACGACTGTGGATTCTAAGTTGGCGCCGGCGCAAGGGTCGAAGAGGGATAGATTGATCGGCAAATGGAAAAGAAAGCTTTTTGATTTTGAAGGGGAAGAGAAGGTAATAGAAAAGAGAAGGCGGGAAAGAAGTAAAATACCGATATTTAGGTGGTGTTTGTTTTGGAAGATGTAAAATGTCTTTTGTCTTTGTCCATGTCTGCGGAAGAAGATGTGGACCAAAAGTTCTTTTCCATGTTTTCACCATTCATAAAAAAGTTTGTTTGTTTTTAACGTCTTTTTGAATTGTTCATTCTAACATCAATTTTAGTTAAAATAAACCCGAGTGGGATGAGAATGGAGTGGGTAGGTGGGGGTTGGTGGTATGGGTAAGGGTGGGGGTGGGGGTGGGGGTGGGGTAAGGGTAGGGTAGGTAGGGTGAGGGTAGCGTGGGTAGGGGTAGGGGTGGGTGGGTGAGGGTAGGGGTAGGGGTGTGTAGGGTGGGGTTAGGATGGGGTGGGGTGAAGTGTAGTTGAAAAGTTTGAAAAAGAGGTTCAAAAAGATAAAAAATATGTCTTTTTGAAAAAGAGGTGAAAAACTCTTTTTTATATCTTTTTTCTTCTAGAAAACAGACAATCTTTTTGAAAAACATCTACCCTCCCGCAGATGTTTTAGGGGAAAAAGACTTTTTGAGGAAAAACAAACACCCCCTTAGTCAGGGTTCTTGTTTCCTCTCCATTCTTTCCGAAGGTTTACAGAAATAGAATTTACAAATAACACAGATAAGGACAGCTGGTCACATCATATTAATTAGGCTAATATACGAAAGGGTGATGATAATTTCGCTACGAGAAATTGTATTTATTCCTACTTATATTCCTACACATGTTAAATTGTGACATGTGGCTTAAAATATTATTAATTTTGTTAAATGTGACACTTGTCACAAGTTCACATGAGTAGGAAGATGGATAAGAATAAAAAGTAGGAATAAATACAATTGCTCTTTGGCTACCCCTTATAATTCACACGATTTCTTTTTTATGTTTATTCACCACTCCCCATATATATATATATATATATATATATATATATATATATATATATATATATATATATATATATATATATATATATATATATATATATATATATATATATATATATATATATATATATATATATATATATATATATATATATATATATATATATATATATATATATATATATATATATATATATATATATATAGGGGGCAGGATCAACATAGAACCACTTTTTATCCATAGAACCATAGAACCACATATTCAGTACTGAACATGCACTATGTTCAGTACCGAACATACATATGTTCAGCTCTGAACATATGTATATTCGGTACTGAACATATGCATGTTCAGTACTGAACATAGTGGTACTATGGTTCTATGTTGATCCCACCCATATATATATATATATATATATATATATATATATATATATATATATATATATATATGCAAAAGTTCAACAAGGGACTAATATAAACCATGGTACCAAGGGACTAATCTCATCCACACGATTATACACTTTACGGTGGACGTGCATTTACCGTATTATAAAAAAACCCATTTTGTTTTTTTAATTTTTAGGGCTTATTTTTTATCGAAAAAAAATCTGAATATATAGAAATTTATAACTTTGTATCCTCTACAAATAGAGATCCATATTGATATACAAAAAATGATTTTTTTTCGAAATTTCCGCTAGTTGAGATTCACATGTGAATCTGAACTGTTATTCTGTTCATTGTTGACTTACACAATGACATATGATATTGTCATGTGAATTTGAATAAATTTTTGTGTGAATATGAATTAAATTAACTTATGAATCATAGTATATTTATTATAAATGATTAAAATGTTGAATTGTTAAAAATTTTCTAACTAAATTAATCATATTCATATTTCAGATAATATTTAAAATACCATATGATATTGATATGTGAATCTGAGTAAATTGTTGTGTGAATGTATATAATTTATATCATGAATGAGAGTAAAATCATTATAAATGGTTTAAATATTGTAGTAGTAAAAAACTACTTAGTAACTTCTCAATACTATATGATTTTGATATGTGAATATTAATAAGTTTTCGTGTAAATATGAGTAAATCTATTTGTGAATCAAGTATATTACTTATAAATGGTTATAATATTGAAATAGTAAAAGTTTTAAAAGTAAAATAATTACTCATATTCAAATTTTTACAATTCAGATTCACATGTGAATCTGAACTGTTATTATGTTATTCTCTGTTGGCATTTTCAATGACATATGATATTGTCAAGTGAATCTGAATAATTTTTTGTGTGAATGTGAATGAAATTAACTTATGAATCAAAGTAAATTTATTATAAATGATTAAAATGTTGAAGTGTTAAAAAATTCTTAAGTAAATTAATCATATTCAGATTACAACTTATATTTAAAATACCATATAATATTGATATGTGTATGTAAGTAAATTGTTGTGTGAATGTAAGTAATTCAATTGTGAATCAGAGTAAATTCATTATAAATGGTTAAAATGTTGAAGTAGTAAAAAACTTATAATTCAATTCTCAATAGTATATGATATTGATATGTGAATATAAGTAAATTTTCGTGTAAATTTGAGCAAACCCACTTGTGAATCAAGTACATTACTTAGAAATGATTATAATATTGAAGTAGTAAAAGTTTTAAAAGTAATATAATTCTCCATATTTAAATTTTTATAGTTCAGATTCACATTATGAATCTAAACAAGTTGTACTTATAAAAAAAATTTTATTTTTTATATATCAATATGGATGTCTATTTGTAGAGGACAAAAAATTATGAATTTTGGTATATTCGGTTTTTATTTTTGAAAAAGAATAATGTCGAGAAATAAAAAAACAAAAAAAATGAAGTGAGTTTTTTATTATAATTCTCTACATGTGCGTCGACGTAAGAAATTTACAACCTATTTTTTGGCCGTTGATGATTTTGATTCTGACGATGGAGATTAGTCCCTTGGTACCATGGATAAATTTAGTCCCTTATTGAACCCAATCATATATATATATATATATATATATATATATATATATATATATATATATATATATATATATATATATATATATATATATATATATATATATATATATATATATATATATATATATATATATATATATATATATTAGAGAATTATTTTCTTGAAGGTTCAAAAAAAAAGGTCGAAAACCTTCTTAATAATAACAATAATATCTAAGGTCATATATATAAACTATCTAAGGTCATACTTTCAGTATGGGAGCTGATTTTTACACGACAATTTTCGTCATACATAACAATAACATGCTTTTTATTCATGTTGTACAACCTATCAAAAGCATAAATTGTTAGGTACGAATAAGCACCCTTCTGATATGTAGGTTTTGTAAAACCAATGTTAAAGGATATAAAACTTTTTAAAATGTCGCCATTAGTGACGCTGATGTCTTTTTCGCGTCGTTAAGTTGCAAGTTGTTCGGTGGATTCGCACGACCTTCATTAGCGACGCTAATTTTAGTATTAGCGGCGTTAATGGCGCTGTTTGGGCCAAACCCCTAGAATTTCATGCTTGGGCCGTATATAAAGGAACCCTAACCCTAGGACAGCCGCATTTCACACCTTCAGCCTCCAAAAACGCCATTTTTCCTCTTTAAACTTATTGGATGAGTCTTTGGGTGTTTTTAGCCTATTAGAATGGATTTTTGAAGCCTTGATGATGCTTGAAAGATGGTAGTGTTGCTAGAAGTTGTTTCTTTAGGGTGAAGATTCAAATATCTTCATTTATCCGGACCATTGTGAGTAAAGTTTCCACTTTTATGATTTGTTAAGGTTCTTATGATGTTTCTAATGAGATTTTGTGGTTTGAAATAATGTAATGGTCCCTGTTGATGATTGTCAATGGTTGCAAAGGATAAAGTTTGGAACTTTATGCCTTAAGGTCTGATTTAAAATCATTTGACTGATTTAGAGGGTAAGCCAAACTCTTTTTGGTGGTTTTGTTGAAGTTGTGGACCATTTTGGACTTAGATCTGGTTATTGGACTGGCATGGTTATGTTTGGATGTTAAAGTTAGGATTTTTTATGGACTTAGAGACTGTGTGGAAGATCCCTGAAGGATTAAGACATTAGCTGAACGGATTAAGAACTTAATGGATATTTATGTACTGTTCATTGTTAGTGACGCTAATTGGAGGAGTTAGCAGCGCTAACAGTGTCTGTTGACTTTGACCTTTGACCATTGACTTTTTTACCAATTTGACTTTTGGTCAAACTTGAGGGTTTTGGATTCCGGTCTTATAGTTTTCTCCTGTTCGAGACTTAGGGAGTTCTAAGTGGAGTTTACCCTTGATAGGAAGTGCGTATTGTCGGGATCTGAGGGCACTCCCGTGGGATGCTGTCTAGCTTAAGGTCGCGAATCAGGTAAGTCTTATCACTATACTATGGGTGATGTTACATGCGTAGATAATCCGAGAGTCGAGGACGGATCAGGGCAAGCCCGAGAGTCACACGATGATTTCCGACAGATAGGGGCAAGCTCGAGACCGAGGACGGATCGGGGCAAGCCCTAGAGTCACACGATGATTGTCGGGGAAAGCCGATAACGATGTTTATGTGATGGATCGTGTGATATTTTTGGGGAGCTTATTAAGCTTTGTGCTTACCCTTTTACCCTAACTGTTTTTCAGGTAACTGTTGGCTTGAGCTTGGAGCACGGCATGACTGTACAACATCTGAGGATTTCAATGACCATGTCTTCCGCTAAATAGTGTTTATAAATGTTTTGATAAATACGTTTTATACGTTTAAATACTAAGTTTTAATTTGAAGGGTTTTACGTGGCAACTATTTTATTGTATTTACGTTGTTTTTAAAACGAAAAATTTATTACGAAATTTGGGACGTTATAGAGAGACACCAAAAATATAACTTCAAAAAATTAGAACTATATTGAGTAAAAATATAATGAGTATTTCGTGTAATTTAGAAGGTACACAAGTTATAGAATTAACCAGAGGTACACAAGATGAACCGTTTTTTAAAAACCGAAAAAAAAAACGGAACCGGTTTTTTGTATAATCGGTTGGAGGGTAACCGGTTTCGGTTAAACCGAACAGGCGGTTTAGGACCAGTTGTAACATTATATGAGGATCTGTTTTTTGACCCTAGTTTTTTTCGTGGCCGTTAAGAAACGGGAAATTTTAGAAAATCTGTTTTTTTTGGCCGATTTCTAGCCGTTTGAACCCCCAAAATACCCATTTTACCACTCTATGGTTAGTGTATATATATATATATATATATATATATATATATATATATATATATATATATATATATATATATATATATATATATATATATATATATATATGGTTTCTATACCATGCAATAAACACTCACTACTCTCGACGTTTTTCGCATTCTCGATTTATTTTCTAGCATTTTTAAGATGACTTCATCACAAGCTTCCGCTTCCGTTGGTAGTTGTGGTATTACAAAAAAACTATACCAACGATTATATATTGGAAGTGAAACCAACAACGTAAAACCCCGAAGTTTGGTCATATTTTGATTTTTGCATTATGAAAGATGGTGTGAAGAAAGCTCGGTGCAAAGATGTGGGAAGTTTTATGCGGCCGCTAGCAACTCAACTTTGAAGACACACAAATATAGTGCGTGCAAAGCGATGCAACAAAGTAATACCGATTCGACGCAAACTACTTTTGGATCAGACGACGGTTATTTATTTTCAACAACGATGTGGTACGAGAAGCATTTATCAAGTTTGTCATCCAAGAAGAACTTCCATTCGACCACTTTGACAACCCTCGGCTTACGGAAATCATCAAAACGAAACTTCAACCTCAATATATCGCTGTAAGTCGTACCAATCGTAGACACGATACAACTAAATTTCGGACAAAGCGAAATCTAAATAATTGTAGGACTTGCAAACTACAAAAATTCGATGTCGTTTACTTGTGGCGTTTGGACCCCCCCCCCCCCCTAACGGAAATGTCAATTCCTACTTTGCCGTTACGGCACATTGGTTTCATCCCGATAGTTGGTTAATGATGAAACATATTATTTGTTTTAAATTATTTGGTTATCCTTATATCGATACAAATTTAAGAAAAGATTTACAAGACATTATGGGGGAATATAATTTAGAAGATAAATTTTTTTCAATGTCCCTCGATAACGCATCAAACAACACAAACGCCATCAACATACTAAAATTAAGACTAAAATCACTTTTAGATGGCGAGTTTTTTCATACCCGATGTGTTGCCCATATTATCAATATAAGTGTGCATGTCGGGTTTCTTGTTTGTGATACGTTACGTACGAAATTTAAAAACTTATTAAACACAATTTATGGTTCAAGTAACGAACGACAAGCAAACTACCGGTATTTTTGTCATCAATGTAACGAACCTTGTCTAGGCCCTAACTTTGACAATAATACAAGATGGAACTCTACTTGTCTTATGTCTGAAGATATTTTACGACAAAAACTCATACTTAACGCTTCTAATGAAATACTTGTCGAAAAATACCGATCGGTTTCAATCCCTGAATCGAATTGGGTATTACTTAAAGAACTAACAAATTTTCTACAAGTTTTTAAAGAGACAACAACTTTATTGTCGGACGTTTACTATCCAACAAGTCATTTGGTTTTAAATCAAAATTTTCTTATGGTAGAAAAATTGGCAAATTACGAGTTTTCACCAAATGCAGTGTTTACTAACATGATTCTTGCTATGAAAACCAAGTTTTTAAAATATTTTCGGGAAATGCCTTTAGTTTTTACATGTGTCGCAGCCCTACATCCGACTATAGATGTAGGTGGTGTAACCGTTTTAATGGGACAAATTGCCACAAACTTAGGGTTAAATGATCTCGAACCACATTTCGTTGAAACTCAAAATTTTAAATTCAATGATTCTTTTCAAAAATTATTCCACCATTACGCGACCAAGTATGGTCAACCAAGTAATTCAATAGTTGATCATATTCGGAGAGGGATGGCGAGATTATCTTCAAGTGAAAGAAACGTCAATATCCAACTATATAACACTTTGATGGAAGACGCGACTAAACATCAACGAACTTCGACCCCAAGTAACGAATTGAGCAATTATATGACATCAAACTTTTAGCACACTTTACCATCGAATAATTTCATAACCTTTACATGTTTGGCTTGGTGGAAAGAAAAGGAACCGTAATTCCCGATTCTAGCCACCATGACCCGCGATTTACTAACCGTCCAAGCTTCCACGGTAGCTTCAAAATCAGATTTTTCTTTTAGTGGCAGGGTCATAATGGAACGAATGTCCAAACTTACCGCCGAATCAATGGAAGTATGTGTGTGCTTGAAGGATTATTTGGATGGAGTCGAAAAGATACGACATTGCGTTTTGCTTGAAGGGCCGCTTTTATCGCCGGTCGAAGAGTATATCCACGAAGAAGAGGTTGCAATGAGGATATCACCTCCAATGACCGAAGTAAATGAGAGTGAAGTTGAAGAATTATCAGATTAAAAAACGTTTGCATTCATGAAGAGTTCAAGACGACCAACTTGAAGACTATAATTCCTACTACTTTACTTATCGACGTTTATGTAACTTGAAGTTTAAACTATTTTATTTGAAGTTGAACACTATAATGGCTAGTTTATGTTTATATAATTTGTTAGAATTCAACCTAGGTTATTCGATGTTCAACATAGGTTATTCGAAGACTATAATTCTTAGTTTATGTTTATGTAATTCGTACTAATGTTTGTTTATGTAATTTGAAGCTCAATCTATGTTTTGCAAAGTCCAAACAATGTTGTTTCTTATTTTATACCCTACACCAAATACAATAAAAGTTATTATGTATAGTTGTAGTATATATATATATATATATATATATATATATATATATATATATATATATATATATATATATATATATATATAACACTATATAAACCATATATATCTTACAAACACCTTAAGCACCATTGTCTTAATTTTTAAGACTGTACAACTCATTCATGCATAGAGTTTTTGAGCGGCTGAAATAATTTTGAAAATTTTTGAAACCCGCTTGTTTCCCCATAAATTCCCGTGCCTGACTTACAGCTAAGCATGTGTGATTGATTCCCCCCTATATGCCTTGATCGACGCTCATCTTCCAATAACCCTTGAATTACATGTTCAGCTTTTACTCTACTTGTTTCAATTCACCCTCGATGTCATTCCCTCCAAGCTTCGCTCTCGCTTGCCAATCGATCGGTAATATTTATTTTGCTCCAAACGTTTTCTAACAGTATGAGTTTGATAGTGATTTGTAGATTCTCGGTGAAAAGATATGGATTTGAAGATGCCCAATCGATGAAGAATGTTTGGGTTTGCTGCTTCCCTCTCCTCAATGCTTTTGCTTTTCCATTGTTACCCGCCGATCCTTAAGGCTTTGGAGGTTTTTGATCAGATTAAGAATGATATCTTCTTGGAGGTTTTCTATTGATATGACCAGAGTTCTCAGCACCGGTTCTCCTATCATTGTAAGCTTTTCCACTATCATGGCCGTCTCGTTCCATCTCTCATCTCTACAATCGCCACCGTCAGCAACCACCGTCAGGAACATACCGTCGCCACCTTGAGCACCCACCGGTTTTCGAAGATCAATAGCTTAGGACAAGAGAAGTTCCACATTTTTTTCCTTCAATCGTTCCAGATTAGGTCTAGACCTTCCGGATATTTTACCACAACCACCAAATTTCGTTCCATTTTCTGATTCATTCAATACCAAGGTTAAAATTTTGAGATTTCCACAACATATGTCTAATCTTTATTTTCTACTGCATATCGAAACCCTATCTTTATGGTTTGTTTGAATTTTGTTCCCAAAATACGTGTTTTATGCCTCGATGTGTTAATTTCACTCTTTGAAAATTTTATTAACATAAATCAGGAGCTCTTCTCCCTCGATTTCATCTAGGAATTGTTCCGACTGCTAAAGCCCCTGAATATGTCTATGTTTTGATTTACTTTCTAATTTATCTAGAATTCAGTGTGTTTTGGCTTATTTGAAATGCATCATTTAGTATATGAGATGTGCGTGTCTCTTCAGAATAAGTTTTTCTTTATTTGGATTAATCGGATTTGATATGTTTATGTGGCTAACTTGGAATTTGTGTTTGGTTTACCACCTGTTTGATGAAATTCCAAGAGAACAATGTTGAGCTAAACATGTGGCATCGCTCCACATCCTTGGTGTGGAAGGGAGTGACCATGACCATGAAACGATTGATCTTGGTAAAAAGTTTTGTTTTGAGGTGTACTATATATAAATGTTTAATAATGAAGTTGGCTAATTTGTCCCTCTTTACAAATTTCTTAGTGTCAATCATGGTGGGTTGAGCCTACACCAGGTTTACCAAGGGAATGCTTGAACATACATCTCTACATCAAGTTGAATCCATACATTTGCCTTTGGTATTTACTGGACCTACTATTTTCTTTTTCTTCTGTTTACTTCTCTTGACTCTCAAAATTTTTCTTCCAGCAACTCACGCGTAAGCAATAAATGGAAATGAAAGGAAACTTTGTCAATGTTAAGCATAAATATGGTAAAGTGGAACCTATAAATATGGTTAGGAGATAGCCACATATGTTCAGGTTTGATCCATTTATCACTTCTTTTCTAACCTAATCAGTAAAAGGACTTCTTTCCTGTATTCTTTAGAATCACAAGATTCATATTTAATTTTTTGTAGCCATTGCCTTTTAGGTCCAACTTCAAACTGTTGGTTTCAAAGGTTCAAGTGTTTGCATCTAATATTTTGTATTTTATCCAAATAATAGGTTTTACATGATTAGATATAAGTTTAAATGTAATTTAAGTTTTTATCAATGTGAAATATAGAAAATTAGCTAATTTTAATTTCTTCAAATATGGCAGGGGTACAGGAGTGCAGCAATTTCTCGCAAGCTTGCAGTTTTGATTTTTCCACTTGTACTCTCACTTGGAACCAGGTAGTTTCTCTTTTATATTTAAAATACTTAATCAGTTTTGGATTGTTTTTGGTTATAGGGACTACATTTAACAAAATTGTATCTAGAAAGATGATAAATCCTGGCTGAGAGATATATTGACCAAATGGTTTGCTCAAGTTTTTTTATAGATCGACATTTTTTAGTTGTCTTGCATTTTAATTTGTACAATGGTGGTTGTGTGATAGTTTGCTTTTCAGTATTCAATTGTGTAAATATGACACGCGCAGGTTCCTAGAGAGACCAAAACAGTACATTTAGTTGCTTTAAAAATATACATTACGTGCTTTAAAGTCTTATAGGGTAAAAATGGACAACTATTGGTTTGGGGTTTACGGTTTTAAGTCTTGAAAGGTATTGTTAATTATTTAAATATTGATTGTTTTATAATTTTTAATTTGTTTTAGTTTTAACATATTTTTGTACAGGAAAACTATAAGATTACCAACAAATCATAAGTTTAATGAAAATAAAAGTAATTGTTTATAAAAATGAGAAGTAATCTAACACTTTTGTTTGTAATATTAAAAATAAGTTAAGCATTAATCTTTTTTTTTTGTTTGCTAATTCGTTCTTGTTAATTGAATTGTGGAGGGTGGTGTGGCTTCTTTTATTGTGTGGTCAAATTGTCAGTTGATAATTTCTTTTGTGTGGGGCTTTTTTCCCTTTAAAATAATAGTTTGGGTGGTTTTGGTCTGAGTTCATTTCTTTTATGGTGTTAAATTGTCAAAGGTTGTGTGAAATTGCATTCGCCAATTGAGAATTTCAAGAGTTACACAGTTCTTTAACAATTCAAGTCCCGGTAAAGCTTACAAAAAGTTTGGTAGCCAACAATTTTGAAATTTTAGTAAATTTGAATAATTTGAAAAGTTTGAAAATTTTATTGATTTTGAAAATTTTGAATCATTTAAAAATTTTTGAAATTTGAAAATTTTGAATAATTTAAAAAGTTTGAAAATTTCGAAAATTTGAAAAGTTTGAAAAGTTTTAAAATTGAATAATTTTAAAAGTTTGAAAATTTTGAAAAATTTGAAAAGTCTGAAAATTTGAATGATTTTAAAAAGTTTGAATTATTTGTAAATTTTCGAAATTTGAAAATTTGAAAAGTTTGAATAATACGAAAAGTTTGAAAATTTCGAAAATTTGAATAATTTGGAAAGTTTGAAATGTTTTAAAATTGAATAATATTAAAAGTTTAAACTTTTTGAATAATTTGAATTTTTTGAAAATTTTCCATAATCTATTGTATATTCTATATCATCGTGATTTTAAATACTATATTTATTATATAAATAATAGTAAATAAATTGTTCCAAAGCTCCACTTGGTAAAAGTATCAGCTGACAAAAGCCTATGTTACCACTGCTATGGCTACCAAAAATAACGTCTTAAGAGAGCTCGATAGTAGAGGAGCTTACAAAGATGTGGTCACATTCATTTTACTCTTTTTGGTTATGGTAGATTATTCTTTTAATGTTAACTAAAATGCTTCTTTTTGAACTAATAGGAAAAAGAAAATTCTAATGGTGTAGTTGTGTTCACCAAAAGCCCAAGATAGCTCAGATATTGGTGGGATGGCAGATGAACACAAAAAAATGTCCAAAATTACCTCAAGTTTGTACAATAGGAAATATTTATTTACATGGTGAAACGCATTCATGACCTGGAGAAGCAACGTGGGAATTGATCATCACCGGAAACCCAAGAGATATCTCAGATAGTGGTGGGATGGCATATGAACATAAAAAAATATATTAACTGCATCTGCATTTTAGTTGGCTAATATCTGAAATTAAATATATTAATGGTTTATTAGTTACCGTTGCATCATGTGTTTTTTTGGAATAATGACATGTTTCCAAAATAACCTAATTGATGAAAAGGAAACTAAGCGGTAAATTAAACCTCATCTCTTAACGAACAGTATTTATCGAAACGAATTATTTGCTGCCGCCGCATCGCGCGGGTACGTGAGATGGTAGGGAATGGCAAGACATCTACTCCTGGATCGGTGTTAGAAACGGATCCGACATCGGTGGTAGCAACGATAGCGGTGGGATGGTCGGTCGGAGGGGGAGGTATGGTTGCTGTAATTACACGAGCAGATCTGAGGAAGACGAATCAGTCAACAACAGATCCGAGAAACAGCAAGCCGAACCAAACCAAACCAGATCTAAAGACAACAAGAACTGGAACTTGTATTCTCACAAGAATCGGGAAGAAACGAGGTCAACAACCAGATCTGATAACACTGAACCAACCAGATCTGTTAATAGCGAGCCAAACATGAGCAGATCTGATAACAATCGGGAAGAAACGAGGTCAACAACCAGATCTGATAACACTGAACCAACCAGATCTGTTAATAGCGAGCCAAACATGAGCAGATCGAGCAGATGTGGTGCTGCCACTAATATGCCTCCCCGACGCCTATCTTTCTTGCCCTTACGCACCCACCGATGGCTCACACCTAAGCCGTCGTCGCTAGGCACTGGTAGTAACTCCGGTGGCTGGCTGCCGCCGTTGGTTTCCTCTCTCGATTTCAAAAATCGCCGCCTGTCTCGCCTTCCTTCTCCTTTAGTCGTGATTTTCACCAACATAAGAATGTGTTGTGAGATTCGATTTCTGATTAACTCTTTCTCTCCTCCCTCTAGAAAAAGGGTTGGGCATGCTTTTATTTTTAATCGAGAAAAAGGGAATCGTATTGGGCATGCTTTTGTTTTTAAATCACAACATTTCTTATTAACTCATTGTATATTCAGAAGTTTATCTCTTATTAACTCATTGTATATTCAGTTTGATTGTCTATGAAATGAAAAATGTAAGTGAATAACTGTCAATGGTCAAAGTAATTTGTTTGACTTCAATCATCGCATTTTTTCCCATAAATCATTGATTTCTCTTAATGTGTAAATGCAAGAAATAACAACATACTTTAATTTTCCTGTTTGTTATAGCATGTTACTTCCGTTTTATTCTATTGCAATATTGTTCCTTCAAAATTGTTGTATAAGATGGTCAAGCGTGCTTATGGTTAATCTAGGTTGAAAGTTCAGTTGCTGTGCTGGTATAGTCCGCCTGTACCGTGCTTCAATGAAATTCGGCCCACATGATCACTTTTTTTAATAATAATTCTAACTTTTTGATACTTATAGATATGTTGACCACATGGTTACCTTCAAGTTGTTTTTGTTTTGTTGTTCACGTGATCACCTTCTAAGATGGTCAAGCGTGCTTATGGTTAATCTTGGTTGAAAGTTCAGCTGCTGTGCAAATTTAACATTTTGCTAAATTAGATTACAAATAATATTTACAAATCCCATTATTTTGTAAATCTAAAATCTGGATGAATCTTTTCCATGAAGGAAATACATATGTTTACACATTACAAATACAAAAATATACCTTGCATATTTTTTGGAATATGACATGTTTACTAAAATATACTTATCGCCAAACGAACCCTATTTGTTGCCTACCGTAAAGAGGTCACCATAAAAAAACAAATTGACGCCCTCCACATTACGTGGGTACCACAATTGCTAATTAATCGCAAAAAAGAAACTATAGGCCGACATATAAATATTGATCGAAAATCGCTATTCAACGTCAGACGAAATGAAACTAATCAAACAGGTCTTTTGAACTCACTAACATGATCCGGTAACACATTTTCCACATGTAAATACAACAAACAAATGAGTTGAACAATATTTACAATAGATAAACGAATGTCTCATCTCATACTTAAACCTCAAACCATACACCAATCTCAAGCTGAAACAAAAGTATACGTATACATGAAACTATTGATCGAAATTCACTATTAAACGTCTGATGAAACGAAATTAATCGACGTCCGAGAAACAATTCACGTAAATGAAATTAATCGTTGTCCGCTGCATTGCGTTATTTATTCTATCTAAAAAAGTTTTAAAATAATAAAAAAAATCTAAAAAAAACCTGGAAAAATCAAAAAAATATTTCAGCGGAATATTGCTGGATGTTGCATACTCTAATAGTATATTACACAAAATAGTGTAATATTCTACTAGAATATGAAAACATGCAAAACTTTTTATTTTTTTTATATTTCTTTGAATAAAAAATGACGAAAATAATAAATAAATATATTTTGAATTTATTTTGAATTTTTTTTAATTTTTTGTCTTACATTCAAAATGAATGGCTAGGATTATGTCTCACCGTCACACGAAATCTCATTGTCTCATATGAACCTAACCATATATATATATATATATATATATATATATATATATATATATATATATATATATATATATATATATATATATATATATATATATATATATATATATATATATATATATGTAACACCCCAATTTCACCAAAAGAATTTTTTTTATGTTTTAAAATACTTTGCAATACAAAACATGAAATTAAACATACGGGGTATTACTCTTCTGTATCATTACCACAATTTGAGCAGCACATATTTTTGCACAGCGAAAACTGCCGTCCCACATTCGACTCTTCTAATTCCTTGTTTGATCACCTGAGTACATAGCATTTTAAACAAAACATACGTGAGACATACGTCTCGTGAGTAATACGAGTTTTAGACCCAAAACAGTTTCCATATTTCAAAACATTCCAAATGTTCATATTATTTAATTTCCTATGAGCGCACCCATAGGTATTCCTTATTATTCATGAGCACATTCCTACGAGCGCACCCGTAGGTTTTATACGAGACGCACCCGTATAACTCCTTCCTCGACAGCATGAAACGTATTCATCCATCAAGGTATTGATTAGACAACTACTTCGCGACGGGAGGTACCATCCCAGTAGTGTCTTTTGACCACCCCTACCGCAGCAGGCCGTGATCTTTATCCGGATACTTCTTAACTCATTAACATGGCTCAATCACTTTAATAATTCTCTGTCTTTCTCAGTTATCATTTATGTATACCTTGTACTTACTATTTCATAGTATCATTTCCAGTTTCGTAAAACCATTTCCATTTTCATTAAAGCATTTCAATTTCCATAAAATCATTTTGACTCACAAATCATTTTATATAAAATTCCTTCATTTATATAAAACCCATTTGCTATGTACTCGAAAAATCCACACATTACTCACCTGATACGTAAAAGTAGGTCGCACACACAAGCACGTGATACTCAAGAACTCTTATTCTTTCCCGAACCTACATTCCACATGGTACTGCTTAGAACGAATTAACGTTTACATTTATTACTTATAATTATATAAGTATACATGTATTTTATAAATTTAAGTACCCACTCCCTTCACTCATTGTCACCATCAAGTACATAATATATTCGGTCTAAGATCATCTTTTACCATTCACCATACTAACAATATCATCCCGTCCTAGACTTACTTATTATCTTTAACAACGGATAGTTTTTTGCGACTAACTAAATAAACTCGTAACTTAAGTAGATAATTATTTAATTAAGAAAATATTACAATTCATCCTTTATACCATTAATTTAATTTAATCTAAATTTTATAGATTTTAAATCTCCAAAGCTCAATCTCATTTCTTTAATCATATTAAATGGATCCGCGATACGAGTCCAAAAGCTTTTAATCTAACAAATGACCCATTACCCAATTTAATCTCAATATTAGGCCCAACCGAGTAAGTCCACAAGATTTGAATCCGATTGTACAGGCCCAACTAGACAATAGTCCAACAAATTAATCCATAGCCCAATACACACTCCGTTTACAATACATATACCAATTAACGCAAATAATAAAGTCAACAATCCTTACTTTCTTTCTAGGCGTAGCCGTTTATTCTGTTCGGATTTTGACCCGGGGCTTGGAACCTGACTTGCCCAAAATGGGTACCTGACTAGACAAACAACCCGACCCGCTGAAACGATCCACTCGACCCAACTGTCTGACTCGACCGTGTTGACTCAACCCAACCCGAATCAACTCACCGAGTTAACTGAGTCACGAAACTCGGCGGCGATCGGAGAAATTGAATACGGGGGTTTTGCACCGGAGACTCACTGGAGCTCGAAACCGGCGGTGGTGCAGCAAAACCCGGTTAGCTAGGTGGTGTAATCGTGAATTACAGGTAGCTCGGTGGTAGAGTGCAGGCGAACGGACGGCAGGGGCGTACCGTTGCAGACGATCGGAGAAGATGGCGGAGAAGGAGACCGGCGAGGTGGTCGGAAAAGATAAGCGTGATCGGAGGTGGGAGTTGCACTTCACGTTCTTTTGGGAACACACACAGACACCAAAAAGGAAAAATGCCCCATCTAATTTTTAGTATCAGGTTTTTAAATTGGGTGGGTTTTAATTATATGACCAAAACGCCCTTCCTTTCCAGCCTTGGATGCTCATCGGTCCGACAACAATCAAATTTAGAATGGAATGCACATTCAATTATGGAGCCCTCAACCTCCTTTTTCCTTCACGTGCACACCAGTCCAATTGACTAATTCCATATGCAAGTTTTAAGCCTTTACCACTTTGGTCCTTTAGGTTTGTACTCTTAATTTCTTTCACCCTAAAACTATTTTATAACAACAATTCAAGTTTATCTTGATGACGTATAACCCCTTCAACATATAATTTCATATTTCTATTGTTATTTCATTATTTTTAATTATATTTATTTATATAATTTATGCACTAAAATAATTAATTCGCGGAAAACAAAAACGCATCGGAAAACGGGGTGTTACAACTCTCCCCCACTTATAAGAATTTCGTCCTCGAAATTCAACTCTAACACCTCTCGATCAAAATGCCACAAAACCCCATACAACTCTTAGATTTGAAACGGTTTTCCCCTTTACCCCTAACGACAGGTCTACACGCTTTTTCGTACATCACGATAATCAATAAACGACACCACTATATACACCTTTATTCAAAAAAGTCTCTTCAATATCCCGTTATTACCGGAGTCAAGTAGAGAATTTTGAAAATAAAACGACACTCGGGTATTGAAGAGTCGCACCTAGTATATATATATATATATATATATATATATATGTGGTTTTTTATTCCGATTTAACCGAAACCGGTTCGACCGGTAACTTCCATAAGTAAAAGACCGACTAAAACTGATCCGGTTAAACCGGAACCGGTTCTTTTAGAAAACCGGTTGAAACAAAATCGAAACCAGTGAAAAGCGGCCCATATACACCTCTATTACATACTAAACAGGGCCCCACGAGGCGAGGGGGACGGGTGGAGGCCCTTTATTTATGATCAACATTTTTTATGAATACTTGGCCCAATTTTAGAAATTTCTGTTTAACGACTCTCAATGCTGGCCCAAGAACAACAACAAAAAAATTCAAAACCCTTCATTTCAGAATACGATGGATGAACACTGGAACACGACGACATAGCTGTTTTCCTGTCTCCATCCTCTCTGTGAACTCTGAAGCTCCTCTATTCCCGCCTCTCTCTCATCCTCACTCGCCTCTCAACTTTCAAGTAAGTGCAACCTAAATCCTCTTCTTTAATTTTTTTAACCATGAGTTACACGACCTAAGATGAATTATATGTGATAGTGAAACATGTATATTCTAAATTACTTGATCTCTTTTTAGGATGATTTTTAGTTTTCTTTTAAATGCATAATATGTATTTTATAATTCTGTAAACATGATTATCGTCGCAGTTCTGGGATCTGTTATTGTTAATGTTAATTAGTTACTGTTAGTGGTTAGTAATTTGTTTATTTTAGTTCTGAGTTTGTTGAAAATCAGTTTGTTAGATATGGGAAAGAAGCACAAAAAGGATATTGTGGACGTTTCAATGGAGGAAGACGACCATCTGCAACCCCAGACAACTCCTGAACAGTCTTCAAAGAAGAAACATAAAAACCAGAAAATCCGCAAAAGAGATGAGACGATTGATGTCAAAATAGAGACCATCAATGGAACTTCTGATAAATCCTTACCTTTAATCGGATACTTCCCATCTGGATACGATCCAGAAAAACGCCAACGAACTGAAGAACCTAAAATTAGGGTTTTAAAAAACGTGAAACGTAGCAATAGGTTACAACTTGTTGTAACCCCTAACCAATCTTCTACTATGAACTTCATTGGTACCAATTATTCTGGCGAGGGTGCAGTTCCTCAGGTCTGTTCTTATGCTCTTGGTGTTCTTGATAAAGAGACTCAGACATTGAAGATTGTTCAAATTGAAGCCAACAAGGTATGTCACTTCACTTTTTATAAAACTCAATTTCACACCTTCACAGAAAGCGTTCTTCATGTTTAATTTGATTTGTTTCTTGAGTGTATAGATCTTTAGATTGGAACCAAAGTTTGGGGATCAAGAGAATACAGCAGATGAAACTCCTAAAGAGGTGGAAAACAAAGAAGATATAGAAGCAAAATACAACTTTTCAACTAAAAAATCTGAACGAGCGGTATGCAAAACATGCTATTTCTCTTTAAAATTGTGTTAAGGCGATTGAAAAGTTTTTAACTTTTTTTTCTCTCTTTAAAATGATGTTATAGGCCAAGAAAGAACGGGCCCTACGTGCAAACCGTGACCCTGAGGCACAAGAAGATTTAAATAACAAAATGGCTGATGCTAAAGTCAACAAAGAAGCTTTAGAAGTTGGTGCAATTACTACTAATAGTGCACGCAACATTCCACCTCATGACACATCAGCAACGACACCTCAGCAAGCTTACCCTCTACAAAAGATTATATTCAAGGGAGAATGGAGATATCTTTTGGACATTATGGAGCTTTTACAACAAGGGAAAGATATAACACCAGAAGCTTACCCTGTTTTTATCTGTAATCGAATTCATAAGATTGAGGAGGTCAAGGTATGAAATTTATTTTATGCCAAAAAAATTCCTCCTTTTTGAAGCTTATTATTTTTTCTGATTTTTATAATGTTGTAGGATGAGGAGGCGAAGGAGAGTCTTGCATGCATATTTTCATACATCAATCATCTTATAAAATTCAAAGATAAGCATTCAATGGATGGTTTTTCGTCAGCAAAGCATCATAAATTGCCAAACATATTGACTCAAAAGTTCAATGATATGTTTGCTAACCAAGAATCAAAAAGGCTAGCTGATGACAAAAGGGATCTTCTCATTAGCTATGTTTTGGTGCTTACATTGTTTGCTGATAATTTCAAAACCGAATTTACTGACATAGCTAAAGATTTGAGAATGTCAACCGGTGATTTAAGGCGCCATTTTGAATTTTTGGGATGCAAGTTCATAAGAGAGAACAGTATAATGTTGGCCACACTTCCCGCCCCTCTCAAGTTCCCAGAAGTCAGAATGAGGCGCCGAAGATAAAAAAATTTGCATGAAATAGCAACGTACTTTGTCGTTTTTACCAATATAGGCAATTTACTTGGATTTTACCATGTTTATTGTATGCTTGTTGATTTTTCTGAAAAACTTGTATGATCCGAATCTGAGAATTTTCAAGTTGGAAAGCGAGCGGTTTTGTTTTATTTGAGAATGATACAAGTAATTTTGGTATCATTAATCATTTTTTAAACAATCCAAAACACAAAAAATATTCCAACAACTTCTTCATATATGCATAATCAATATTCAAATGAGACCAAGTACGCATCTTCCATCTTCATTTGATAATTCAAAATCTTGAGAACTGTATCAACCTCTTTCATTTCACTTTCTACAAACTCCCCTGCTGTAAACATATGCACTGTTTTGTTCAATTCAATCCAGCTTTGACCTGGAGTTTTGGTCAACCCTTGTGCCCTAGCTGACACTCTCACCTTTGCAGACTCTTCCCACCTACCACTTCCAGCATACATATTCGAAACCAACATATAATTCCCACTTCCAGAACTACCCTTGAGCATCTTTTCAACACACCCATCATCCCAATTCAAGTTCTTGTACATTCCCATTCTACTCGAGTTCAAAAGAGCACCCCAAACACACACATTAGGTTCAACCTTCATCTTCTTTACAACTTCACTTGCTTCTTGAAAAAGTCCACCACGTCCAAGAAGGTCAACCATACACGCGTAATGCTCAATCTCTGGTTCAATTCCAAACTCGGTTTTCATTTTTTTAAATATCTCACGCCCTTCACTCACAAGCCCTGTATGACTACAAGCAGAAAGCAACGAAACGAAAGTAACCCCGTCAGGGGTATATCCGTCATTGATCATTTGTTTAAATGTTTTCAAGGCACTCTCGCCAAATCCATGCATCCCGTATCCTTTAATCATGGTGTTCCATGAGCATAAATCTTTGTTTACCATGTTCTTGAATACTACATGCCCTTCTTTAATGCTACCACATTTGGAATAAACGTTTATCAACCCGTTTCCAATTAATAAATTATCATCTATTAAGCTTCTAATAACATGAGAATGTATTTCCTTACCGTAACGAATTGTAGATAAATCTGCACAAACTGATAAGATGGTAGATATTGTGACCACATTAGGCCTCACTTTATCAACTTGCATTTGCCTGAAGAGTTTTAAAGATTCCTCATGTCTCCCTTTTGAAACGAATCCACTTATAATAGCACTCCAGCTTATTACATTAGGCATGAGATTTCTTTCTGATGTTTTCAATTGTAAGAATGTAGAGAGAGCTTCATCACATAGACCAACTTGAGTATATGATGTAATCAAACCATTCCAACTCTCTAAACTCTTTCTTTTAATCTCTGAAAAAAGACATTCAGCAGCTTGTAAAGCACCATGTCTTCCATACATGCATAGAAGTGAGTTTTTAGTGAATGAATAGTTTTCAAGACCAGCCTTTATGACATACCCATGAAGCTCCCTGCCCTTGTTAGAGTTGTTACATGTGGATACAACTACAGCAAGTGATTGAGCGGTTGCTTTGATGCCTTTTCTTCTCATTACATTGTATAATCTTAATGTTTCTTGATGGTGACCACATCTGGCATGACTAGACAATAAAGAAGTCCATGTCACATGGTTAGGTTCCCATCCATCAAGTTCCATCTTCTGGAAGATCTCGAGAGCGCCCTTGTAATCGTTATTGAAAGCAAAGCCGGAAACCATTGTGTTCCAAGAGATATGGTTTCTCATAAGCATTTTATCGAACAGTTGGTGTGCAATGTCCATTTGTCCAAGTTTGCCATACGCAGCCAACAGTTCGTTTGCAACGTGAAGGTTATCTTGGAATCCCGTTAGTAAAGCATGGCAATGAAGTAAAGCGCATGATTTTCGATTTCCCATCATAGCGCAAGCCCGCACTACCAATGGGAAACTAAAGTCATCAGCTAAAACGCCAATGTCCTTCATTCGGGAATAAACTTCAAGGGTTTCTCGACATTGGCCATTCTGGATATAAGCTCTTAGCATCGAATTCCAGATCATCGTGCTGCTGAGAAGGCATTCAATTGGGACAGATTCAAAAACTTTTCGAGCATCATTGAGAAGCTCAAATCTTCCATAAATAGATACGAGCCTAGAGGACAAGAACGCGGTTGACAAGCCATCCAATACCACGATTTGAGCATGTATTTGTTTGGATTGTCTATAGTTGGTGCATCCTCGTAGAAGATGATCGAGGTAATCAAAAGCATCGTTGATTTTAGAAGGTCCAAACTGGGTGTGGCAGCAGTAGCCATTGGAAATGTAACGCCTTGAAACTAATGCATAGGAGATGTGAAGGAGACGCCTCGAACTTGAAGGAGTCACATTGAGCATCAAGCCTGTTGGTTTTGAGTGAAAAGATTTGGGAACTTCGTCATCAAACAACAGAGGAAATAAAAGAAATCCAATCTTCGTTCAATCTATTATCTATGTGCATTGTGTCCATAAAGGAATCTTTAGTTTATAAAAAATTAAAAATTGTTCACATGGTAATGTTTCCTTGTTTTTCACCTTTTACCTTTCTATATGGGCGTTGATATTTCCACGGCAAAAATTGATCCATCCACGGAAAATTATAAGAAATGGACAAATTTGCCCCTCAATAAAAATTAATTTTTTTTAAGATACACAAAGATCCCTAGTGGTCACGGCTCCTAATGCATCCCTTCTACGGCGCTTTAATTTTCTGCCGGCAAATCCCTCCCACGATGCTTTAATTTTCCGGCAAATCCTTTCTACGACGCTTTAATTTTCTGCCGGCAAACCTTGTTGCTACATTAGTTCTTTCTTCTTTGTCCTCCTTATTTGTCCTTTGGCTCTCTAATCCTGTGGTAAGTGATCTCAATTTTTTTTCTTGTGTGATTCTAGTAATTCCAAAAAAAAAAGTGCACAGCATATGTATCATTGTATGTATTTGATTCTTTAAAACAGAATTTCCAACGTTTACGTGTATCTTTCAGATTATTTGTATCATTGTATGTGTTTGATTCTTTAAATTCATATGTATGTATGTGGTTGATTATGTTAATACTAAATATTAAACCATAATATTCACAACGTATGATTCCATGTGTATGTGTCTGATATTGTAAAAATTGATACCACAGATGAGAATGAATTCATCAAGTCCTATGATACAAAATGAAGAACTCTATTTAGCTAACTCCAAATTTGAATCATATGGTGAATTACTAAAGAGTGTACGGGATTTTTATTACTCTAAAGGATATGGTGTATCTATTCGAGATTCAAGGAAAGATAAATATGTCACGTTGCAATGTGATCGAGGTGGTTCCTACCGAGATAGGTTGTGTATTGGAGATAAAAGGAAGAAGAACACCAGATCTCGTTTGATCAAATGCCCCTTCCAAATTATAGGTAAGAAGGGAAATGATGGTGCTTGGGTACTTAAGGCAAAAAATACGACTCACAACCATGAACCGTCTACTGATATCTCTGGGCATCCATCATTTCGTCGATTGTCACCGGATGACGCACAAAGTGTCGAAAATATGTCGCTTTCTGGCATACCGCCAAGACAAATTCTTTCTTCTTTGCGTCAGAAAAATCAAAAACTTCCAGCAGTTTCCCGGACTATATACAATATGAAGGCAAAAATCCGCAAAGAAAAGTTGAAAAATCGATCAATGGTTAGTTCCTTATTCGAAGAGTTTGAAAAAGAGGGTTTTGTTTATGATATGCTACATAATCCAATAGGACATATAACCCATTTATTCGTTGCACATCCTTTGTCAATTAAACTAGCCAAAGTCTTCTCAAATATCTTTGTGATGGATTGCACATACAAAACAAACAAATATAACATGCCTCTCCTTGATATCATTGGGGTTTCATGCTTCAATACCTCTTTTTATTCCGGGTTTGTTTTTCTTGAGAAAGAGGATGAAGATAGTTATATTTGGGCGTTAAATGCGTTTAAGAAGACGCTTGAAAATCGTGAACCGTCTGTAATTATGTCTGATAGAGAGTTGGCATTAATGAATGCTATAAAGATGGTATTTCCGCACACGACAAACCTTTTGTGTATATGGCATATTGAAAAGAATGTTTTGGCAAATTGCAAGAAGCATTTTGCACATGCTGAGGAGTTTGATATATTTATGTCAAGTTGGAATAATGTAGCATATTCAACAACAACAACTATTTTTGAGCATAATTGGGGCGAATTTGAGTTACTGTACCAGGCAAAAAAAGTTGCAATTGAGTATATAAAAAACACATGGTTGCCTTGGAAAGAAAAATTTGTTAGTGCTTGGACAGAAAATTATTTGCATTTTGGTAATCGTTCATCTTCACGGGCTGAAGGTGCTCACGCCAAACTTAAATTGTATCTACAAGTGTCTACAGGTGGTTTTCAAGAAGTTAAAGAAAAGATTTGTCATGCAATCAAACATGAATTCAATGAGCTTAAAGTAAAACTTGCAAGTGAGAGAATCCAAGTTCTTCATAAGTGTAATGTGCCTGTTTTTAGAGAGCTTTTGTATAATGTATCTCATTTTGCATTAAAGGAGATACATACACAATATGAAAAATCGAAAAACGGTAATATTTTCAAAAATTATTGTTTTACATTGTTATATTACATTAAGTTTTACATTAACCTTTAATTACTATTTGTTTTTTAGGTACACTGATTACTTGCACAGGTCATTTTATGGCAACCATGGGTCTTCCTTGTGCTCACAAGATAAAAGATTTGCAAAGAATGACACTTTCATTGGATCTCATTCATCCACATTGGAGGATTGATACATTGTGCCTAAATTCAGAAGTTGATTTACACAATGATGGAGACAACGAATTTGATGAGTTGCTTAGTGAGTTGTCTTCAAGATACCAAATGTGGCCTCTAAGTAAGAAAGAATTTGCTACTTCTATGATTACTAAACTTCTGACCGAATCTGATACGTTTTTTGAGCCCATGATTCGTCGACCAAAAGGTAGACCTCCAAAATCAAAAAAGAAAAAAGGAATAACTTCTACTGCACGAGATCCTTCAAGATTTGAGCTTGTGGAATCATCACAAACCCCAAAAACTTCAACTTCTACTCATGTGTTCCAAATGAATAATGAAAACAACTTACCTGATCTAAATGCATATCCAACTTTTCCATATGATGGTATGTCATATGAGTAGTTTGAATATTTGATATGTATTAGTTTGATTTTTTGTTGAACAACATTTTATTGTGGCATGATAGACATTATTTTGAAGTTGTATTTTTTGGGTTAAATAGTTGTTTGTGTAGTAGTTTTATCTAATTGGTATGTTTATAACTTATCTTAAAAGAATATTTGGTGGTGTAAAAATGACCAAAAAAAAAAATTATCAAATTAAGTAGTATAAATGCTAAAAAAAATTATGGTGTAAAGAATGAGAAAAATGGGAATAAACGTGAAGGGATTTGCCGGCAGAAAATTAAAACGTAGGAGGGATGCATTACGCACTAGAAAAATGGGAATAAATGAAGCAGTTTAGTAAAATCTTATTGAAGGGCAAATTTGTCCATTTCTTATAATTTTCCGTGGATGGATCAATTTTTGCCGTGGAAATATCAACGCCCTTTCTATATACTTATGTTATAATTTTCTTTCACTCAATTTAAATTGATGATGGAATAAAGTTGGTCAAAATCAATTGTACAATACAAGTTACTAATGAATTGCTTCAAATTTTAAAACTCTAGTAACATACCTTTCACTTTGTTGAAAATTTTCAAATTAAAACGAACCAAAAGTCATAATCATCTTATGTCATATTTGGTATTTGTATGCTATTCTTTGATATTTTTATGGTTACCTTGTTTATCAAAGAAAAGATATTGCAAATTTCAATATATCTCTTATTACTTATTTACTTATACATAATATGTAATAACCGTGGTCGAAGTAAGTCTATCATGACTTGTATATTTTCTTAAAATAAGTGTCTAGAGGTTGAGGGAAACAACAATAACTTTTTAATAAGATAGAGAAGTAAGTCTATCATGACTTGTATGTTTTCTTAAAATAAGTGTCTAGAGGTTGAGGGTAACAACAATAACTTTTTAATAAGATAGAGAGCAATCTAACCTGGTAGGAACAAAATTTAACTTAGATAATAGCACATCAAAACGGTTTGGTTGGCCGTGTAAGTTCAATCTATGTGCATGTGTGATTAGATGCTACCAAAAGTTAAAAAAAGTTAATAACATAAAGAATTCCATAATTTCGTTTTAATTTATAACTTAATGGTTATTTTCATCAAAAGATTATGTGAAAAGTTTCATATCCACTTTTGAATCAACTAGTGCAACCTCGTTGCAGTGAAAATTATACATAAAGTTCTCTGCATGTGAAATTTGTCTTCGTAAGTGTAGCTCTTCGGCCACGTTGTGAGTGCATAGTGTGTCCAAGTGAATCCACTAAATTTTGAATGAGACCGGTGTAAGGAGTTTTTCGGGTTGGCGACAAGCAATCATGACTTTTATTTGTTATAGTGGCCACAATGTATATTTTTTAAAATACGAGTAGTTTTATGAATTTTTTTGAAGCTATGAGTGGTTTTTATAGAACAAAAAAATATAGTGCTTAAATCAGATTTTGGCCAAACTACAGCGTTTTTTATGTTATTAGCCAAAAAGAAAACCATAATTGTTCTAATATAACTTAATTTTAAACCATAATAGTTTTAATATGATTTAATTAAGACAAAACTGCAAAATTGGTCCCCGTGACTTGTCAAAAACTATAGATGTAGTCTAAAAATTTTCTAAGTTGCATGAGACGTCCAAAATCAGGAATTTCTTGTGGTTTTGAACTTTTGGTCCCTGACAGATTTTAAAAGTCTATTTTGTTATTTTAATTTATTTTTACATTTTTTAAATATTAATATTAATTATTTTAGAATTATAAAATTTTAAAAATACCTCCACCCACCCCTCCCATCGATACTCTCTCTCTCTCTCTCTCTCTCTCTCTCTCTCCCCACGATGGAATTCCATCATTGTTCATCTGTCCTCCAAATCTCACCTCTCCATCTCCTCCACCAACGTCGACGCTATGGTTGAATCCACATCCATAGTCCAACATGCCTTTTAACGATTCACCATCATGAGAACTAACTCGATTCTTCTCCGATTTCATCTTTAGTAACCAACGTGTCTGTGAAAAACTATTAGGGTTTGAGCTAGTGGATACATGTATGTTGACTAGCGGAGGAAGAGGAAGGTTTTACTGGGTTTGAAATGAGGAAGAGACATCTTCTTTATCAAAACTCGAAGGAATCGTTGTGATTTTTGTTTGGGGTTCGCTTTGAGGAGAGCCGCATGAAGAATCACTTGGATCTCTATTCATCTATCAGTTGGAACTCTCTTGTTGTTCTTTTCGATTTTCTCAACCCGTTAGTTCATTTATACTTTATTAGAAGAGTTCTGATTGCTGCTCGATCTCAATTTTTGCTCGAAAGAGGTAAGGACGATGCTCAATTTCTACTCGAAGAAACCTTTATACATTGCCTCTTCATTGTTGCTCGATCTCAATTTCTGCTTGGAGGAAGGGATGGTGCTCGATATGTACTATAGGTTTTAGCGTATTTGATTTTTGGATTAGATTTTGGATCTGATTTGTAGGTTTGAATGGATTTTGGGGTTTGATCCATGGCTACCTGAAGTGAATCAAATCGTTTGATTTGTTGGTTTTTATTAAAGAATATTGAGTGGACAAAATTGCTTTCAACTTTTTCAGATTTTAGGTTTGTGTTTCAACTAAGCTTGAGCATGGATGGGATGGTTTTTGGTGGCAGAGGTGGTGGTAGTATATTGGTGATAGAGGCATGGTAATTTACACCTACAATAGGGTTAATGGATGAGGGTGTGGGTGTGTATTTTTGAGTTTCCATATATATATATATATAGAGAGAGAGGCTAGTGGTGGAAAAGGGATGGGGTGGGGTGTGTGGATTTCTTTTATTTTTAATCAAAAAATATTAAAATAGGTATTAAAATGTAAAAACAAATTAAAAGAGTTATTTAGTCTTTTCAAATATGTCAGGACCAAAACTACAAAAAATTCATGATTTAGGACGTCTCATACAACTTGGAAACTTTTTGAATCCATCCACAGTTTTTGAGAAATCATAGGGACTAATTTTGTAGTTTTGTCTTTAATTAAAAAGTAAAATGGGCGTTATGTAATTTTTTCGGATTGTGTCCATAAAGGAATCGTTTTATAAAAATTGTTCAAAGGGTAATGTTTCATTGTTGTTTTTGACTTTTTTCCCTTATATATTTATTTAATAATTTTCTTTCACTCAATTTAAACTGATAATTGAATAAAGTTGGTCAAAATCAATTGTATAATACATAAGTTACCAATGCAATGTTTCAAATTTTAAAAGTCTAGTAACATACCTTTCACTTTGCTGAAAAATTTTCAAATCAAAACGAACCAAAAGTCATGATCATCTTATGTCGTATTTGGTATTTGTATGCTTTTTTTGATATTTTTATGGTTACCGTAGTTTATCAAAGAGAAAATAATGCAAACTTCAATATCGTATCTTAATTACTTATACATTATATGCAATAACTGTGATCGAAATAAGTTTATCATGACTTGTATGTTTTCTAAAAATAAGTGTTTAGAGGTTGAGGGAAACAATGACAACGGTTTAACAAGATAGACAGTAATCTAACCCGATAGGACCAAAATTTAACTTAGATAATAGTACATCAAAATGGGTTAGGTTATCCATTAGCATTTTTTCATTTTTAATTCCCATAAATTAATATATTAAATATTGCAGATGATTCTAGATTACAGTGATGATTGTTTGACGATCATTAAAGACCAAGATCATCATGGCCAGTCCGTTGATTTTGAAGGTCCTGTACGAAAAGTAAAAGGGCCGTAAATATAGTTTTTTTATATAAACAAAATTCATTATTACTACGATAATATTCGACACTTCATAAACCATTACAAATCGTGAAAGATTTTTCTATAGGGACTTTCAACATGTCCAGTCCGTTGATTTTAAAGGTCCTTTACGAAAAGTAAAAGGGCCCTAACTATAGTTTTTTTTATATAAACAAAATTCATTAATACTACGATAATATTCGATACTTAATAAACCATTACAAACCGTGAAAGATTTTTCTATAGGGACTTTCTGAAAGGTTTTCCGCAACGATGAACTAAAAACCTAAGTTCACATGCAACCTAGAAAAGATCTATGTTTTCTTACTTTGAACATGTAACTAATTCCTAAAGGCCAAACAAAAATTAACTAAAAGAATAAATCAGAAAAACTAACCTTTAGTTTTAATCTTGAAGCTAAGCAGCACAAGTGTCCTGCCTCAAATGAGATCACACCTAGGGAGCCAGAGGAAGGTCACGAAAATTCCAGAGAGAATAATAGAAATGAGCAACTGATAATGAGGTCTAGGGTTCCCTATTTATAGGGAACCCAAGGGTAAAGCTAGAAACCCTAGCCGCAGCCCATTTTCCGGATTATGTATACGCGCGCCGCGGCCTTTACATTGGCGCGCCGCGCGCCCCAATTCAAACCTTGAATTCGTACGGATATGTACGCGCGTCGCAGCTTTTACATTTGTGCGCCGTGCGCCGCAATTCAACTATTGAATTCGTACGACTTTAATCCCTGACCTCCTGATTAATCCAATTAATGTCACAGAAATTAATCCAATTAATTTCTGATTAATTATTAATCAATCAACATAGTTTCTAATTAATATATTATCACTTTAATATATTAACAAACCATATCTTAAATTTCTATTGATTTATTAATCACATAATAAACCAACCTTTCTCTCTACCGAACTTTCTACCAAACCTCCAGCTATGAGGGCAACCCAAATGGACTTTGCTTCTATTAATTTAGGTAAATACAAATTATTAGTCATGGCTTAGACACCTAATCCAACAGTCTCCCACTTGGATAAGTCTATGACTATAATTACCAATTTAACTTCTGATTAATCAGCAACCTGCAGCTTCCTAGAAACTGCTGCCGAACTCTGACCTAGTCAGTTTTGTCCATAGATAAGTGATCAGATGATCCTCCGTCCAACCAGATATTTTCAGACATGAGACATGGATTGAGATCAATCTCTGTCTGACTCACTGTTTCCCGATTTCCGATTTTGCTTATGACTTTTAGACTTCCAATTGAACGAATCAATTCAGTCCTGGCTGGCCAGCACTTTAGTCAACTTTAAAATCATCGAGTGGCCAACAGATATCTGTTTCCCGTCTGGGTCAAGGGACGAATAAGCTTCGACTGATATGTTATATCTTTTACCAGACAAATCACTCACAACAGCACGTTTTATAACACCGAGTTACCGATGCGTTTTCGTACTATCAATGAACAACCGCCTTGCAAATTATAACTCATATCTCTCCACTTTAAGACCATAAGATATTATCGTCTCAACATTGCTCGTGATATAATCCATAAAGCCATCTATTGAGCGTGGGTTTATCCAATACTCAAATCTCCATTTCCAAGTACTCATGAACGTTGCAGCAATCTTATTGCAATGTCTAACTCCTTAGACAATCTACAAACCAATTCATGACAGTCTTCCTTCATACTTACTCCCTAAGAGTATGAATGACTGTGGATGTTTGAATAATCCAATTATTCAGGAAGTAAAACATGCAAAAGCGAAACATAAAATCTGACTGGTAGCTACTCCTGCTTATTACCAAGTCTCCACGAGGTAATCACCAAGTCGGATTTATCATAACTATTATCGGTTTCTTATTCTCTTTTAAACTTTCAATTCAAGCCTTTCATATCTATGTCTATGACCTTTTCACTATTTCTATGTATCCAAGTGTCTAACACTTATACACTTTATTGCAGATGATCCTATCGGATACTCTTCCGATGATATCTCAATTTGTCATTTTGTCATTCTCTCTCACAACTCCATTCCTGTGATGTGTACCGTGACTGCCCATGGTTCTCGGGTCTTTAGTCTACATGACTACACCCTAAGACAATTTCGAGGTGTCATGATGTGCCGGTGAACCACACGCGCTTCATCAGAAACCAACGAAATTCTTTAACCATGAAGTCCTACAGCACCACGTTCTGGTGTAAACAATTACCGATTTGAAAACCCTTTCAAATCAATCACCCTAATCATTTCCCAATGATTTCTCACGTCTGTTCAAAAATCCATTCAGTATTCTCAGCCAGGCAATATCCTGAATCCAACTTAAAATGCTCTAAGCATTAAGTCATCAGGATATGTTCATAACACTTCTGATTTGTCCAAGAGGCTCGAGGAACCTGATGTAATCTCATTCCAAGCCCTATTGGAATCCTAAGATTACCAATAATCCTTGTGTCATGATTTCCGGAGACCATTTCCTTTCGGGGACTCTTTCTTATGCATCTTGAATCCCATCAAGATCATATTCTCAACGGCTAAGTCAATACTGTCAGCCTCATCTATCTGATAGATGTCTATGAACTACGTGAGTATGCTGCACCTTCTTTGTTTCTTTCATGCCAATTCATTACACTTTGTAATGACAGGAAACTCCATTCCTGGGGTTATGCATCTTGAATCTCATCAAGATCATATTGGCAGAATTCTGATCTATCTAATAGATGTTCACAACCACCTGAGTATGTTGTATCTCTTAAAGTCTTTCATAGCGAACCGTTTCTTAACACCAAGTCATTACACTTTGTAATGATAAGAGACGTTTCCTAGAACCAGTATGTAACCCACATACAATGATAGCAGATAACAACGATACTCCCACTGGCTTTGACACCGTTATATGACTCTTTCGGACTATTCACAAAATCCAGAACTTATGGCACATTTTACGAAACCGAAATCCAAACCTTTCCGACATATTAAAGGAAATCTTTCAGGCTATTCACAAAATCCAAACCTTTTGGCCTATTTTGAGAATCTGAATATCCTTTCTTGCGAGATGCCCATGGGACGAATCCCGGAGCCATGTACCTTTTGTAATGGCATGCTCTATGTGAGTCCATATTAGTGTGCCGGTAAACCACACACGCTCCACTAACGACTCACACTATGCCACGCAGAATCCTCTCGGATTACATCTTCTATTGAGAGTGCTTCTCTCAGAATCAATTGCTTGACTCCAAGTGATGACTCACTCAACCAGATGTTCTGTAAGTACATTTCTATGTTCCCTTCTTTTGATGATTCAATTACTCCCACTGGTTCCTAGACCAGTTGTAAAGATCAATCAACCTGTCACATAGACTGTATCTCGCACTAAGGTTCTCTTATTTGGCAGCAACCGGGCTCACCAATGCTTCCAGTAGTCGGATTACTTATCTGTACCATCTTTAGTGTTTTACCACTACCCGGTATATCACCCAAATCATAACTCCTTATGACAGTGACAATAACTACCGGTCAAGCAAAGAGAGGGTATGTCAGGTTTAACAGGAATCTGATTCCTGGTCAAGACCCAGTGGTGACTAAAGGTTCTTTCACTTGGCTAATCCCTGAACTCCTTCAGGATTATTCTTACTCCCACTGTTTCCTTAGAACATGAGCTCTTTCTAAAAGGACTCTTCTTTCAAAGGATAACCGAGATGGCCAATGAAACGACATCGCTGATCAGTTTCAGGCTTGTCATGAGATTCAGACGAATGCTACATGACCCTGGACTTTCTATGTACTAGTGGGACGATCCCAGCTTTACATTTCAGACAGTGTCAACATAACCTACTTAGTCTAAGATGTGGTCGGAATATGGCTTCTGCGGTCTGACTGGTTGAATATTCAATTCATTGAAATATTAGTCGGAAATGTATCCAGTGTATCTTATACACCGAGGATCAAAACTATTTCGATCAATGCTCCATCATCTTCCCTAAGACACATTAAAACCATTAGTGTTCTTGGAAGAGGATAAACTGTGAAACATTTTCTCAGTCTATGTTGTTACTCAGGTTCTGTTGATCTTATGCTTCCTTTGAAATCCTTTCACACTTCAAGGTTCCAATCAATCGCTTATTCCGATAAACGAAGCCATATTTGTCAAACTATTTGGCAAATATTTTGAAGCATAACTAATCGTGTCCTGTTCGAAGATTCGAGCAATACACAGTAACTTATGTGTCTGTTGCTCAAAATCTTAATACCTTTACAGTTCCATGTAAATTTATGACTTTGTTAATATTGTTCAAGACATGCAATCATCACCTGACTCCAAGTCAACTGATTCCAAAATCCTATCCATTGGATCTTTGGGCGATTCCTTTCTTGCCACAATTAATTTTATTAAGCACTCAATTCATCATGTGACTCTAAGTCAAATGATTCCAAAGTCCTGTCCAACTGGACCTTTGGTTGAAGTGATTCTCATAAAATTCACTTTAACAATCATAAAGAACACAATTTACAAATCCAATCCCATTGGATGTATCAACATTCAAGTTATTACCATTTACGTCATCAACACATTCACACAACATTTCGAGGATAATTAAAAAAATCATGTTTCAAAAAATATTTCATTAAACCAGAATTATCCTCAGAACAATGTACTATGTGAATCCATGTCGTATGTATCTATAAACTAATAACAAGAACAAATATCTAGCTTAACTCAGAAACCGCACGAGCTCCAGATCCAATCCGAATATGCTTCTGTGCGACACCATCCCGCATCCTCCAGAGTCCGTGCATACAGAGCAAATGTGTGAAACACATCCTGTATCAAGGAAATGAGGATCAGGTGTTCTGAATTCTAAGATATTTATGAGTTTGCCAAACGGTTTGGCTTTGGAGCATTTTTCCAATCTTTCCGTGACTGTTTCCCACCTTGTGGATTCCCAGTTTGAAACATCGAACAATCGGTCCAGACGATCTGGATCATTTCTTGATGCACCTTAATACTGGACTCAATCCTGAAGCAGCTGAATTAATGGAACTATGCTTCTCCATGAACAACTCATACAGAGTCGACATTGAATGCACTTCCACGATTGTCTTATCCGGTTACCCTTCTTGTTCATCTGGATGAACGGATCAGCGAGTCGAGCTAATGCTTAACTCCTGATCACAAGGGGAAACCAGTTTTATACTGTTCGCCTATGTATCCCTCAATCTTGGGAACACGCAAAACTGGTGCTACTTCCTTCTAGCTTGCAACTTCAAGCTCTTTGAAGATCCTAGTTCGTTCCCTTTTCAACTAGTTCTCGGAACCTTTCCTTAACCAGCTGTGCTAACTTATCTGACCCTAGGAATTCTAAATCCCTGCGGAACTCGGGGTCAATGATCAATAGCATAAGGCAACGAACTTCCTTGGACTCAATAGTCAAGGAGTCATGGTCATCACAAGCTGCTGTGTGATGCCATGTTTGGGAGCGGACACTCAGTCGGATATGGTTCCCCAGCAAAACTAAGAACTATTCTCTAATTGCATAACCATATCACAGCCTTACCATACTAAACAGGTGCTTTCTGAAGCTCTCAGAAATGGGTGAAGAAGGAGAAGGAGGAGAATGACACTTTCTTCAGACATATATAAAATTTGAATTTATTCGTTTAATTAATTCTTTTAAATAATTACCCAATATATATTATTTAACAAGGCTAGGATCCAAAATACCCCAACTATGCTGTGAAGAGGGATGCCGTAGTCACAACACAGTGGTCATTAAGGTAGATAACTTTTATCAATTTCAGTCTTATGAAATTCCTAGATCTGTGAGATTCATTGAACTATTCAATGGCATGTTTAATCTCGGATATGCCCCACCGTTTGTGACTGGGATGCCGAGGATCACAAACCGGGTGTGAATAACCATGCAAATTAGCTTGGTACTCTCGGGGTCCATTATCATCTCAAATTGATGTGCCGGTTAACCACACACGCCCCATCAACAATGATAACACCCGAGAAACCCATTGCCACTCTTTATGAACCCCCATTGGTGTGCCGGTAACCCACACACGCTCCACCAACGTTTCATAAAGTGCAATGTGCAATTTCATGGGTTAGCATCAAATTCACATTTTTCTAAAGTAACTAGATTTGGGAATTCTTGTAAGGGTTCTAGTACTTTGATCATTATACTTTTAATGATTAAGCGGTCCTATCAAAACTGTTCGGCTAACGACCCTCCACTGATCAGGCGAGCGGTGGGTGAGAGTGAACACCCATTAGACAGCCATTTTATAGGCAGTCTCCTTATACCCACTTTATAGACCAGCTTCGTGAATGAGGCCTACTAATGATTTGACTAACCAATTTATCTTATACATATAGTATTAACTTTTAATAATATATATAAGATGTATTTTAAACCTTTTAAAATATTCCTGGTTTATCTTTTAATTTCCTGAAATTTAACTATTAAATTTCAAAATTAAATTAAACCTTTAAAATTCGATTTAATTATCCTTTAATTAAACTATTAATTAAATTAATTAAATCTAGATATTTTAAACCTTTTAAAATATTTAGGATTTATCCTTTAATTTTCGAAATTTAACCATTAAATTAAAATTAAATTAAATCCCTTGAATTATCTTTTAATTAAATAATTAATTAAATTAATTCAAATGTAGATAGGTTTTTCCAAATTAATCAAATCAATTTAAACCTATCTTAAACCCCTAATTATCGAATTCAAACAAACTGGGTTTAAGGTTATCCATTTAATTTAACCAATTAAAGTTACCAAAAATAGAAAACCTCCTAAAACCCTAACCAGGAAAATCGAAAAAGAGGGGGGAGAGGCTAGGGTTTCAAAAACCCTAAACCCCAAAATCGAAATTTAGGCCCAAAGGATTTATAAACAATAAACCCTAAATAGGAAAACTATTACAGCCATTCAATAAGAAAACAACCAAATGCTCTGATACCACTGAAAGGTTTTCCGCAACCATGAACTAAAAACCTAAGTTCACATGCAACCTAGAAAAGATCTATGTTTTCTTACTTTGAACATGTAACTAATTCCTAAAGGCCAAACAAAAATTAACTAAAAGAATAAATCAGAAAAACTAACCTTTAGTTTTAATCTTGAAGCTAAGCAGCACAAGTGTCCTGCCTCAAATGAGATCACACCCAGGGAGCCAGAGGAAGGTCACGAAAATTCCAGAGAGAATAATAGAAATGAGCAACTGATAATGAGGTCTAGGGTTCCCTATTTATAGGGAACCCAAGGGTAAAGCTAGAAACCCTAGCCGCAGCCCATTTTCCGGATTATGTGTACGCGCGCCGCGGCCTTTACATTGGCGCGCCGCGCGCCCCAATTCAAACCTTGAATTCGTACGGATATGTACGCGCGTCGCAGCTTTTACATTTGCGCGCCGTGCGCCGCAATTCAACTATTGAATTCGTACGACTTTAATCCCTGACCTCCTGATTAATCCAATTAATGTCACAGAAATTAATCCAATTAATTTCTGATTAATTATTAATCAATCAACATAGTTTCTAATTAATATATTATCACTTTAATATATTAACAAACCATATCTTAAATTTCTATTGATTTATTAATCACATAATAAACCAACCTTTCTCTCTACCGAACTTTCTACCAAACCTCCAGCTATGAGGGCAACCCAAATGGACTTTGCTTCTATTAATTTAGGTAAATACAAATTATTAGTCATGGCTTAGACACCTAATCCAACACTTTCATCAAACACTTGGTGTTCATTTGGAGATTCCATTACAACCTAGCATATAAAGTACAAAGAATGACAGAAATATCATGGATTAACCACAAATACATGCAGGTGGACAATTTTGACTTCCAATGTACATTATCACTGATTGATTTCCAATTGGATAGCTTACGTAATACACAGACTTGGAAAAACCCAAGAAATCTTAACAAAACTATAGATAATACATACATCTACTTACATGCTTGAGGTTTCTAGCCCCCCCGGCCCCGAACCGTACCCGGTCTTCTTCCCCGACGCACCAGGCCTGCCGTCGGCCACTGATCGGCGCCAATAATTGCAAGATATGCTTTCCGGTCGACCTCTCTTCCTGTATCTTTCCCGATCCTGATTAGATATTACACCAACGCACACACAAGGTGTGTGTGCGATTTTTGTTCTCGTTGCCACTCTCGATCTCCATTCTCGATTTCTTCTAGCTTGTGCGTGTTTGTTTTTCTTCTTTTCTTATCAGACTCACAAGGTGCGTATTTAAGAGAGACGACAAGAGAGACAAAGGGAGAGAAACAGAGAAATGGGAGAAATTTTAGGAGTTAAAAAAATTAACATAATGGTTAATTACCTTATCACCCTTATGTTGTATATAATTTAAAGTATTTGAATTAAAATTTTAATAATTACAAATTTATTAGTTTAATTATAGTCGTAGATCTAAGATAATAAATGGTTGAGATTTGGTCTTAAGTTCTCAACCTTTTTTTGGTCATCAATTGATCTGTGTGGAGTGCAAGATTGTCTCTCCAAAAGAGTTCTTAGGAATAGAGATGAGACTCCAACATTTATGCATAGTTATAAGACTGTGTCGCACCAATATGAAATACATTAACACTCCCTTCAAAGACATGCTTGATAAGGATAGAAAAGGATGTGTTAAGCCACGAGTGTGCAGGACACTGACTCTGATGTCATGTAAGATATATATGGAGTCTAATGTTTTCTCTCAGAGAGACAACATTGGACTCTACGTATACCTTACAATGTTAATATTGAAATATTTTTTCACACCAACCCATATTTAAAAAACTCGATGTTGATTAAAATATATCATACGATTGATGACTATGGACCTAGTATAGAGAAGGCAATAAGGTACACCAACTTTATTTATATTTCGTTTCACTAGTTTAGCCCCCTTCCCCTTTATCCCACCCATTTTAAGCTCATGTTATGTTGGTACAAAGGTAGCCAAGAAATGACGGACACAAAATATGTTAAAGAGAAAACAAAAAGGTTCAAATAATGATATAACTATCACTAAGACTAAAAACTATGTGTTTTTTCAATCTTTTTAACCCTCCACATGGGAAGATGAGAATGGCATTGATGAAGATGAGGTAAATTCATCATTTGATGATGATATTGATGGCAATTCTCTAGAAAATTTGTGAAGTATACATCTTGAATTTGACATCTAACTTATAATCGTAGTAACCAATAATATTTAAACATGAAAAGATCACAATATTATTAGAAAAATTGTCTCATGGACCCAACAACCCTCCCAATGAAAACGTCGAGAAAAAATAAACACGAGAACATAGATGGAAAAAAGGAATATCATAGAAAAACCGTGAACATTTAGAAAGAAATATGAACTATACAATAAATTATTAAGATCATATAGATCATTCTCCACAGTATTGACTAACACTTTACTACACTCTGAAATAGAAGAAGAAAATAAAGAATAAAATACTTCAAATATATTTGATTGGGATGTTAAAATCAAAGTTTTGGAGTCCTTTTATAAAGCATTGGAAACCACTCCATCTTGCTACCCTCTTCCAATGTGGGATGGAAAAACCTCTTTTTTATATTAGCATAAATCGCAATGAGTAATATTAAATTATTTAAAATAACATTTATAAATCTATTATAAAATAAGCAAATTTCTATGCACCACAACAATTTGAAACTTCCATAACTTTTAAAAACTTATATGATCCGAATTTTAGTTTTAAAACTCTAGTAACATACCTTTTACTTTGTTGAAAAATTTTCAAATCGAAACGAATCAAAAGTCATGATCAATTGATCATCTTACGTCATATTTGGTATTTGTATGTTTTTCTTTGATATTTTTATGGTTATCTAGTTTATCAAAGAAAAAATATTGCAATCTTCAATATCATCTCTTATTACTTATTTACTTATACACTACTAGTGGTGAGACCCGTGTATTACACGGGTTGATTAAAATAAAATGTTAAATAGAAATATTTAAGCACTAATAAATTTATATAAAAATTGTCGACAATGTATACTGAAATTTTTGGATAATATGTTATTAAATTAAACACTACAACATAATTGTTGATAAACTTTGAAGAATTATAACAAATTACAATTTTTGAAAGACTTCTTGGAATACAACATTTGTTGTTTCATTGGTAAGTTTACCGTCGTTGTCTAAAATTACCATTTTTAATCCATCTCTACTTTTAACTCTGGACAATGTAACATACAACTGGTCATATGTGAAAACTGGCTGTTTCAAAAACAAATCCACCTTTAATAGTGGTGTACCCGATTAATAGTTTAATACGACGGTGGCCAAATAGGAAGGGGGAGGAGGTTTGAGGTTAAAGGTGTGTTTGAAGCATTATTAAGCATTGGAATTATGAAGCAGCTTTTGAAGCAAATGACAATGTTGGAAGTGGCAAGTGACATCGCAAGTAATTAGCTTTCTTTTGATGAATAGTTTACCCATGGTAGCAACATTCTTACTCGTTATACTTTTTTTGTTACATATTCCTATTTTCGGTTAAGAATTGTAATTACATTGTTATATTGGATTAGCATTGTAAAGAAAATGCAAGTCTGTTTCTAGTATGAGTTGTATATTGTTATTGTCATTGAAAATTTGAAGTGAGGTTGCTATTAGAGATGAGCATAAAGACCCTGTAACTATCTTAGGAACCGAAACCGGTCCGAACAACAATGTCAAAATTGATGTGGGTAGGACTGTTTCCGATTCCTAATGTTTAGAACCGATTTATTTAGTTCCAATTTCAATTCTAAATTTTGTTCAACTATCAACTATTCTTCATGACTTAAGTAGATTTTTGTGAAAATGTATGAACTATAAACCAAACTTAAATATAATATGACTTATTTCTTTGTCGTTTTTAATTGCATTCATGATGGATACCTGATATTTTTATAATAAATTTTTTAAAGTTGTTATAATAAAAATATATCAACTGATTACATCATATTTATCATGTTAAGCACCAATTTCATAACCAGTTATCTAGGTTATCAGTAATAACGCAGCAAGATTGATTATACCAAATGTTGAAAAATTTGTACCTCTTAATGTCTTATGCATTAAAATTTATACAATTTGCTTTAAATATTATATATTAAGTAAAAAATATGTTTACTTTATAAATAGTATACAATTATAAATATAGATATTGCTATGTTGTCTTATTAATCAGAGATAAAATAACCACTTCCATATCATTTTCGTGCAAAATTCAAAGTTAAAATGAGATTTCTATCATATTCTTTTCATACATAATAATTATTAACGATTTTAATCTTAAACGTATCAATTGCACAAAAATTTACTTCTTTTACTTATTAGTTCGTTAATTAACAAAAATATATCAAACACTTAAACAACTGATGTTTATTATAATTAGCTCAAACAACATAATAAATATACAAACATCATCTCATATAACATATCATAAGACACTTATAAGTTATAACCGATAATTTCCAAGACCCAAGTTATTAGAATTTAAGATACCCAAACCCCCAAGAATATAAAACATACACCGATTTATTATTGTTGTAATTCCCAAGATTTTCTTAATAATTAGTCTGTAAGGACCAACATATAATTTTCAACTTCTTCTCTATAAGTTGTTTGCCCAGTGTGATTGAGCGAGGGGTTGCACGTTCCTCAAGTTCACTGTAACAGTCCTCGAGTGCTCAAACCTACTCCTAAAGTTGATAATAAAATAACATGGTAGAAAAGTGCAATGTACTTTGGTTCAACCACTAACTTCTTATTGCAGCACACTATACTATAATAAAAAGTGTGATGCTACAATCAAATAAAGAAAATATGTTGTTTTTTCATTGACTAATATATGACACATGAATAATGTACATGAAAGAAAGAGAATTGCAAGTCGTTAGAATAGACCCACAAACCATTAGGGATTCGGCCCATTGAAGGGCTCACCCTGCATTAAAAAATAATTCAAAATTAGAAACAATAGTGGTTTAAAATAAATAAATATCAAACAATTACACCACCTTATTGGTAAGGATCCCAGCACTGCACCACTGTAGTTCAGAGCTACAATTGCATTTTCAGCCTGTAAAAATGTTCAAAGAGACCGTTATTAAAAGACAGAAAAATCAATAGGAAATAATGAGGTGTTTTTTTACATGGGGGAATTTAAAAGACAGGAAAAGTGGATAAGAATACAACTTATGCTAAAATAGGCACATAAATAAAAGTATTTTGTTATTTCTTGCAATAAATCCTAAGTAATAATAATGGGCCAACCAATGGTAAAAACTCAAAAGGGGTAATTTTAACTTCAAATTATGCATTGAATTGAAAATGTTGCATCTGTAAGGAAAAATCCCAGTAAATGCAACAATTAATCATGCAGTGTTTTATGTTTTTTTTTTTGGTATCGGTTAAATGTATTACATACCCTCCAAAATGACAAAAAAGAAAAAGAATTTTTGAAATTTTTGTAACATTCAAAATAAAGACCATCATGCCCTTGTGGGTGGTCGAGCTACAAAAAGATATTTGCATGTTTAAAGATGAAGAGTCAAGAATAAACAAGAACTAAATACCATGCATACTAATAGCAAAGTCAAAAGCCTAAACCGAGTCAAATCACAAAAAAAGCTCACTCAAGGTAACATTCGAAGTACCTGAGGTTCTCCTAATGACTTGGACTTGCTGTTTAATTTATTCTTTGTCCTCCTCCGAAAATTGCTTCTCTTTGAATAATTACCGCATAAGATTCATCTGTTGGTCGAAAGTATCACATTCTTGCTGAAAGTAGGAAGAGGATACTTGCATTTTAGTGCCATCTCTGCATTCTTTTTCAAATTCTGCAGTTGTAGGAAAAGCACAGGAAGAATAAGTTGTCAATTTTGGTTCTAAAAAGAGATTCCTTGATACCGGTATAATACAAAAAAAAAAAAAAAAAAAAAAAAAAAAAAAAAACTCGACGTAGTTTAACCATTTTACCGATTTAACCACGTAAGCCGATATTATGAAACAAACATGCAGCTTTAAGATATTCAAGATCCTTATCATCCAATAAAACGATTTGATTTTGTTGATCGTTAATCTCACTCTACTTCCCTAAATCTGTAAAAATTCCATGTTAGAATGAATTATAATTGAAACCCAACACAAAACCAACTATCGATTCCAAAACAAAATTGTAGACAATTTTATTTGTATACACACAAAACCAGACATACAACATAATCGGTCCTTAAAAGTAACAAAAGCATGTTGTGAGGTATCACTTTCACTGTAAATTTTTTATAAATGAATTAGGATGACGTAAAATTAAGGAAGTGGGTAGCTTGTTATAAAGCGTACGTTTTGATTTGAATGTAGTGGATGTTACCGGAAAAGGTGAAGAATTCCCAGATGTCTTTTTTGGTGACAGACATTGAAATAGTTAAAAAGAAGTATAATCAGTGAAAACAGAAAATTCCCAGAAAAAAGACATGATATCCAAAAGTGATTGTACATGATTCTTTACTTGTTAATCGATGTCAGATACATAAACTATTATCTTCATCACATGATCTCGTTGTGCCATGCCAGTGCAGCCGTTGATCCTTCCATTTCCTCCGAAATTTCCCATCTTATTACAATATCAGAAGCCCAAAAAATCAGCAAAAGTAAATGAGATAACAAAAGGGGGAAATCGAAATCACGATTCAGTATTACCCTTCGAGTGCCGGTGGGAGTGTCATTAGCGAAAGCAACGTTGGTAGTGTGGCTTAAGAAATTGTTAACAACTGCATAACCAAATTGGGCACGACATCATTGATTGCGTATTACTTGCAGATGGAATTGAATTGATTGAGCCGGTTAGAAAGAGGAAGAAGCAGCATTTACGGTGGTGGCGGAAACAGTTTAACATCAACAGAATGTTGATGAAGTTCTTCAATACAACATATTAGTCCATTGGAGGTATATCGATAGACAGATAGAGATTAGAGAGTAGGAGGCAGAGGCGTAAATCTTTGGGAGGATTTGACTTGTGAACTTAATTTCCAGAATTACAACCACGAATTCAGGGTGGGTTTGAATTTTAGACCTTGATTTCAGCAAAAAAAAATAGCGGAAACGGATGGAGAAATTGAGAAACGGATGGAGAAAATATTTTTTTAGATAAAATGACATGTTTACATAAGGGATAAAATGTTGACAACTGTGCTATAGTTATTCATTTATTAGGATAGGATTAGGATAGGATATGTAATTAGGGATTGCATCCCACGCGATGCATCGGGAACCTCTAAAATGATTAGATAAACAATTAGCAAGATAAGTAGTTTAAAAATTTGTGTTACATTTATCCCGATAGAAGAATTTGATGAAATAACTGTCATCTAATATTTTTTTGCCAAAACAACTGAACTCCGTTGTGTATGCGTAAAAAAATAATGTTGTTATTTGCAACAAAACAACACAACTAACGTTTACCATTTGCTTCCAAATTTACGTTGTAAAATTATAATAAATAATATAAAAAACAGTATAATTTCATTATAAACATGAAAGAAATTAGAAAAATATTAAAATGTCATGCAAAAAAATCGATAATATCATTTTACCAAAATTTTAGTTTTAATAAAATAATATCCGGTCGTTCAATATCTATAAACTTATGTAATATTTGGATAAAATTAATAAAAATATACATATATTTACAATCTAATCTAAAAACACAACCATCATACATGTATTTTTTAATTATTAACAACGAAAATAAACAGTTGAATATTAAAAAGAAATACCCATAGATAAGTGTAAATAAGTTGGAAGGAAAGAAAGGATATCAAATAAGGAAACATAAGTATTGAATATTCATTTTAAGAAAAACGAAGAAAATAAATTGTTGAATATTAAATAAAAATACACGTATATAAGTTTAAAAAAGTTGGAACAGAAGAGATGATATCAAATAAGAAAATAAACTATTGAATATTAACTTTAAAAAAGTATCCACATAAGTTAAAATGAGTTTAAAAAGGTAAGGCTTTTATATTGGGAGTGTAAAATACGTTGGTTGTGAGACTCGAACTTGGCTGCTGTTTCATGATAGAATATAATTATACCGTTGAACCAGTTTTTGATTAATCAATTAGAAAGTATGTGTATCTTACTCTACTTTGTAAAATGTATGAGTATATAATAAGTGTGGTCGAAGCAAGTTTATTATGACTTGTATGCTTTTTTAAAATAAGTGTCTAGAGGTTGAGAAAAACAATAACAACTGTTTAACAAGATAGAGAGCAATCTAACCCGGTAGGACTAAATTTAACTTAGGTAGTGTTCGGCAGCATCTTAATTTTTAAGATCTTGATGTTTAAGATGTCTGAATTTTTAAGAGAGCCTGAATTTTTAAGACCTGAATATTTAACATACTGTTTGGTAGGAACCTCTTAATTGTTGTGATGAATGATCAAAATGACCATTTTATATTTCTATATAATTTTTTTTCTAATAAACCACAATACTAATTATAATAAACTCCCAAAATCTTTAAAATTTTCAACCAAAACAACTGTACACATTAACCTGCTAAACATATGCAAACATATTGCTTCAAAACAAGGCATTACAATCGAACATTAATGTATCAAACTGATCAATAAGAACATTCTGAAATACCAACATTAATTAAATAAATAACATTTATCAAAATGAGATTACCCTTTTTAACGTCTTTTCCATACAACAGCTACTTTACTGTGCCTTTTTACGCCCCGTTCTCGAGTTAAAATTTGAAAAAAAATTGAGAGAAATAAAAGAAAACGAAGGGAAGGAAATGGGAGGAAAGAAATTAATCTTTCATTTCTTCTCTTTTCTTTCCCATTTCTTTCCTTCCCCTCCTAATCATCCCACATTTGGGGGGATTGATTTTAAAAGAAAAAAGCTTGATTTTTCATTCCCTTCCCCTCCTTAAAAAAATCTCGAGAATACGACTTTCTTTTCCTTCCTAAAAAAAACTGGAGAACACAACTTTCTTCCCCTTCCATTCCTTTTCTCTCCTTAAAAAATCTCGAGAACAAGCGTTACTATCTTACACATCCATCCCCTGTGTGCGAGAAGCTGGAACACGCTTTACTGTTCTACCCAACTGTAGCGCCCCGTTCTTGAGTTAAAATTTGAAGAGAAAGGGAGAGAAATGAAAGAAAGGGAAGGGAAGGAAATGAGAGGAAAGAAATGGATCTTTCCTTTTTTTCTCTTTTCATTCCCCTCCCAATCATCCCACATTTGGGGTGATTGATTTTAAGAGAAAAATGCTTAATTTTCCCCTCCCTTCCCTTTACTTTCATTTCTTAAAAAAAAAGTCGAGAACACGGCTTTCTATTCCTTCCTCCCCTTTCATACCTTAAAAAAACTGGAGAACACAACTTTCTTCCCCTTTCCTTCCCTTTCTCTCCTTAAAAAATCTTGAGAACAAGGCGCTAGAAGATAGTGGTATGGGGTTGAAAAGGTGCTCAAAGCACGAAAGCTCTCATTTCAGATCATTCCTCTTCCTTCTTATTCTCACTGACCCTACATCCATATCACCACAACGTTGCATCGTCTCACTATCACTACCTTATGTTTCCCGTTCCTCCTCTCACTCTCTAACGCCCCGTTCTCGAGTTAAAATTTGAAGAGAAAGGGAGAGAAAGGAAAGAAAGGGAAAGGAAGGAAAGGAGAGGAAAGAAATTGATCTTTCCTTTCTTCTCTTTTCTTTCCCCTTCTTTTCCTTCCCCTCCCAATCATCCCACTTTTGGGGTGATTGATTTTAAGAGAAAAATGCTTAATTTTCCCCTCCCTTCCCCTCCCTTCCCTTCCCTTTCCCTTCTTAAAAAAAAACTGGAGAACACGCCTTACTATTCCTTCCTTCCCTTTCCTTCCTTAAAAAAAACTAGAGAACACAACTTTCTTCCCCTTTCCTTCCCTTTCTCTCCTTAAAAAATCTCGAGAACAATAAGATAAACCTAAATACTACAATTTACTGTCGCTGTCACCATGATTTTCAACTCCATCAAACAACCACCGCTGCATCGTATCCACCACCATCACCACCTTCTGTTTGCCTTTCCTCCTATCACCCTGTAAGATAAACCCTAAATACTACCATTCACCGCTGTTGTCACCCTGATCTTCACTTCCATTGGACAACCACCAGATATATGTAAGAATGAAACAAATTAATCTTGGTATTCTCTTATTTCTTCTATTCTTTTTAAAAATTGTGTTTTTGCTTATACTTTTCACTCCTTATCAACATCGGTTTTCTACTTCTGATCTTGATTCTCGGCACCGTTGATGTAGACGACGGCGTAAACATCCATTTTCCAACGAGTTTGATTTTATTGAGTCCCTTTGCAATATTAATGTGAGCTCTAACGATCAGTCTCCATAAGAAAACATCTTGATTCTCCCTGGATCCTCATCCTTCACCTACATGACTACTCCAGGTACGAATTTTATTTTTTATGCTTGCATGTATCAATCTTTGCAGCCATTTGCTCTGTTTTCAACAGATACAAACCACATATTCTTTAGTTTTTTCTCATTGGTAGGTTTATTACGCTACATGTGCAAGCGTAACCCTTAATCCGATTTTGGAAGTTTGTAAATGAACCCCTAAGTCAAATGGAGCCTATGATTGTCGAAGTAATTTTATGTAAGTGAGTATGTGTATCCATTTTGTTAATGGACATATTATGCTAATAACTCTTATAATACCAAAACAAGATTCTTCTTCTAACACCGTAAGCCAAATGTTTTTTACTTTTTTATTTTATTTTATTTTATATTCATATATGTGTGGCTTTATATTGTTCTACTTATTGATAGTGTCATGCTGTTAGTGAAGAGGAGATATTTGCCAATCAAAATGAACAATCCCTTTCACTGTTGGATGGATCCATGCATGAATACATTTTTTTCTTCTTTTAATCGAACGTTTTTTTGATAAAGCTATATGCTATTTTTTTTTCTTTAATCTTCAGGCACATGCTTCCCAAAGTTGTTTTATGTCATTCTTATATAATAAGTATTATATTTCCTATATAGAAATAGTTTTATGCAACAACTTTATTTTGGTCCTACAAGGTGATTAGTGATTATCTTAATATGGGTATTGGATGTTGGATTTCAATGTGATTACTTATGACGATAGTAAAAATGTTTGTAATAATTGAATAAGGAAAAAATTCCGAAAAAAACGACTTTTTTTTTTAAAAAACTTTGCACATGTGCAAAAAATTATTTTATCCGATTTTTTGAATTTTTTCCCTTGGATAATCAGAAAATCAAATTTCAAAAATGGTTTTCCTAAGAGGTGTCGCAACCGCTTGATACAAGTTTGTAAATAGAATCATAAATGAGTAATTCTTATTGCAAGTTCAAACTTGGCAACCTTTGGCTTTCATATCAGTTTTAGAATAGTTAAAGGGAACTTGTAGACTTGTACGTAGTTATCTGAACAAAATGAGCATGTTTTAACTCTATCATATATAGTCATATTTAGCTTAAACACTTTACAATTACCATGTCACAATTTGTTTATTCAATTGAATAAAATTTATAATCATATAATCTTCAAGTTACAGTTCTTTTTGGTGATCGTATTGTTTTTTCTTTATATTGCAACGTTTCTACTTCGGTTCATAAGTTTCTACTCTTTTTGGTACCAGACTCGGGTTCTCAATCAAGTGGTCTCATGGTACAATCTTTTACTTTTTTTGTAATTCTTTCCTATTCTTTTAGTTTTCTTTTTAACTTTTTTCAATTTTAAAATTTTTGAGTAAACGTTTTGTTTTCGTATTCTAAGATACTTGGCAACTCATTTGAGTGAAAGTTTGACTTTCAGGTTCCATTTATAACCCGGAGAGGAGCTATTTATAGGTTCGATCTGCATGTTCTCCAATAGGACAATGTATATAGAGCTATGATTAATGAATTGTGTTTGCAAGGGCCTTATTTATCTTCCATATTCTCCCCATATTTTATTTAATTCTTTTCCTTTTTTAACCTTTTGTTTGTACATCTAAAACAAGAAGATAGAGGAATTGTAAGAAATAGATGGGTATTTTAATCATGACAAGGGAAATCATTTTCCAATCACGTTTTCTTTCAAAATGTGGTTATTAAAGTGTTGTAATAGCAAAAAAAATGACTTTTGATATAGGTGATCTGTGATCAGGGGAAGAACTGAAGATCATATCAATGATGACAAGAAGTGATGATATGCATGCAACATGAGTTCATAAATTGTCTTCCATGAAAATAGTGACATTTGTTTCTCTATACTTTTTGTTTTAAACAGAAATCCTGAATGAGAAATCTCTGGGGCTTCCCACTAATAACTTTGTTAAGCTTTTCTTATGTGCCACTAGAAGTAAAATTTTCAATTAATATTTCATTTACACAACCTTCTTTTAGTTTTATACAATTTTTCTCGAGGATGTTGCAAAGTTATTGCTCGGACACATTAGATGTCATGAAAAAACCATCAAAATTTCTTCTTTCACACCTAATGCAAGAAATAAACAAGTACATTGCTATTTCTTGCATTTAGATTTTTTTAACCAGTTGTTTTCTAAGTTAAATAATAGAAATAAAGAAAGTATGATGTTATTTCTTGCATTTAGTTTATTTTTCACTTAAATATTTTTGGTTGTTTTTAAGTGAAAAGCTAAATTAAGAAATATTCATAAAAGCTTCTCCTCTTTTCTTGCATTTAACCATATTATTGTAAAATTTTAGAAAGACTTATGAAATCATTAATGTTGTATATGATATTTTTGGTTAAATGCAAGAAATAGCAAGGTACTTTCATTTATTTATGTGTTATAGCATCCTTCTTCCATTTATGCACATATAGCATACTACTTTCATCTTTTTCTATTAGAGCAATGAACTCTCAATCATTTTCTTATCGAAACATTTTACATTGGAAAATCCATCCAATTATAACATTGTACTATTGGTTTTCCTTTATATCTAAATTACAATGTTGTAATTACATGGATTATTCAAACTACTATGCTTTAGTAAGAAAAATATTGAAAGTGAAATCCTAAAGAATCCTATGAAATTATAAACTACATTTATCAAATTTCATATAACTGTTCTTAAGGTCATTTCAAACAACAGTGTTGGAGGTATGGGTTGAAAAGAGTCATTGCTTCCAGCCATGCTTTCGTCCGCTTCCTTCACTTTCATCAAGAATAGTCTATTGATTAGCAACAATGGCATCTAAAGTAAGTCCATCAAAAGTGGACGGCTCTGCAGCTGCTTGAGTACTAAACAACAACCGTGTTTTGTTCAAGCTAGACCCACATAAAGAATTCAAGCTTTTATTCGAAAGTAAAGAAACCCTAGTTGGGAATTCTCAAACACTATAGAAAAATTTTGTGGCTTAATGATTGAAGTGGAGAAATCAGTGGATTGGGGATCCAAATGAGAGACGAAATGTGTGGAAATTGAATGGTACCGTGATAGAATGGAAGACGATCTTTTATATGCCCTTTTAAGTATGTTTGATGACAGCATTCTTGCGTATTTTTGTGAATGAATCTAGCCATAGATTTGCTTAAGACCAAGCTTACCGGGACTGTGGATCGAGGTTTAACATTCAACCAATATTAATAAAAAAACGATGCTTACCGGGACTATGGAGGAACTCGACGAATCGGAGGTCGGAGATTAAACCAATAGTAGTAGGCGATTTTCAGGCGAGTGAATCAAGGAATCGGAATCAGAGGAATTGAGGAAACGAAAGTCGAAGATTTAAAGGAGGCGACAGCCGGCAAGGTTAAAGGAAGACGCCGCTGTCTTCTTGCCGGCGACGGAGGTGAGTGAAGAGAGGAGACCGATTTAGGAGAGGAGACGGGAAAACAGCTAGGGCAAAAGGGGAATATGCAGTCTTTTTTTTTTATTCAGACATGCCTCTATGTCTGTCCGAGTAAGGGGATCTTTTCTAATTAAGTGGCAAAAATTAAGAGATTACCAAAGGGTCTGAATCCGATCGATTCAGAACTTGCCTCTTAATGAGACAGTTAAGAGATAAGCAAACAAGGTCTTAGATAATAGCACATCAAAACAGGTTAGGTTATCCATTAGCATTTTTTTCATTTTTTATTTCCATAAATTAATATATTGAATGTTGCATATGATTCTAGATTATAATAATGATTGTTTGACGATCATTAAAGACCAAGATCAATAGATCATATATTATAAAATCTATCGGCATTAATCAGAAATTTTGAATCTTATCATAATTTATTTTATAACATAATGCAATCGAATTATTATTTATTAAGGTATTGTATTTTATAAAATTTACACATTATATCAACGAATAACTTTCTACCCGTTATACTAGTCATCCCATTGTTTTTTTGTTTTGTTTTTGTTTTGCCCAAGATAGCAAGTTAATGTTAACATACGTGACCATTTAAAATATGATAGGGCTGACTCATGATTGTTATCAACAAACATCCTTGAAGCACCACATTTTCACATACCTACTAATTAAATTTGTTATCAAGAAACATCCTTGAAGCACCACATCAACTACCTTTTACTTCTTTAACCGAAGCAAGTGCGTCATTTCTCATGAATAACCAGGATATGAAGTTCAACGTTGCACTTAAACCAATCAAGCGAATCATCCCTCACAAATTAACAAACACACAAAACCCAATTAATCAACATCTACACTCTACAATTCATATTTCTAATAACAACACCACATACTTCTTTCATTATCAAAACGATATGCGGTTTGCCTATCGAGGTTAAACCTAAACCACGTGGGTTCAAAATTCAAAATTTTCTACATGTGCATTTCCATACCATATATAGCATGAACCTTGTTTTGACAAACTTCTTTTGGTTCTTCGATTTTCCACATCAGCATCAGCATGAAACAATGGATCAATTAGGAATACAATATCATTTATTTATTTATAAATAATTGATTCGTTATGTATAGATATCCTCACAACTCTTTGCAAGCAAATGTTGGTTATTTTCGATAACCAAAAATATAAATGCGGAAGCTAAAACCTTAGATCTTGATCTTGAATCTGATTAAAAGAAATAAACAAACGAAGATAACATACCTGTTTCTATTGAGCTTTTCAGATCTGATGTGTAGGGTTAGTTTTCCAGTTGATCTCAAAAGCCCTCTCTAAACCCTCAGCAAATAATACCCACGAATTTATCTGTGTGTTTTCGTATATTTGATTTGCTACTCATCACGTGTTTATATAGATGGAGATATAACCGAATGTGAGAGATTTAAGGGATAGAGATAAGTTTGATTCAACCGGGAACTCAACCCACAGGATAAACACTAGATAATGTTTATCTACTATTCAAAATCAGTCCATCAACAATTTTAAATAGCATTATCTATTAATATCGAATTTATGATAACAATATATTATTTAGATATTAAGTGGTCCCATAATTATCCAACAATATCCCACTGGACCACGAATATCTAAATGTATACATAACCATATAAGCACTTTAACATATGTTATCATAGCATTGGTACCCTTAAACAATCTCGTCCATTAATCACAACAGTATAGGATCAAAGCAGTCTTTGTTACAATTTACGTAACTAAACTCATCAATGGTCACATATACATATATGACTAAATGACATAGATTAACCATAAATGTGTGGTTTTGAAATCAAATTAGACTTCCTACGAGTCCCTATTTAACTTGAAGTGAGATCAAACTTCAAATAAGTGCAAATAATAATGGAATAAACCAAATCTTGAATTCTGTACAGAAACAAAAACATAAAGCACCAAAATAATATGCAAAACTCCCACTAAAACAAAATACCATCAATCCTTATCACACCCATGTGTGTAGTATGCTCGTGAAAGACCTTGGGAGGTAATCCCTTCGTGAGCGGATCCGCTATCATGGAGTTTGTCCTGATGTGCTCTATTAAAATCTTTTCATTTTGCACTATTTCTTTAACAACTTGAAACTTAATGTTAATACCCTTTGACTTAGTATAACTTCAGTTGTTTTTTTTTTTTTTGGAATATAACATTGCTGAATTATTGTCACTATACAACTTTAGTGGTCTTTCAATACCAACATTACGCAGCCCAGTGACAAAATTCTGTAATCATATCCCGAGATTTGATGCCTCAAAGCATGCTATAAATTATGCCGCTATAGTGAAAGAAGTTACCAAAGGCTGCTCAAAACTCTTTCATGAAATAAGTCATCCTGCTACCAGGAAAATGTGGCCCGATATGGATTGGTAACTATCTTGGCATAAAAAAAAAACATAATACCCAATGATCTCCAGAATATCTTATTTTCTATATGTGAGCATATAGCATTTTATTGTATGATCATGTGTTCTCAATATCATCGTCTAAAACCATAAATATATATTTACTCCCACTATAATTTTGATACACAAATCATCTTATGCTTTTATCTCAAAACCAAACGAGATAATGATATGATGAAACTCGTGGTGCTATAGATGGGATCTCATAAGTTGAGGTTGTTGAGTTTGTTCATTATAAATGGGAGATTGAACAACATTGTCGGTCCTTGTTCATGAATTACTACTTCAGCAGTAGATACTTACAATCCACACATAATCAGAAACAATAACATGAATCATGATAGATTGCTCCTTAATGACAATGTTTCTAACCTTATTTCTCCCCCAAACTCAATATCCTCAAAGAACGTTGCTATATCCAAATTGCATTGTCAAGATGCATGCAACAGAGAACTAACATAATGCTCCGATTCCATTCCGTAAAGATGGTCCCGTGAAGCGCATAAATAACATTCATATTGCAAATATTATGTCAGGACTCAAATTTGATGTTTTGAGAACATAAATAACATATTCCTTCTTTATGCTCATTAATCCATAAACTTTAATCAATAAATTCAATTTACGACAATATTGCAAGGTATCAACACAACATTAATATCAAGTCTTTGGACAATAATATTAACTTGCAACAGATATCTTGTTTTAGTGATAAAACATTGACAATAAATCATATAAATTAATAAGCCCCTCTTTGGATTGACTTATTAATCATATGGAACTGAATAATTGTCATATGTTTACCGCTACATATGTGTTTATTCGACCAAATATTAATCTACCTTTGGGTCGATTAATATCCGCATTAATACACACATAAACTATAATATTTAAAATTCAATTTATGACAACATCATAATATATCAACACAACATTAATATCAAGTCTTTGGACAGTAATATTAACTTGCAACTGATATATTGTTTTATAGTGATAAAACATTGACAATAAATTATGTCGATCAATAAGCCCCTCTTTGGATTGACTTATAAATCACATGAAACCAAATAATTGTCACATGTTGACCACCACAATGTGTTTATCCGACCAAATATTAACCAACCTTTGAGTCAATTAATATCCGCATTGACAAACACATAAACCGTAAAATTTAAATTCGCAGTAAATTAATTTTTCACAAAAGAGATCGCTTTGGCGATATATTGATGTCAATTAAACTACTTCGAAAATAAACAATGTACTGAAATTTGTTAACAAACCCAAAAATAAATAAATAAAGTGTGTCGCAACCCGAATAAATCAACCGATGACACGATTTTAGTCCCATAGATATTAATACAAAGAACTTAATTAGCATAAACAGTTAAAAAATCTATAGCCTATATTTTGGAACTAAAAACAAGTCCACGATTAAAAAAAACTGTCATTTTCAAGTTGGATAAAAAGGAACTAGAAAACGACAAAAATTTACCAATATAAACATTAGGTAAAACCGTAAAAGCTAGCCAGCACCTTTAATTTATGTATATCTCTTTAATATGCCATAAGCAGAATAAATAAATTTATGTCTAAATTACCCAATGAACAAAAGGCATATAATCTTTTAATAATCATAAATGGATATATCGGTTCATATATACCCAAAAAAAAAAAAAAAAAAAAAAAAAAAAAAAAAAAAAAAAAAACTATCCGATCAAAAATGGTTGCGATAAAGTACAGCTTAAAAAAAAAAAAAACAAAGAACCGATGTATGGATAGTTACCAAATGTTAAAAGATTAAAAGATATCATAATTCATTTTATTGACAACCAAAAAAAAGAATATACAGATTATTTATATTCTCTATTTGAACCATAAATATAGACACATGAAAACAAAAATTATCATCAAATTGGGCACAAATTAATCCTAACAATTAAATATTAATATATGGATTAATTAATCACCATAAACGTTATGTTCATATATATCGACATATCCTAAAACTGTTAAATTCGATTCAAAACCATGTTATTATTGATCACATGCTTATTCACAAATACCGAAATAAGATCTCATAACACGATAAATATCAAATTCATATACATTAAAATAAAACCCTCAATACCCTTTATATAAACCAACAGCCAAACCTCAACAAAATTATACCAAGTGCAATTGGTTTTATGACTATAACAAATATCGATGAGATAGTTTGCTTTAAGTACCAAAGAAACATATAATAATAATATCATAATTCATTGAATGGTCACTGTCAAACATATATATTAAAGAAAAAAATATGTTTTCCTGAAAAGATTGCATGTATACAAACACACGCAACATGTTCGTACATGCTTATTAGAACTTTTATTCCACATATATACGCAAAACAAAAACAGATCAAAGAAAAGAAACAATAATCATTTACCATATCTCTTTTCTGCTATAGTTCGCAAGAAACCAAGTCATATTCAAAGACGCAGATAAAACGAATTAAATTGTAACTTATTAAAGAAGTTGCGAAACAGGTATGTTTTAGTTTTAGTTCGTTAAATCTTAAACCAAAAGTTTCTTTTGATAGATTCGAGTAGGCTCTGATACCAATTGTTGGTTATTTTCGATAACCAAAAATATAAATGCGGAAGCTAAAACCTTAGATCTTGATCTTGAATCTGATTAAAAGAAATAAACAAACGAAGATAACATACCTGTTTCTATTGAGCTTTTCAGATCTGATGTGTAGGGTTAGTTTTCCAGTTGATCTCAAAAGCCCTCTCTAAACCCTCAGCAAATAATACCCACGAATTTATCTGTGTGTTTTCGTATATTTGATTTGCTACTCATCACGTGTTTATATAGATGGAGATATAACCGAATGTGAGAGATTTAAGGGATAGAGATAAGTTTGATTCAACCGGGAACTCAACCCACAGGATAAACACTAGATAATGTTTATCTACTATTCAAAATCAGTCCATCAACAATTTTAAATAGCATTATCTATTAATATCGAATTTATGATAACAATATATTATTTAGATATTAAGTGGTCCCATAATTATCCAACAGCAAAACCATGTTTATGTCTTTAACAAAGTAAACTTTGTAAACTCTCTTCAACGTTGCTTCTCGCTTCTAGGTTCCTACTACTGTCTCTCATCATGGGCAGCAACGTGAAAGAAGAGTTAGACAAGTCCAATCTCAACGCCTCCCAATCTGTCATCGTCGTTGTACATTCTCCCCTTGTCATATAACCATTTGTTTCCTCTGTTGCTCACATGTAAGATCAGTTTGGAATTTATTAATTGTTTGGTTAATCATGTAGCACTTAATGCCATTGATCATGTTGGGCTTGTGAATGCCCTAAAAGGTTATTCATTCGTTAGATATTGTTGTTCATTGTGATGATAGAGATCGGTAATGGATTTGTTTTCATTTTAGGGCAAATCGCAAAAAGTTACTTATTTTATACAAAATCTCGATTTTGACACAATATATTATTTTTTGGCAATTAAGTCACTAAGTTTTCTAATTTGTTGTAATTTTGACAATTTGACAGGTCAATTAGGTTGTCTGCTGACGTGTGAGTTTTTGCCAACATGACATGATGACTTGGCACAATGTCAAAATCTCAACAAAAAAAAAAGATAGTGACTTATCTGAAAAAAAAAACAGCGTCCAAATCGAAAATATAAAATAAAATGTAGCGATTTAATTGCAAAAATAGAAACACAATGTCAAAATCGATCTTTTATGAAAACTTAGGGTCTTTTGTAACTTGTACAACGTGCATTAAATTTGCATATAGTAAGGAAATTATTATTTTCTAAATGTTTTACCAAAAAAATATTTAGTATTGAAATATTTTTTTAACCCTTTATATACACTAAAATGTATTTAATTAATTACAAAAAATACAGTGTCAAAATACGCTATGCTTTATTCATTTATTTGTATAAAATAGATAAAAACATCATTATACTTCAATATATTTTTTCTCTATGGCATATTTGACCAAAGAGACGTACAAACATATATTTGTACTCTCATAATAGTTACCAATTTTAATCGAATTACTTTAACATAAAATATCAATAATGCTTAAATACAGATAGGAATGGCAACGGGTCGAGGCTAGGAAACTCAAACCCAACCCGTTAAGTTTCGGGGTTCTTATCGAGGCGCCCCATCGGGTTTCGGGGTTTTCTGTTGGGTTTCGGATATATCATATTTCACAGGGAATATAATTCTTATGATATATAAATATTTTAAAAAAGTCGTAACGAAGTTCCTTCAAGTTATACATACATACATACATACATACATACACACACACACACATACATACATACACACACACACACACATACATACATACATACATACATACATACATACATACATACATACATACATACATATATATATATATATATATATATATATATATATATATATATATATATATATATATATATATATTCATATTGAAGTGGAGTGGAGCGGGGCGAGGCGAGGGAACCCAAACCCGACCTGATACCTGGCATTCTCGGGTTTTGGATTTTTTTTGCTCGGGTTTCGGGTTGCCCCGTCGGGTTCGGGTTCAGGTTTGTTTTTACATCCCTAAATATAGACAACAAACAACAATAATGTATTTTAAATTAATCCTCATTTTAGGCAATTACTTTCCCCAGTCAATGTAAAATGGCAAAATACTTTTGATTTTTTTTGTTGATTAACAATGACTTCTATAATTAGTCGTAGTCTATCACAAATTGATGGTAACTATACTTTATAAAAATGAATGAACATTTGATCAAACACAAAAATATGTTTTGATTATTAAAAAAAAGAATTAAATTATTTAAAATAAAGTTGTCTTTGAAAAAAATCAAAATTGGTTTATAATATTAAATAGTCCTCACTCCTCATAATTAAAAATAAAAAAAATGATTTGATTTTACAAAATAAGGTAATTGAGATGATATAATTTTGCAAAAACTCATAAAATAGAATTCGCAAAATCCTATTTATAAAATTAATGGTTAACTTTTAATATAAATCTAACAGATTGTCATTTGATGATAAAGACACTTTTCATTTTAATATTAAACACAAAACCACAAATACGTATATTCTCTTTATCTACACAAAACTTGGTTAAATATAGAGGTGATAGAAATTTTGTAAAGTCAAAACGGGTTTAGATTAAAGAGAGGTATTTTATGGATCATATCTACTAAATTTGATAAATTTGATATGGAACATTTTTATTCAACTTTTATCAATATTCATAAATAATTGCTTAATAATGACTTTAAAATCTAAATATTCCAATACTAAATAATTTTCTTAGTAAAACATTTATAAAGTAATAATTTTCTTAGCATATACAAGTTTTAATCATGGTGTACAAGTTACAAAAGATATTAAGTTTTTATAAAAATTTGATTTTGACATTGTGTTTTTTTTTTTTGCAATTAAATCACTACATTTTATTGTTTTTCCATTTTGACACTTTTTTTTTTTGCAATGAAGTCACTACCTTTTATATTTTTTTTGAGATTTTGACATTGTGCCAAATCACACGTCATATCAGCATGCAACCTGGTTGACGGTTAAAATGATCAAAATTAAAACAAATTAGAGAACTTAGTGACTTAACTGCAAAAAAAATAACTTAGTGTCAAAATTGAGTTATGTATAAACTTAGACTGTGTTTGATAGTTGTTGATTGAGTTAGATCTGACTGAGTCAGAAGCTTGGACTAAGTCAGCCTCTAACTAAAACCATGTTGTTTGATTATGCATCTAACTGAATATGCTGAATGATGAAAATAACCATATTACCCTTCTATTCTAACTTTTTGTTTGATATCGGCAATAAAAAAGTATTCCAAAAAAGTTCACATACAAATGAGCATATATATAATTTTATGATTTTGAACATATAAATTTCAGCAATCTCACATACAAACATAATTTCAGAAATCAGATTTTCTAAATGAACATACAAACATAATTTCAGCAATCTCACATACAAGATGGAACATATAAACATGGGTTTCTAAATAAACATACAAACATATTTCTATTAAAGAAGGTTTAACAAGTAATTTAAGCTACATTATAGTTCTAACATGCTTATAAAACAATATCAATTGCTTAGATGTCAAAACATCTCCCATTTTTCTCTTTTATGCCATTTTGGCAAAAGTAAAACAATAAAGTTTCTAAAAACATAAACCAACAAAAACCTTGATATTTCCTTCAAATTATCAGTAATATGTTCCCAATTAACATGTAAGTACTATTTCTATTTCTTTTTCCTTCATATACGGTGGAATTACCAATTCCACCCATTTATACAATTTTTACCAAAAGTCAATATCGTCCTCTTTTTTAGTCTCCTTTTTATCTAAGTAATACATGATACAAAGTTTAACTAAAACTTGCATTTTAACTTGACATCAAGTGTTCTTGATACTTTCAAACTCTTTACAACCATGGATCCAAAAATACCATGTGAAACAACACATTGTTACAATTCATAGCTACTCTTGGATGTATTATGTTATATGAACTAGAACACCAATTTCAACTACAACATGACCAAATTTCAAATTTCCAACATTATGAAAGAACCTATAACTTCAATGTATTACCAACAAAATTCATGAGTCCAATCATATTTTAGCTTAACACAAGGTGTTCTTCACAAAATTTTGAACCAATTTAATATGCATTCAATCAATCCAAGTCAAGCATCCAAACTTCACAATCCCTTGTATTCTTAAATACATATTGTGATATAATCATAAAACATGTTTCAAATCCAACATGCATGTGCGAATTTCGAATTTCAAGAGGTTAGGGCTTACAAAAATCAACTTTTACCTTTGGGTTCTTGCCTAAAAACCCAAAATCAGGAACTGATGAGTACTTTTCTGCCCATCGGACCTTTACAACACTCCTTCACCACCCACGATTGCTTCCCATCGCACACCACCACTTACTGCCGTCGACAGCGCTATTTTCGGTGGCTGGAGGTCACCGTCAGGCATTCCCAGAGCAAATTCCTACCGGTGTTGCTTCCCATCTGTCTCTATTGTTAGAAATTGGGGGTAAAACAATGGCTTGGATCTCTAAAAATCATGTACGATCACTTTCAAATCAAAGTATTTCAATGATATAATTGAATATTTGATTGGATAAGATTCAGAGTTGATTTAGATCAGAGAAATGTGTGAAAATGTGTGTTTTTCGTACCAGGAAATGACCAAAAAATGGCTATAAAACCTGTCAAAAACTGACAGAAAATTGTCACTGGGCGCGCCACACGGGTCGTGTGATGTGTCGGTCTCAAATTACTGGGCACGTCACACGGGTCGTGTAACTCCACACGGGTCGTGTGACATCTGATAAAAAACCTTGTCGGCAATTGGCTTTGGGATCACACGGGTCGTGCGACTCCACACGGGTCGTGTGGCATCTGATAAAAAACCCTGTTTGCATTTGGGTTTGTGATCACACAGGTCATGTGACTCCACACGGGTCGTGTGATCATAAAAGTCAAATTCAAGCCATTTTTCCAAAAAAGAATTTCTGATGCATTTTTTATACAACAATATGAGCAATATTGGCCCTCCGTCCTCCTCTTCTCCCCTGAATCGTTGTCCCTTTCGATCCTTGGTCGATTACGCACAGACACAAGTGTGTGTGTCTTTGATTTTTAACAAATACGTGAAATCCCCATCGACATACTCCCGATTTTCTGACGAATACGTTGATGTCCTTACCGGGTTCTGTAGCTGGATTTTTGATCTGGTAAAGTTTGGGAGAAATGACCAACTTACCCTTGGAACATGCCTTAGTAAAAATTTCAACATTTACACTTGGAAAGGTGGGGATGATCTTAACAATTTCTATTTACTGACTTAAGTCTGATTCTTTTTATATTTTCCGTTACAGACCCGCAAACATGAGCATATGACCATTTTGTCACTTTTGGGCCATTTTCAAACCTCCATAACTCCTTCATTACAACCCCAAATGACCCAAATCTTTTTCCTAAATTTTTGTTATCTCAAATATTACCAAAGTCACCTTGATGGTTTTTTCCCAATTCTTTTTAGATTTCTAGATATTAATATTTAAAGATTTAGCAATAAGGATTTCACTTTTAGTCCTTTATTTCTCAATTCGCCCTTGTATCCTTAAACCAAATTTCTAGATGAAGTAACACTTCACATTGACTTAATATAAGGTCGTAAAACCCAAGTTTCCATATTTTCACATTCTTTGACCATTTTGCCATTACGATTACATTTAAATTCATTTGAACCTCAAACTTCTTAACATTGACATACTTAACTTTATATTCTTATTTTGTTTATTAGAACCATAGATTGTAATAGTTTCCATTCCGGGAAGGGGATGCTATACGTGGACGGCTATAAATAATATATATTAATAAACAAACCATGAATTGCAATAGGTCTATATTTTGACAAGGAAGTGTTCAAATCATGGTTATTTAAGAAAATTGTTCTATGATGATAAATGCTAAACTTTTGGGTCAAAAACCCATGCCACTCATGAGGTTTATTGCCTTATGTATATATGTTTTTAATGTTATGTACTCAGGTGGAGATGGTAAAGACTAAAAAACCTTTTGAGAGACTAGAAGGAATTACTTTTGGGAAACATCTAGTGTTAGATGATATTGAGCTACAATGATGTATTGAAGTTGTAGTACCCCACTTTTGTTATCTTTTGTAACTTATGGTTAAGGTTTTTGTTAAACCATATTTTGAACACTTGTAATGGTTGTAAACTTATTGTTAAAGTAATGGGGTGTTACAATTTAATGATTTATATTAAAATTAAATAAAATTAATATTGTTTACTCACGTGCAACCTCCAATAGGTAGAATAGGTACAATTGAGATGATATGATCCTAAATTATGCATATATTAATTGATAAACCATCGTATTAATCTAGAATTAAAAACAAATATATATTTTTATTTTCACATGCAATCATAAATAGAGGCTATTGAGACGGTGTTTTATATATGTATCTATTTTATTGTACACTTAAAACAATTACAACATTTTATAACAATTTAAATGAGAATTATAATTATTCAATAATGTTAAAGACAATGACATGGTTATTAATAGCATATATGTCAATATTTTAATTAGATTATTGTATTCTGTGCAGCGCACAAACATTCGCCTAGTTTACTTATGACATTCGCCTAGTTTACTTATGATAGAAACAACCACAGGGAATAAGGAAACCTGTTATTGAAATATTACAATAATATGAGAGTTACTAGATCAATGAATCAGATCTAGTTAAGCATAATAGCAAAATACAATAAGGTTAAATTAAAGGTCTTTTATAATTTATAGTTTGATCAAATTCGCGGTTTTAGTACAACTTTAAAAGAAAACCATAGATCGCATTTATATGGTTTCCAAATCTTGTACCAATGTTACTTCAAACGGACCCTCTTAACTTTTTATAGCTAAGTTCACTTTATAAAGATTTTTTTTTGCCATTTTTATGTCATCTCGCTTTTGTGAACCCCTAACCCCACCCTATATCATCCACCACCTAGTACTGCCACCCACCACCATACTCTCCACCATCCACAGCACCTACTAGTGCCACAGTCTCCTCCGATGCAAAATCACAAATCAAATGTAAAGTCACAAAATCAATATCATATGCATACTAAAAACCAAAACACTGGTTTATCTTTAATTTTTCATTCCAGGGCCAGTAAACCGAAAAATCAAAAGCAAAATAAAACCCAAAAATCAATTATGGAGTGAACATCATCTTCATCTTCATTTTAGGTTCACCAAATCACATAAGTTCAAGAGCAACAAATTCGAAGATCAAATCCACTACCACCGCCTGCAAAATCCATATCATTGTTTGTTGCAGCTGACTTTTGGAAAGAACAAAACCACGACCACCACCTACAAAAATCAAGATCATTCCTACAGGCTACAACCATCACTTACATCCATGGTTGTCATGGCAGCAAATGGCGATGAGTAGAATGGTTGATACATGTATGGGGTGCGTGCGATGGCAAGGTAGCATATGGCGGCTTTTATGGCAGTTGATGGTGGAGTTTAATACAAATCATTACGTGTCATCAAAGGATATTGTTTTGGCAGTAGATGGCTGTAGCGGTATCCACAAGAGATGAGAGATGTATGTAAAGTGGTGATGGAGGCAGTGTGTAGGATGGATCGGGGTTGAATGATGGGTATTAGGATCAAGGGCTTTTATTTCAGTTTTTGTTAGTTGCATATTTGGTCGATGTAGTTTTTAAGATAAAAAATAACAAAATGTAAAAAAATATGGGGTTATATTGATAATTATACTTGGATTTCTATTGGAGTTAGCTCGAAAGACCATAGGTGCAAGATTTGGAGGTCACAAAGATGCGATCTATAAACTTTTTGGAAGTTGGATTAAAAGATGCGTATTTTACCAAATCATGAGATTAGTTTGTGTAACTAAGTTTAACAAGTATAAACATCTGCATTTTATAATATGTCATTCTCCTTGGCCTAAATGTCTCTCAAAACCTAACTCTCTTCCTAACCGTTAGAATCAAATTCTCAAGAATATTCGAGTGTTGCCCCTTCCGACATTGAAGCTTATTCTGTAAATGCCTCCTAAAAATATAATGAAAACAAATTCATTTGAATAAACAACATTATCTACTAGATGAATAAACTTTTCATGGTGTCCACAAACCCGACATCCGAAAGTTACATGATTAGTTGATTACAATAAATCCCAAACTAATCTTACAATGTAACAAATGGCTTGCTCAAACTGTTATCATGAATCATGATACATCCTTGAAGCACCATATAATGGTTTTTCCCTCTTCCACATCAGCATGTTTGTAAACGTGTCCAATTACATGGACAATGATTTATGCCATGTCATCATAAGTCAAAGCAACAATTTACCCATTGGAATAATGGGTATATTTTTTAAAGTACAATAGCAACCCTATTTAAATTAATTTGAAAGTACAATGTTGTAACAAGAAAAAATGAAAGTACAATGCAATAATAAGGAAAAAATAGAAAGTACATTGCTATTTCTTGAATTACAAATCTGGTTTATAAACAGCAAAGACATCTTCATTGTGTATCCCATATATCCTGCTCACATCAAATAGACGTTTCAATCACATCTTCATTAAGTGATTCAAATAAGAACAATAGTCAAACAATTAAGAGGCAAACTTTTATGATCTTCATATGCTTTTATGTAGAGAGAATTTTCATTTGACAACAACAAAAACATACTAAATGTACCTCTAATTCATCTCTCAAGGAAGATCTTAACAAAGACACCCTACCTTCTTATTACTCGAGTCACTTACAAATCAGACTTTGTAAGTTCCTCAACAGAATTTCTGTACTTTGCAATTAGTTCCCTGAAACCATAAAACATAACAATTAACCAATAGGACATAATCTCTAAGGACAGTATCACAGTAAAAAACAAAACAGTTTGTAATGAGTTTGACATGTTGGGCAAAAATTGTAAGTTTTTGTCCAACTCAAAAAAGGTGGGACAAGATTTGGTCTTGATGTTTCGTTTGTGCAAAAGACGTAAATGCCCTTTTCATCCGCGTCATCACAAATAGCATCAGAAAGCTTCTCAAGTCTCATCTGTCAATTCTGTCCCATGTAACAAACACAACCTAATAAAATATAGCAAATTCCAAAAATAGCAGACCCCGTACCTTCTTTGATTCAGCATTTGTTCAGCTTCCTCAACTTTGCGTTTTTGTCCCTCCACTGTCTGTAAATAACCCCAAAGAAGAAAGATGATCCAGAGTTATATTATTTTTACACTCGAAGAATGTTTCTCTAAAAAAACAGGTAACATCTCGAATTATATATAAAGCAACAACATACCGCAGCTTTGGTGGAGATAGAACCTGATATAGTGTTCAAGAGCTGCTGGCATTTCTCAAAGTGGCTGCTCAATTCAGTAACCTACACGTGTAGCAAAATGTCATGGGACTTATGAGAAAACAAACAGCGCTAAGCTGGAAAATTGGTAAACTTTAGGGCTTGGATTGCAGGTTATGTCAGTAAACTGATGAAATCAATTCAAGTACATAAGATTGTGCACAGACGTTGAAATGGAAGCACGTAACACACAAAATTTTGATCGCGTTGGATAGAAAAAGGGAAATTTAAGAACACTCACCAGTGTATCAAAATGCTGATCTCGAGTTCCATTCTCAATCGCATCCGCTAAATTCTCCACCAACTATAAGAATGAAGTCAAGATGACTCGGCCAATAATCAAAATGCAAATTTTAGGGTTAGGGTTTAACGATTGAGAATAAGGCATACGTTTTGGAGGTGAAAGTGCGAAGCAAGTGATTGTGAAGTCTGCTGCTGTTGTTGAGAAATCTGATAACGTTGTTGTTGTTGTTGCTGCTGCTGTTGCAGTTGAAATTGTTGTTGTTGATGAAATTGCTGCTGTTGTTGAAATTGTTGTTGTTGCTGGAGATATAGATGATCCTGGTTGGATGGCGTGGTAGGGTTGCTGTGAGTTGCCATGGTTGGGATCATATTCCAGTTTCCTCCCCCAAACTGATCCATATTCAATGCCTGCTAGTCGAAATCTCGCACTTTCAGAGCTAGGGTTTGTGTAGGAGAAGGGAAAGCAAAAAAAAACAGTTATTTGATTTTGGTTATTCGGTTTTGGTATGGCATTTGAGGAAAATCGAATTATTAGTTTTGGGTTTATATTTTTCAAACCGGGTCCAGCTCGAATCCGGATAATGATCCATTCCTTGAATACCTAAATCCGGATAAGCCTGATCCAAATCCAATCATCGGAAATCCGAATCAACAATAATTTAAAGTTAAGGTTAATGATCCAAAATGATAATTAAAAAAACAAAATTTATTTATTAGGTCATTGAAGCTTTAATTGTATCTAATAGGTCATCGAATTTTCAAATTTGCATCCAATAAGCCACTAAACTTTCAATTTTGCATTCAATATGTCACTGAACTTTCAGTTTTGGTTTTAAAATATCATTGTTTTCAATTTTAATCGGTTAAAATTGTTGTGATGAGACCTCATGACTGGTTGTTGCCCTCTGTCGAAGATAGTAGTGACAGGAGGCGGATTGGTTATCAGAGGAGGAGAGTCGTGGGAGTATGGTCAAGGTGGTACGATTGTGGTGAGATTGTGGATAAGCTTTGAACCTGCTCCAGGTGGTAGAACTATGGATGAATTGAGGAAAATGGTCTACGCTTGGTTGGCGGAGATGGAGGTGTCGCCGGAATTGGAAAACGGTTGTTAAAATTGGAGACAATACTATTTTAAAACCAAAATTTAAAGTTCAATGACATATTTGGTGCAATTAAAACTTCAGTGACCTAATGAGTAAATTTTGTATTATTGGGTGCCATTTTATAATTAACCCTTAAAGTTATTTATCTTTAGGATGATGTTATAAAAAACTTTTAAATTTGATTGAAATATTCGATTTTTTTTATTTTCACTAAAGCCTAAACTTTGCAAAAGGAAAAAACAATTTTTATAGAAACCTGCGATATTAGGTTTCCAAGTTACCATCAATGAATTTCGCATAAAAACCCTAAGGTTTTCAAAAACAAATTATGTTCATATTATACCACCTCCCACCACCATTGTTGCCGCCAGCTACCACTGTTACCGCCGCCGCAACCACCTACCATCACCGTTGCCACCATCCACCACCATTGCCCCCCACCACCACCACCACCACCGCAACCATTAACGCCGCTGCCGCCAACACCAACTGTCGCTACTACTACAGTAGCAATCGTGGTGGTGGCAGTGGCAACAGTGGTGGTAGTGGGTGGTGTTGATGGGTGGTGGCAGTGGTTTTGGCGGGTGGTGGGGATTATGTTGGTGGCGGTGTAGTCATTGTAGTGGTGGGTGGTGGTGGCGATGGAAGACTGGAAGTGGTGGAGGTGATGGGTGTTGGCGGTAGTAGTGGTGGTGGGTGGTGATGTGGTATCACACCCCCAAACCGCAATGGCGGAAACGTTCGAGGGTGGATGACTTCATGAACAATATCATAACAAAGTTGAATAATAGTGATTTCAAGCAAAACAACTATCATTAAATAATTGCAAATGTTACACCGTTTAAAAGTTGCATGTTTCAAATACAATTACAAATGATATCAAAATAAGCAAAAACGACGTCGCAACGTCCCTTCGAATAGCGCTGAGGTTTACCTTATCAATTTCCTAAGAATACAAGTAATTTGAAAAAGTGTCAACAATTAAGTTGGTGAGTTCATAAGATTTTTGCGTAAGAAATGTCATTTGTTTGTAAATGATAGTATTTGAAAACCAAGAAAATCCAGTATTTTCTCATAAAAATGTCCAAGTCTTTAAATCCCAAAGACTAAAATGTAATATGTAAACTATAGTGTAAATTCCTTATAAATGTATGTTTCAACGTAAACAATTTATAAAAATATTAAGTTGATTATTTTCCCCGTGTGAGATACCCTATAACCATACTGTGACTAGTTGGCCTGCTGCGACGTTCTTTAGGCGTCGGAATGTTAGACATTGGGACACCTCAGACCTGCCGGTCTAGCTGTAGCTAGCAGCTCAGGTGCGGGGTTGTCAATCCCATATAGATCTATACTCAAATATCGCACTCTCTTACCGAGACTCTGGTTATAAAAATTCAGGACTTATAGTAGGTACTTATAGAAGTACTGTGAAGATTCATTTCACAAAAATGTATGTATTTTCAATCAACTTGTTTACGTAAGATTTGTATATAAAATTTATTGTAATCATCCATTATCATTTTTCCCATGATAATATAGTAATGTTTAATAATTATATAATTTTATATAATTATTTTTGTCAAAATAACCTTATGTTCATCCAATAATAGTTTATTTTTAGTGTTCCGTCGTAATAATCATATTTTTACGAATAATAACGAAATAACTTATTCAAATGATTATAAATATCATCTTTTAAGATATTTCTCACAAAAATGGTATAATAACTTGGTTATAACCATTTTTGCTAGAAAGTAATATTTCCCGGTTACAAAATCGTAGTTTTTATTAGTTTTCGTTTTTATGACGTTTATGTCAAAAATCTAGTGTTTTACACACTTTATTTATAGTCTTGTATCTTTTACACAAACATAATATGTCATAATGTTTATAATACATGGATCTAACCATTTCTCATGTCAAGATCATTTGTACACAACTTTTAGTTTTCATATTTATAACATATTTATCCAAGATCTAGCATTTTTACACATTTTATTTATAGTTTGGGAACTTTTACACAAACATAATATGTCATAATGTTTATCATACATAGAACTAACCATTTTTCATATCAAAAGCATTTTTACACAACAATTAGTTTTATGAACTTGTGTAAATCATCATTTATAGTATTTAAACATATGTAAACTTGGATAAAACAACATTTATAGTATTTAAACTTGTATTCTCCCCTAAAAAGGTTAGAAAAGATGAAAATGAGGGGTATGAACTCACCCTTGTAGCGTGCTTGGCTTAAAAACTAGGTAGTTCTTGAAAGATTGGTGGTAGGAACGAAGATCCAAGCCTTGGAGCTCGGAGGACCCTTGGACAATGCTATTAACCAAAGGTTTTTCATAGATGTTAGTGTGTGTAAATGGAGTAAAACTTGTGTAATATAGATTAGAATCACAAGGTGAAGATGTCTTACCAATTAGACTTGCAAAACCACTTGGAAATGGAGGTTTGTGGTGGTGTTTGATGGTGGCGGTTTGGAAGAGAGGAAGAGAGGGAGAGAGCCGAGAGGAAGAGAGGGAGAGGAGATGAGAGAGTGTGGCTTGGTTCAAATGAAGTGGCTAGTTCCTTTTTGGTTGATTTGGTTCTTGATTTTCCTAATATAAAATTCCTAGACTTTTTAATTCTCCTAGATTGTGAATAGTGCCTATGTGATTTTTGGTGTGATATGTTGGTGTCTCCCATGTATGGCTGCCGATGGGGGTGGGGTAGGAGGGGTGGGTGGGTTAGTTTTTATAAAAATAGCATCCTACTTATATAAAATGTGTGATTTTTATAAAATCGTAAGTCGTTTTAGTGAAATTTTATGAGTTTTTGACGAAACCAAGTTCTAAAAAATTATTTTGTATAAAAACATTGTCAAACATTTATTTTTATTGAATTATAACTCGGTGGATGTCGAAATACGCGTTTAAGCGCAGTATTCTTCCGATTTCGCGATTTTTGGCATTTTACCGGAAATTGAATTTGGCTTTGAAATTAAATACTAGATATTATTACATTCCATATTATATGAATTGTTATTTCATATTTGATGTTTAAGGCACCACATTTTGTATTTTGAGTCCAAACACTGTGTACATCTATCTGTTCACAGCGATTTAATGGTTGTAACTTTCACATACGAACTCCGGTTTCGACGTTCTATATATCCACAGGTTCGTATTTACGAGTAGATTGTTTTATGAATATTTTTATTCTCAAAATAATAATTGTACGATTATCGAATTTTTACGCTACAGTAATTTATTGTCCGTATTTTCGATGTTTACTCGATAATTGTTTTGAATTAGCATACGTAGTATTATAATATTTGATAATTCATAGCAAAAGTTATGGAAGATAACTTTTCAACACATGGATTAACGTACGCTTCGTTTGACTACAGTTGACTTTTGTTGACCAAAATTTACAATTGTCACATGTGGTAGTGTAACATCCCAAAATTTTAGGGTAAAAAAAAAAAAAATTAAACGGATACTTCAATATAAGAAAAGCCACTTAATTAATTTTGACAAAATTCCATAACTTATAAGTTTAATGAAAACATCCCAGGATTAACAAAAGTTAATGAAATCACAACATAGCGGAACTTACATTCAAAAACAGTCCTCCAATGAAGCAGCACAGTGTATACACGTCACGCCTTACCATCCATGGTACCTGATGTACCTGAAACAGTAGTTTATATAGGGAAAAGGTAAGCACGGAGCTTAGTGAGTTCCTCAAAATACCATACGATCCATCACATAACATACAACACACAATAACCATTCATATGTCTGTGAGACTCACGGGCTATCCCTGTTCCGCCTGAAGACTCACGGGCAGTTCCCGTTCTGTCTTATCGCTCGCAGGCTTTTCCCGTTCCGTCTAATGACTCACAGGCTATTCCCGTTCCGCCTATTGGCTCGCGGGCTATCCCGTTCCGTCCACAAACAATCATTATCATAGCAATAATTCATACATTTATCATAACAGGTAAGATCACCTTAGTCTAACATATCTTCCTTCCTACGCATGCAATATCACCTATAGTATAGTGAAAAAACTCACCTGATTATAGTTGACTATATCGTTTATCTTTCTCGGCTTTGTATTTCCTTCAACTTTAACTGTTAACATAATAAGAAATCTATCATTTCTTAATCCTTAACTATATTATAGTCGCATCATTAAACCCTTCAATAATTCCAATATGATACTCCATGATTTATCAAGTAAAGAACGACCAGGTAGAAGATTAGATGGGGTGGCAGGATCCTTTCAGCATTTTAGCCTTTCGGAAAATCCAACAACCAGATCCCAAGTAATCGGCCTAGTCACCGTCCTCGTAAGTAAATCAATCGGTATCATTTTCGGAAATTACGAATTGTTATAATAACGACATTTTAAGGTTTTTGTTTACTATTGTTAGAAATGAGTATAATATAATATATGTTATACTTATTAAATATTCTACTTCTTAACACAAAAACTATTTTACAATACCTAATTAAGCTATAGAAAGGTTTGTAGTTACCTTATGACCAGTCGTCGGAACCTATAACTTCTTCGCTAGGCTTTTGAGCTTCCTTCCGCTCACTTCTTACACTCTAGTGCTTAGAAACCTCTATATATTGGATTGAGATTTGTTGGTGTGGTTTATGATATGTTTTGGGGGGTATTTATACTTGAATTATTGAATAAAAAATGCATGACACTTTTGACAAAAGATTTTAATAATATAACTTTGTTGAAATTAATACCTTCTAGAATCAGTCTGTTCAAGACTGGTTTAGCCGACTTTAAACCCATGAAATTCACGTTTTTATTTGATATTCCAGAAATTTATCTCAATACCTTTCCAGGGATGTATTTTACGTATTTATACGATTTTTCTATGATTTATTATGAATTTTTGAAAACAGACTATCTAATCTGTCAATTCCGAACTAATCAGTAAATATTGCATTTTTTTTACCATAGATAATGTCATTTTCAAGCTTACTATTATTTTTGGTAATTGTACTAGACTTAATTTGTAAACTTTATACACTGGTTTGAGGTCCAAACGATTTTTCTAGAATTAATTATGATTTTTCTAAAAACCACACAAAATGCTGATTTTCATATGAAATTGTAACTAAAGTTTTTCTTAGCTTGATAACTACCAAAAATCATATAATTCCTAACACTCTTATTTTAAGTATATGTTATAATCAGGATACGGGTCTTACAGGTAGGGTGGTGTTGGTGGTGGCGACAGTGGCGGTGGTGGTGGTAGTGGGTGGTGGTGGTGGTATAATGTGATAAAATATATATACTTGGGGTAAAAATATAAAAAATTACAAACTTAAATGTTATTGATGGTAACCTGGAAACATATGATCCAGGGTAAAAATGTTTTTTTTTGCAAAGTTTAGGCTTTAGTGATATTAAAAGTCGTCAAAGGGTAAAATCAAACATTTCTGCCAAACTTAAGAGCTTTTATGACATTATCCATTACTTTTACTAATGGTTATATTTGTACGTATGGTATATTAGGATAAGGATAATGTTATAAAAGTCATTAAGTTTGACAGAAATGTTTGGTTTTACCTTTTTACGAATTTTGTGTTCACTAAAACCAAGAAATCCAGAAACCCGTGATAGCAGATTTTCAGGGTAAAAATGAAAAAAATACAAAGTTTAGGCTTTAGCGAACACAAAATTCGTAAAATGGTAAAATCGAATATTTCTGTCAAACTTAATGGCTTTTATGACATTTCCCCATTAGGATAATCATATTAAAATGTATATGTCATAGGGTTAAGTGTGGTGTTATTTAGTATCCTCTCAAATAAAAATATAGGATTCTTCAAAACTTTGAATGCCTTCTTTCTAACTTTCCCCATCCCTTTATTTCATACATCTTAAAATGGAAATTAAACAAATAAATCTACTTTGCAGAATTTAAACTTGTCAAATGTTTTTTAAAAGGCAACGGTTTGGTTTTTGGATTTTACAAAAACCGATTTTTCCAGTTCAGTTTGGTTATTATATGTAATTAAAATAATAAATATATATTGGTCCCATTGTATTTTGTTTTAGAAAATTACATGGTTTTTTAAAATTTTAGCTATATTTTTTTGAAGAAAATCATGAAAAAAATAATAACAAAAGGCTGAGAAAAAAAATAAAGATGTGAATCTGAAAAAAACTTATGGTTTGATATTTATGAAGTTAAAAAGCAAAAGTTTTGGCTCGATTTTTACTTTAGTGAAAAACCAAACCATTCTCATTTCTGGTGGTTGACAAACACTATTATATGGTTAGAAATTACGTTGTATTCTTAAAAAATATTTATTAAACATTATGTTTTTATAATTATTGTCAATAGTTTTTATAAAACTTTTAAAACCGAGTTCAAATCTTAATCTCGGGTAATTCATTTGCATTAATCCCCGCGTGTGGTGAAGTTTTTCCTGGAGCTCCCTTGGGGGAAAGTTTAGCCCGTGTTTGCGGAGACTTGAACTCGGGACCTCACCATAAAAAGGTGGGGGTGGCTACCGTTGATTCGAATGGCCGGTTTCAAAAAATCATAGTTTTTATAAAACTTTAAAAGTATGAACAATTTTCAAAAAAATAAAAATTAATTCAATGATTTTTCACGTGAAATAATAAAAATATGATTTTTTTGACCAAAAAAAAGTTTTCCTTAAGCTTTATTTCCAATGGTCAAGGTCGAATTTGGTCACTTAACGTTATGATTTGTACTAATTTGGTCACTTAACTTTGTTTAAGTCCTAAAAGATCTTTTAACCTTTTTATTATTTCTGAAATGGTCATTATGACGTGTTATAACCGGTCATAGTGACCGTTTCGGAATTAAATAAAAAGTTAGGTGACATTTTAGAAGTTAAACAAAGTGAAGTGACTAAATGAACACAAATCAAAAAGTTAAATAACCAAATTCAACCTTAATACTTTTTTTTATATTATATTATAAATACAAAACAAAAAATAAAGCTTCAATATTTTTCAAACTACATAAGACACTTGATTAATGATGATTAATTAGGTTGAATAAAAGATTGACACGGGTAATTATATTAACATGACTCAAACACATTGTGTTTGGTCAACCTAACCCTTCAACACTTTTTTTTTGTGTATTTCTAATTTTGTTTAAATAACCATATCTTTAGTATTGTTACATAACTATATCAGGAAATAGTTTTTTACCTAATAAAAATTAATGGATTTAACATTTAAATACTCTTTAAACTTGTAGGATTCATATCAGTTTAGCTAATAGTCTATTTTTAAGTAATGTGTTGAAAATAAAATATAACTTTAATTGACCAAGATTTAAATAGATGAACATAAATTAGGCATAACCATATCTACAAATTATAAATATCCCCATTGTAAATCGTGTGCATGAAAATGTTTGGTATAAATATTAAATAATTTTTTTATCAATCCATGATTATTTTTCTTTTTTTAGACAGTCAAAACATTTTAATAGAAACTAAAATCAACCAATTAAATAGAAAATCAACCAATTAGAAATCATCACCCGGTCCTTCTTATTTGTATACATAATTCTTTTTATTATTACAAAAATGAATTATTGGAGTAAAATAAACATAGAGAGTGTTTTCATGGTTAATTTAAATCACAACTAATACAAGTTCCAAAAAATTATACTTTTAAGGTTATTGCCGAGTTGGTCACTTAACTTTATAGTTTGTGCACATTTGGTCACTTAATTTTGTTTAAGTTTTAAAAGGTCACATAACTTTTTATTTATTCTCGAAATGGTCACTATGACCGGTTAAAAAAATTAAAAGACAAAATAAACACAAATCATGAATTTAAGTAACTAAATTAACCCTATTTCTAAAACTACTAATGTCATTTTAGAAAAGGGTAAACGTTATAAAATGACAACCAATAATATGTAATTTGCTTTTTACGTCACTTATATTTTAATTGTATCCGATAGGTCTTTAATTGTTTTTTAGGTTCTCATTATATCATTCAAATGAATTTTAACCAAATAAATTGACACTCAATTATATGTATTGTCCACTATAACATACAATATAGCAAAATTTATTGATTTAGGTTAATCTAGAAACTAACCTTGTATCCATAGTGACATATAATTTGACAGAATTAATCGATTGAAATATATTCTAGTGGTATAATAAAAATAATGAAAAAAGTTTAATAATCTATTAAAAACAAATAAAAGATAAATGACCTAAAAACAAAATATTTACGCTGCCTCCGTTTACCACAAATATGTCTTTTTAGTCCCTCGACTTTTAATCGCTCAACCACTGTTATCCTGATTAGATAGAAACTGCATTGAAATGTGTGAGCACTGACCACATTGGCGCAACAAGAGAGAGAACAGAATAGACGACAAGGCTATGGTGATCCTGGCCAGAGGGGCGAATTACAGTCACCATTACGCGGCTATGGCAACAAGCTTTTGCCCTGCACTCCCCCAGCACTTCAAACCAACACCCATCTCCAGATTTCCCCAAGTTTCTTTCTCTTTTAAAGTATTTTCATCTCAAACCTCCGCAGGTACTTCTTTCTTGCTCAAATTTTATTCGGTTTACTTCCCTATGGAATTGGAATTCTTAATGTGTATCGACACGTGTTTTGTGGTTGGATTATTAGTGGGTTTTGATGATGGACTAGAGTTCAGTTAATACTTCCTCGTTCCTGAATAAATTCCACTTTTGCTTCTTTTAATTTGAATTCCAACTTAGAATTGACCTCAAAGTTTAACTATACTTATACTTAATTTTCCAATTCTAATCACATTAACCTAGAAAATGGTTAATTTGTAACTAATCGGTGAGGGAGCTAGCAAGTGGAATTCATCTCTCCCAATTGTATTTACCTATTTATAATTGCATGCTATATTATGCCCATTTCACCCATCTTTTATTTTGTTTAGCAGATGAAAATCCTACACGCTTGGGCTTTCTTGGTCTCGGAATCATGGGTTCCCCAATGGCACAAAATTTAATAAAAGCCGGGTAAATTTCAAAATTTTCTACTTAAACATGTTTTCTGGTTCTATTTAACTTTTGGTTTTTAAGGATGCTAAATCATTTTCTATAGTCAACCTTTTATTGTATCTACATAACAAAAAATCTTGTTTCTTTGAATTCGTTAAGAGATGCTATGACAATGATATAATGGGGATAATATAATCATAAAATTGCTATATTTATGATATATTGATTGCTTGTTGTAGATGTGACGTGACTGTTTGGAATAGGACCAAGAGCAAATGTGAGCCTCTAATCGATCTTGGTGCAAAGTAAGGATTCATGTGCTATTTTTAATAGCTTTTTAGCAAAATTAATGATTTTTCTTCTTCTTTATGTTTGAAACATGCGATCTTTGTGAGAAGACATTTGAACCATAGATACTTGTTTAGAATTTTAGAATTTAAATAAGGCAAATTGCTGAGAATAGCAACGTACTTTACCTGTTTTATAAATATAGACAATGTACTTTGTTTTTTTCCCGTAATAGCATAATAGCAATGCACTGAGCAACATACTTATAGTTTTTATTTTACCGATAGCAACATATTTACATTTGCTACTAATATAGGCAATATACTTTATTTGTTATACATTGCTATTATCGGTAAAAAATATAACTAAGTTGCTATTACGGGCAAAAATTGCAAGTATGTCGCTATTTTTTATAAAGAAAATGTAAGTATGTTGCTATAATGGATTGGATATTTCCATTATTTGTAAGAGTATACCTTGCTATTATGGTTAAAAAAGTGTAATTACGTTACTATTATAGATAAAAGTTGCAAGTAAGTTGCTATTTTTTTATAAAGGAAAAGTACATATGTTGCTATTATGGTAAGAAAGTGCAATTGTGTTGCTATTATAGGTAAAGAATAAAGTACATTGCTTACATTTGCTAAAAAAGTAAAGTACTTTGTTATTTTTCACAACTTTCCCAATCAATAAACTACATAATCTAACTTCTAATTTCCCTTGGGATCCATTTGTTTTTCATAAAATCACATAATTGACCTCTTAATGAACATGTATTTTTTCCATTAAGATCTTAATGAGCCTAAACATAATATCATTTTATGAAGTTCTTTTATTTTTTATAAATGATGTAAAGGTGTTTTCTGTATGTGCAGATATAAGCAAACTCCAGGGGAAGTAGCTGCATCTTGTGATGTCACGTTTTCCATGCTTGCTGATCCTGAAAGTGCAGTGAGTATGTCATATTATAATTTATTTTTTTTCAATTATTTTAATCAATTTTGGCTAATTTTATAGCTTTTACAATCAGATGGTTGTTGCTTGTGGTGAACACGGGGCTGCAAGTGGAATGAGTCCAGGAAAAGGGTATATATAGTATATTCTAATTGCCCTAAATAAAAGCATATAATAATCCATTATTTAGGTTAATATAGATTACTTTTTGAGTAGCAAAATTCTCATTTTGGATATAAAATTCTCCTCAATGAAGACAAAGTAGAGGAATCTTGTGGACCAAAGTTGATGCCTTTAATATATGGTAATGACTTCACAAGGGCGAAAAAGTAATATTAGAATGAATGTTTGACAAAAGAGGGAATGTTTCATTTTATTTAAGACAACTTTGTGAAAGTTGATTATTTAATATTTTTTTGTTCTTTGGATGGATACTTGTAGGTATGTAGATATATCAACCGTTGATGGGCCCACATCTAAGTTAATAAATGGTCAGATAAAAGAAACCGGAGCACTATTTTTAGAGGTGAGTAGTTCCCTTTAGTCCCTTTACATAGGACAAAACAGGTTGTACTGCATTTGACTGCGAGTGGGACTGACATGTCAATGAGACAAAAAATTGCATTTTTCTTGTTTTAAAGCATAATTTAGGAATTTTTTTTCCTTGTTTCATTATATATGGTAAAAAAATTAAAGGGTTTTGTTCCATTGTTTTAGGCTCCGGTTTCAGGGTCTAAAAAACCCGCGGAAGATGGACAGCTAATATTCCTTACCGCAGGTAAAAAAATATGATTTTATAAATCGTTAAATTTTAGCCTCGGTATGAACATTTTTAAATTATATAAATGCCTTTTTTTCAGGTGACAAATCTTTATACGATAAAGTTTCTCCATATTTGGACATCATGGGAAAGGTACCCGATTTATAATTATAGTTTTATAATATAATCTTAAGAATATCTATATTATTTCTGCTATTGGTCCAGTCAAGATTTTACCTAGGTGATGTTGGAAATGGAGCCGCGATGAAACTTGTTGTAAACATGATCATGGGAAGGTGGTTCAAATTCATTTTCTTTTTCGATTTTTCATGTTCACTAAATTTATTTAATTGTATATCATATATTTTTCTATTTTTTCTATTCAATACCATTTGCAGTATGATGACTTCTTTCGCTGAAGGATTGCTTCTTGGTGAGAAAGTAGGACTTGATCCAACTGTGATTGTAGAGGTACTCTGAAATGTATTAGCTAAATTTATAAAATAAAAAAAGTCAACGGGTCAACCCGACCCGTATTTTTGTTTGCCTGTTTGACCGAATCCTTTTGAGCTACCATCCCAACCTGTCCTTTTTGTCAACTACACCAAAAAGATTCATCTCTTCATGTTATTTGTTTATGCAATAAACTTTTAACCAAATATAAGCAACCATTTTTTAAGTTCTAAATTTTATTCGGTGTCATTTTATTTGTAGGTAATTTCACAGGGTGCCATTAGTGCACCAATGTTCTCAATGAAAGGTCCTTCAATGGTGCAATCCAAGTACCCTACTGCTTTTCCCTTAAAACATCAACAGAAGGTACAGCTTTTAAGTCTTGTGCTAATAAACAACATTTAAAAAATATACGAAGAAATGGAAGGAAAAAAATATACGATAACGAGAGCAAAGTTGTAAAAGGTTACGACTTAATAGGAAAGCTTCTGACATTCTTTATTAAGTCGTTCTTTCTGTATTGAGTTATAAAGAAACACCTATATATAATTTACCAGATTAAATTCTGTTCCCATTAAGTCTATTAAATAAAAAAATATTTATTTTTTTGTAGGATATGAGACTTGCTCTTGGTTTAGCTGAATCGGTTTCACAACCGACACCAATTGCAGCTGCTGCAAATGAGCTTTACAAGGTGGCTAAGTCTCATGGCTTAAGTGACCATGACTTTTCAGCAGTTATTGAAGCACTTAAAGTGAAACTAAAAGATTGAAAGTGACAACAACACTTATTGTTTCTCTATGTTTTGTAATTGAACCGATAAGATCATGTAATTGATGTGTATGTGTCTCATTGAATATCGAATTTGTGGGATTACATGTATAAAATACAGAAAAAAGCGAAAATGTATGAAGAGGTTTTATGACGTTGGAGATGTAGCCTAATTCAATAATGGTTGGTGAGGTGTATTTACTTTCTTTTTTGACTTTAAAAAAAATAATACATAGACCTGTCTTCAATTATTGTCACTTTTATGATTTTGCAACTAGACAGCGGTATGATGACATCTGATACAATAATGAATCTGGTTACATGAATTTGGTTACATACGTTTGCAATTCATTCATTTTATTGTATTTTTAAAAAAATAGAACAATATTTTACTTTCTAACAGGTTTAAAAGGTTGAGAAATAATTTGTGGTCATTAGCACCAAGTGAAAGATACGGGTGGCACACAAAAATAAGATTCAAATCCAAATTCTTTTATCTATTTTATTAATGTACCAAAAGAGCTCGGTAATCTTCATTTAAAACGTTATTAAAACATCTTTGAATAAACAAAGCATAACAATAGAATAGTATATGATTACTTTTCTTAATTTATCTTTGTATATGGGAGTTTCATGTTATTGTTTATATGTAAAAGGCTACAAATGAAATGATGATTTTCTTGATAAAAGCAAAACATGTCACTTTTAGTACTCTGGCTTTTGCTCAATGGTCCAAATACACACCAACTTTTAGTACTATGTCTAACGAGCAATGTAAATAAGTTTTTGATTAAAATGATATTTTTGAAAAAAAATATTTACCAAATAACCGGTGCTTTCAAATTATATATCAAATATATATTATTTTTTAAACTAAAAAGGTGTTTTTGATAAAACTTATCTATTTTTAATTATATTATTTTGGTGTTTCTTCCACAACTATAATATATAAATTTGTCTCCTAATAAATAAATATTTTAAGGAAAAGAGATGTCATATCCTAAATTATTCGGTTACCTAAATTAGTAGGCAAAACTAAAAATATAATTAATTAATTCTTATGTTAATTAACATCATACCCTTTTATAAATAAGTGGACCACAATTGGTCATACATTCACACAATATTTTTAGTATATATATATATATATATATATATATATATATATATATATATAGACTGCCTAAAAAACCACCAAACATTATAACATTTAAAAACTTTCGGCTGACCCATCTACTTACTATGTCAAAATTCAAGAGGGAAAATGGGTTAAACATGCCATGTCGTGTTAGAAAGATTTAGACGTGTCGAGTTCGTTTCATGCATTTCCAACGTTTAACGAATACATTGTTGTATATAAAACATTAAAAAAATGGTAAAACGCACTATCTGAGTAAACCAGGTCATCCACCCTATGACCCACGTGAGATGTCAATCGCGAAACACTAGTGATATTTTGTGTGTGACAAAGGTTTAAACGCATGTTTCGAATAAATAAAAGGTATCGTACATGATATATACTTTTTATTTCCCTAATAATCTTAGTTAACATATTTCTAACATGAGAATGTCTTCACTGAAAATGTTGTACATGTCCAAGATAATTGTCGGATGGTGTTGTTGAGGATGTAGTGTAAATAATAAGATTTATAATTAATAATAACTAGTTTTCTCCCGTGCTCCGCACGGGTTTGGTGAGAGATTTTAGGTTTTTTTTTCTTTTGTAATTCTAAATTCTTACCACTGGCCATGCATATAAGCACTACAATTTTCATCGTTTAACATGTCAATCCAAAACCTTCATCTTAGATGTTAATAAAGAAATGAGAGGTCTGTTGAAGAAGCTCTTTTAAAATGAACCCTTTTTTACTGACAGCTAATCCCGCCTTCTCTGATGCCAAACTTTGTTCCGGTAATATGATTGCTGCACATAACATGTTGACAAAAAATTATAAAACCATTTTACATCAAACACCCTCACCAATTAAACCAGCTTAAGTAATGGAAACAACATTTTTTGGGGGAAAATAAAACCATCTCAACTGTTGATTAACGGTTGGTTGGATTTGGGTTCTTTGGATTCAGGAAGCCAATACTTTTGTAAAGATTTTGAAACTTTTAATTTTTTCTTGTTAAGACATTATAATGCTACAGTAAGTAGATTTTCCAAAGTACATTGTTGTAATAAGAAATGAAAGTAGGATGCTATAATAAACAATATAATGAAAGTAGGCTCTTTCTTGCGGTTAACGTTTCATAGATATAAAATCAATATAACTATTTTCCATCTCCTAAAGAAGTATTTTTCAGTAATGAACATGCCCACGTTATGATCGTTACAAAAAATGAACCAAAGTGATTTTTCAAATTAAAACACAGCGATCAAATTGCTAAAATCAGAAAAGGGTAATTGAAAGAAATAGCAACATACATTCATTTACTTGTGTATTACAAAAAGGTTAACCCACATTTTTTTTCTTAAAATCAGAAAAGGGTAAATTCTACTGTCATTTCTTTCTCTTACATGTTTATACTTTCACTTTTTTTCTTTTATAAAAAGCTACCCAAATACAGTTTAATTTTTTTCTTAATAGGGCATTATACTTGCCAAAGTCTACTCGATTATTGCATTCGAAATTGCTGTGTATTTGGATCACATTGCTATAAATGAGTAGATTTTTCAAAGTACAATGTTGTAATATGATGAAATGTAAGTAGGTTCCATTACTATAATAAACAAATGAAAATGGAAGTATGTTGCTATTTCTTGTGCATAACGACTATAATCAAATAACAATTACCTTGTATAACCAGCATTATACATTTAAGTGGTCGCATATGAAACATCAGACTGATTTTGGCTTTTCTCTCAACCATTCTACAAAATTATCAATAATCAAAGGCCATGCTTGACATGCATCATAATTTTTAAGATCTGGAAACTCTATCTGCACATATAAGTCACAAATTAGAAACCATGGAGACATTTGCTTCGTAGAATGTTTTTTGAAGGAATGGAATCTGTCAAAGGAATTGGAATTGGAATAAAAAAGGAATCATAAATTGGCATGTGTTTGGTTGGCATCTGACTGAACTTTATTTGTATGTAAGAGAGTTTTTAGGCAGAAAAGATAAGAAGGCAAAACAACATTTAGTCCAGGCATACATTCTTCTGCAGGAAATGCTGTCCGAACACTATATTCAACAAATTTGAAAGAATAAAAAAAAAGAAAAAAGCAAGAGTAAAGCTACGAACATAATCATCGCTGCTATGTGAAACAAACACCAATTGCAGATTCTAGTCAAAAAGGAAAAATGAAAAAAGAAAACATAGATGCTAACAAACATCTACCACTCAGAATTGGAAACTGATATGCATATGGATACTAACTTATATGGGAAACAAAGAGGACCTTCATTTGGTCTGAGATATACGTCTTGTATTTGGAAATGGTAAGTATCCAGACAGTCTTCCGATGCTCCATCGCTTTCGAGCTTTTTCTTGAGATGTGCAAAGAAGATCCGGGCTTCGGTTCGGGTTTTCGGATCCTCGAGGCGCTCTAGAAGTGATCTAAACATAAGACTCTGAAAGCTCTTCTAGGAGATTAAAATTGTCTTGTAGAGAAGCAGCTAACTTCTTTTTTAAATCATCTATCTCCTGCTTCGGAGATGCTGTCCCAATTGGGTATTAATGTCGTATCAATTGGATTAGTCGATCCCACACCTAAAAATTAGTCAAAACCACCAAATTAGAGAAGCAAAAAACAGATCCTAAATTAGTTATTGTTCAACAATCAAAATTGGAAAACCTAAAATTAGAAGAAATCTGAATCCAATCAAGAATGAAGTATCAGAAACGTCAGGGTATAATAGATTGCTAACACATAGTTTTCTATTAAAGAGGTGCAAACGTAATAAAAACCTGCAAATCCAAGAAGAAGAAATCAAACAGCAAAATTGGAAAACCTAAATGAAGAAAGCCAAATTGAAAAATCAAGACTGACGTAACAGAAACAGCAGAGTATAAGGAATTTGTATTACATACTTTTAAAAGCGTGATTGAGTGTGTGCACAGGCATTGAAGCTTCAGGTGTACCTGAACCCGGGGAAGGGTTAAATTGAAAAAATAGCAACGCAATAAGTTTATCATTATTGTAAGTTTGTAACTACATTTTAGCCGTATAGAAAAGCTAGATGAAATGAATATGATCTTGTAATCTGTTTGCCGCTTCATCGGTCTGTTGATTCTACTTCACAATCTGAATTTCAACCTTCACAAATTGTTTTCCACATCAAATTTTTAGATAAAAATCCATTTCACATCTATGACCCCACCAAAATATCTACAATTTGCATTAAATATCAAATAATAAAGTATACACTTATATTAAGAAGCTTTATCTGCAATTAAGAAACATTAACCGGAAACGTAGAAGTACCTTATTAGTGTTTTAAGGTACGAAACCCAAATCAGCAAGAGCAATCCTGGTTCTCCCGTTCCGGGTCAAATCTTTGTTCCAAATACTACATTGCAACATTTAGCATTTGATTACCACTTCTTTAATCATTATAAATATAAACGAATTCCACAGAAACCAAAAGAGTGAACAATTATGGACTTCAAATAATGAATATTCAAAACAAAAGTGGCATCCATCCAATGATTTGATATGAAAGTTGGTTATGAAATCTTAAATAAGAGGTAAAATGAAGATGAGAAAATAAAATAAGTAACTTGTGCATTCCATCGAATAACTTGTGTCTAACACTTTATCCCGGCCTATGAACACCCAAAACAATGAACGATGAATCCAACCCACATATTCCAACTGTCAAATAATTAATATAATACACGATATATTGATTACGTTTAGCTTAATAAAGAAATTGGTAAATCCAGATCAATAGCAGGTTTAAGGCACCATTAGAATTACAAAACGCTTCACCCAATTCCTAACACAATAATAAACAACGATCATTACTTTCACTATCCTAAAAATGGTCCGGGTTTTCATCATACAACTAATAACTAACTTAAAATTCTATATTTTTGTTAAATATTTATAATATAAAAACCACCGACAGAAAAAGGGATGTCTTGATGGAGAGAACGATATTCGCATCGATTTTGCGGTTGAAATCACTACTTTTGAATTTATAACTCAAAAAATTTCATCGAAAGTTGAACATTAGTAAACTAATGGAACAAACATTGTGTTTGCATAATCAAAACCAAGTTAAACAAATTTAAAACAAACCTAAAGGAGCACTGATTTGGAATTTATAACTCAAACAATTTCAAAGAGCTAAGAAAAAGTCAACTAATCAAACAAACTATGTGTTTGCAAAATCAGAAGTAAATTTAACAAAAATCAAACCAAACCTGTTCCTGAAGGGAGAATAAATTTGAGTAGTGTTTCTTCCAAACTCTAACCCCCTTCTTACCAAATGTTCAACCTCAGGAAGGTTGATACTTTGAAATTCACGTCTTTATTTCTGCAAGCAGTAAAATTAAATGAGCATTGATTAGATACCTAAGAACACATACATATAATTTCATGAAAATAAAACCGGAGGTAAATAGCATGGGAATTAGGGAAATCAGTAGAATCAAATGAGCATTGATTAGATACCTAAGAACGCATACATATAATTTCGTAAAAATAAAACCGGAGGTAAATAACGCAGGAATTAAGGCGAGGTAAAAAATACTTGGAGGTTGCAAGAGTTGAAGTTGTCACCTTCACCCAAAAGAAAGAACTCGGAAACTCAAAACCGGTAGGCCAATCATCACAATTGTTTTAGAAACAAAGACCTGCAATCTTTGATGGAAAAGAATTTCACATGATATTCAGAAAGATGCAAACCTACATAAAAGCACAATATAATAAAGTTTTGAAAAAACCCTTTCAATTGGATTACCTGAGGGATAGAGGGCAGAAGATTGCAGTTCTGAAGGTGGTCTGATTCATGTCCGTCTTCATTGGATTGAGTATCCGTGATGTATTTTCGAGTAAAAACAGGTACTGCGTGAGGAGTCCTTCCGTGTCTTCCTAATGTTGAAATTGAAATTGAAAGAAAATCGATCTTCAATGAGAAACAGATAAAGGGAAACTGATTATAGCAGATAATGTTGAGAAGAGAAATCGATTTTACCATAAATCGTATCTTCAAGGGAGTGAAAGAAAAATCTATTTTACCTGAATAATTTGGAATCTGCGTGGCTGAATAAGGAAACCTCCGGAGGTGCTGTTGGAAATGTAACGCCAAGGTCTGTAGTTGAATCGGGAGGAGGAAGCTTCCATGGGATCGAACGCCAATCTCTCCTTCCTCTCTCTCGGATCGCTTTTTCAAACCCCGGGAAAAAAGAAGAGACTAAAAGCGACAAAGAAAGAAGAAGAGCATTAAAGCGAACCAACCCCCTTTCTCCCCAACCCTAGCGAAATAAGAAACCAGGTGGAATGAGAGAAACGTGGAGGTATACTGAAGCGAGATCGAAGAAAGATGGCGGAACGTAATTGGTAAAAAGAACGCACCCCCTTAAAATTCCCCAACCCCCCCCCCCCCAGCAAACCTTTTAGAAAACCTACGGGTTTTAATATATAAGGTAATGAATATTTATTTTTAAAAATATGCATTCATCAATATTTTTTCAAAATACTTTTCATTCTTTGATTTTTAGTATATTAAACTTATTTATTATTTTTACTTTTAATGCTAATTATTTAATTTATAGCATAATATGTTTAGTTTATTAATTTAAATATGTTGCTGAATGTAAAACATTATCATTTTAAGGATATAACTTTTAAATTATTAATATAAAACACTTCATGTTCCAATTTAAATATAATTTTAAATGCAAAGCTTAAATCAAAATATAAATTAAACTTAAACAATGTTGAAAGACTATTTTAAATGGTTAAAAATTAAAATAGTGTTAAATATAAAACCTAAATGAAAATGTCAATTTAACAAAAAAAACTAATTCAAAGCTATTTTTATAATAATATTCTTTTAAAGATATAGTATATAAATTAATAAACAATAATAATAGTTCAAAATAACATAAGATTAGTGATTATGTTATATTACCTTGAAAAACCAATTGATCTTGACTAAAATTCAAAACTTATAAAATAAGTTATTTCTAAAGCAAGTGATCACAATAATCGTTAGAAGTTTATACTAAATAATTAACTAGTTGCATTTTTGCATAACACATAAGTATATGTTATTGAGACATGTGGTTTTAAGGGGGTGTTTAAGAGTGCTTATTTAACTTAATAAACACTTTTTAACAAAAGTGTTTATTAGCATATGTAATAAAAAACGAGTTAAAAATATATATTTAAATTAACTTATTGGTGACAAAGAAACTATAAATTGATAAATCATTTTCTAAAAAATGTTTGTTTTAGGCTTTTAGCTTATATATGCAAAATAAGTCATTTGTATTAATAAGTCATAATCAGATTTGAAAAACATATAAGTTCTAACATTTTGAAATTGACTTATTTTCTTTTAATGAAAATCATTTTTCATAAATGCATATGGGTTTTCAAACATTATTTTTAATTTATTGATTTTTTTTAAAAGTCAATAAATCATTTTTCATAAGCACTCTCTAACATCCCCTAATTTGATATTATATTATCATATAATTTAAAAAAAAATAATATATTGGATCAACTTAGTATATAATATATTATTCTATTTTTTGAACCGGTAAATCTATCTTACTCTTACTTTAATTCACCTATAAACCACCTATTCTCCCACAGGGGATTGAACCCTCAACCTCAAGGTTAGAGGGCGATGTCTTTCCACTTGGCCAAGAGGCCATTGGCAATATATTATTCTATAGTTAATGAAAAGAAAATTTCCATGGAAATCATTGTATTTTACTTTTTCAATGTAACCATCAAAATGTATATTTTTTATTTTAAACATTGAAATTTTGTTTTTTGTCTCATAAAAACCTTTACATAAAATCGTGGCCTTTGAAATTGATAAAGCAACTAAAGTTCGAAATTTATCCGGGTTAGCCACTTGAAAGAAAAAATCTCTTTTCAATTTAACTTTGAATTTGAAAAAAAAAGCTATCTTTAATCTAAAACATTATTATTCAATTATTTTTGTAACTCTCTATTAGTGGAAAAAACATAAAGTAATTTTTCGAAAATATAAGCAAAATTCAATCGTTAAACTAAAAAAATTTTCTTAATGATTAAACATAAAAATAAATAACTAATGTGGTTTTATGGAATTCGACCATGGTGAAAATAATAAATAACTATTATTTACATATATATATTCAAAAATATTTTGATCAGATAACTATTTTTTTGCGAGGAAAACTGTAAATAACTCCCGAAGGGTGAAGGCTATCCCTATCATCCATTAATAACAGTGTTTCTTCGTCTTTCCCCTCCCTCTCTTTGATTAGTGGTACCCCATTCAAGCAACACTCTTTCTTTCTCTCTCCACATCTCCATCGCCATTTTTATATACACGCCGTTTGAATCGCTCTATCCATTCCTTCCATCACCAATCACACTTTTCCCTCTTTTCTCCATCCCCTTCTCTCTCCCAATCTTTCCCCCTTTTTCTCTCTCTGTCTAGGGTTTGATTTCCCTAACTTTCTATCTTTGTTTTGTAAAAGAATAATGACGACTCCTGGCGTGAGACCCAACTTCTTGCCTCCAGGTTTGGTTTCGAATCTACAGGACGTTCTAAAGAAGAAAGGCAACCATCCTCCCGAAGAAGACGATGACAAATCGAATAATAAAAAGGATGATGAATCCGCCGTTCAGTCTTCTGCTCCTGTTGATGATTATGACCCTTCCAAGCCTGTGATTTTTGTCACAAATAGTGACGGGATCGATTCTCCTGGTCTTACTTTTCTCGTTGAAGCTCTTGCTCGTGAAGGCCTCTATAATGTCAGTGTCTGCGCCCCTCAAATGTAAATTTTTTTCACCCTTTACATTATTTCTTTTACATATCCGATTTTTTTCGATTTATATCTACTGGCTATAATCCCCTCCTTTCTTTCTGTATATGCTCTGTTGTATAGCTCATTTATGATTCTTTCTTTACCTTATTATAGAATATTATGAGGTGTTTGGATGTGCTTTTTGAATTTAATCATGTGATATCGAATAATTAAACTAAGATAATGAATAATTAGATACCATTAGGGTACAAACCTAATTTCGCTTTCATCCATGACAATTAATTTCCTTGTTAACGGTATCAAATACCAAGAACACATACGTCAAATCAAAAAGATCATTTCTGGGCGAAATCTCGCGGTTAATTGATATTTATCCATGCGATTTGCAGTGATAGATCATTATCTGGCCACTCGTTTACATTCCAAGAATCAATTGCAGTGAGCTCAGCAGAAATCAAAGGTGCCACTGCTTACGAAGTTTCTGGTACCCCTGTGGACTGTGTTTCTCTAGCATTATCTGGGGCATTATTTGCATGGTCAAAACCACAATTGGTATGTTTTTTTAGGTGTATTAATCATCAATTTTATCATAAATTTTGATTTTTGACACATTTTTCCTTCAGGTGATTGTTGGAGTTAACAAGGGTCCAACCTGTGGCAATGACATGTAATTACTTCCTCTATGGTGTTTTCGGCCATATATTTTTCAAATTTTGAGTTACTAAAATCCGAAAGTTTCAATCTTTTTGTATAATAATCATACAGGTTTTCCTCAAGTGCTGTAGCTGGAGCTAGACAAGCCCTAGTTAGTGGTGTACCATCTTTATCAATCTCCCTGAGCTGGTAAATAACATTAATTCTCTTTCCCTTTTTTAGTTTTTATGCAATAAACACATTTAATAAATCAAACCAAATGTTCACATGTTCCAGGAAAAAAGGTGAAAGCCAAGAAAATGATTTTAAAGATGCTGTTTCTGTTTGTTTACCTGTTATAAACGCAGCCATAAAAGATGTAGAAAATGGAACTTTCCCCAAAAGTTCTTCTCTACATATAACCGTTCCTTCACCCCCTTTAGAAAACAAGGTTTGTTATATATATATATATATATAAAGCTTATTACAATCTTTAAGGGACTAAAGTTACAATTTTCCATATTTGCAGGGGTTTAAGTTGACAAAACAGAGTTTATGGAGGTCAAAACCGCTATGGCAAGCAATTGCAGCCAATAGGAATCCTTCAGCTGCCCGGTTTATGTCAAATCAACCGGGCATGGGTTTGCAACTTGCACAGCTTGGTCGTGATGCATCTGCAGCAGTAAGTAATTTATATAAAATTTGTTAAATTTTTTATTACTTTATATAATTTTATTGGTTTGTTTTGTTATTTTTTTAAGGGTGCAGCAAGGCGGTTAAACTCACAGAAGAAGAACTTGGAGGTAGTTGAATCAGTTGGTGTATCGGGCAAAGTTGACCATAATCGAACAGTCAAATATTTCAGGCTAGAGGTATGCTTTTTTTTGTTTTTAATTTTAATTAATGGCGATATTATTCTAGTAATAAAATCATTTTATAATTGGTGATGCAGTTTCAAGACACCACCCAGGAAGAAACAGACGAAAATCTTGATTTCAGAGCCCTTACAGACGGATTTGTAAGTCCCTTAATTTACCGGAACAATAAAAACTAATTATTATTTTTAAAATTACCTGGTTATAAAATTTGTATTATTGTTTTGAAACAGGTGTCGGTTACTCCAATATCTGTATCTCACTTGATTGATCCAGACATTGAAAAAGCTGCATCTGAATGGATTACTGCTGCCACTTCAAACTGAAAACTGAGGTGAAGTAATTATTATCATGTATATTTGAAGAAGATGAAAATTGGTATTTAAGCTTTTAGCAATTATTTGAAGGAATTGACATCATTTCTGAGAGTTGTGTTGGTGAGGTTAGATTTTTAAACTTTATTTTTATTTATATTGGGTGAGAAAATCAATCCCCACAAGATTGTGTGGCATGTCGTAAAAGACCTTTTTGATCTTTTGATTATTTATTGCTGACAAAGTTGTCACCAATTTGTTTTTTTTTTTTTTTTTTTTTTTTTCTAAATGTAACTTTGATTTGGAATTTGTAATTTTGTAGTTGTTTGTTGTCTAAATGGATATACATACTGCTACACTTTAAGGTTTATTTATTTATCATTTGTTTTATTTAATTTGATTCCTTTTGTATGGAGAAAATGCATTTTAGGTGTTGTTTATGACTTGATATGGAAAGACTTGCGGTTTTGTCTTCCTTGTATCCATATCTGGATTTTTACTGGTATTCATAAATGTTTTAGTTAGAAATTTGTATCCAAACTATTATGTTCAAATACAAATTTTAATGCTTTTATGATTAATTATGATTGAATTTATATCGTTATCTTACGAAATGATTTGCCAATTTAAATTTTCGTTAACAACTTATATCAAATAATAAGTTTTTATATAACTTGTCATTTACTCCCGTTTTGATGGTTCAATCATCATACAAGGGAAAAAAAAGCAATCACTTATTTATTACTTAAATTGGATATTTTATTTATAAGGCACAAAAACTTGATCCAAAGAATACCTCATAGCATAATAATAATAATAATAATAATAATAATAAACAATCACATAAAAGTGCCCTGTATAGAGGGTAAAAGTTAAAATCTTGATTTGACGACTTCTGTTAAGGTGGTTGGTGCATTGATGAGGGTGACAAAGATGGGGCACATGTGTTTTTCTATAATTGCTCAACACCATAATGATTTGGCCAGGTACTTTCTCACCTAGATTAAACTTGGAGGAAGACCTTTTTAAAATGATCATATATGTTTGGTGTAATGGTCAAAATTCTTGAAAAGGAAGTTGAAGGGAAGTGTTGATGATACTTCTATCTTTAGGCAAAATGAGTGGATGGAACTAGTTATGTAATCATTAAGTGTGATCAGATCGTTTCAAGTTGATCTGTTAATATTTATTTGTCTAATATGAACGGGGAAAAGTTGATTTAAGGACCGGAAGTCCGCAACTTTCATATAAATCCCCTATTAATTGTTTTAATATAATAAATAGCTGATGTATCAAATGATCATGAAGTCTATATTATTTTATAGTAATCTATTTTTTATTAAACAATTTAAGGTCATGTATACAATTGAATACATAATGGCGGGCTTAAACCTAGTTGATAAATAGCCCCTCAAACTAGTATTTCGTGATTCAAATTTTACATGATGAGGCATTGGGGGTATACTTGTTATGAAGGCTTGTGATGACCAATATGGCACCCATCACTACCGTGAACACCATCCCGAATATGCCGTGATGATTTGTGATGTTATGGTGTGTGATCCAGATAACGATAGAGCACACACTCATTTATTATTAAATTAATATTAATTAGATAACATGATTTTGTTTGATAGACATACCAAATTAATATGATGTTATCTAATGATAAAATGGAGATGACATGCCATTATATATACCCATCATGTGTTAATTACACCTAATGATCTAACCTTGAGCATGGTTGGTGGGCATGGAATGCAATAATTTACCTCTTTTAGAATTTAAGCCCATCTAACTAACCAAAGATAAGATAAAACCAAAATAAACACATTTAAGCTATTCAATTTAAAATTTTTAGATGATCGCTCTAATTGTTATATTAACTATCAACCGATAGGCAAATGAAGCCCAGCTCAACTGGGTGGATGTGTGAGTTATATATCCACAGGTCGGGGGTTCGACTCCGACTTTGTGGAGGATTTTCCCTGGTGATTTGGTGAATGGAGAAAAGGCTCTTGTGTCATAGGTAATTATCAACCGTCCTGAGTTGCGGGGCTAAGTACCCTCAGGTGGTTATATATTTGTTCGCCGGTTCCAAAAAAATAACTATCAACGGATAAAACTTGTTCAGCAATTAATTCAATAATGCTTTATAATATGCTTTTTATGTGTAAAATATTGGTTTCGTGTGTTGGGATTGTTTAGGTGCTTTTTTCCTTTTTTTTTCGAGACAACTGCAAAAATGGTCCCCGTGGTTTGCATTTTTTGTGTATAAGGTCCCTCGACTTTTAAAATCGTGAAAATAGTCCTTACTAGGAGGTTTCTTTGTGGTTTAGGTCCCTGTCCAACTTGAAATGTCTATTTTACCATTTTTAATTTCTTTTTCCTTTTTTCCTTTTTCTTTTTACCCATTTACATTTTTTAATAAATAAATAAATAATCTACCCCCTCTCTCTCTCCACATTGATGTAAACGGTAGGGGGAGGACCGATTCTCACTCCCACCTCCTCACCCCCTTCAAATCCTTTTCTCCATAGGTCACAATTTTTCCATACGGTACCCATCCATCGTTCTCGCTTCATCCATCCAAACCGAAGACTGAGAGGGTCGAAGTTGTAGTGAGAGAAAGAGAGAGGCGGGTGTCGGAGTTGTAGAGAGACGAAGGGTAGGCTGCCAGAACTACTGCGTGGGCCGATGGCTATTTATACACAGGGACGAGAACCACCAACTGATTTCGATAATTCGATTTATCTTCATCTTTTCCCCTTCTTGCAGGTTGGATTAAAAGCCTAATTGCAGATTACGGGGTTCCCCTTATGGTCCTTGTTTGGACAGCTGTTTAGCCCTAATGCGTGGTCTCCAGGTGCATATCAGAACTGGACGATGGTCAAGGATATGCTGGATGTGCCTGTTCTCTTCATATTAAGAGCTTTTGTTCCCGTAACAATGATCGTCGTATTCTACTACATTGACCACAGTGTAGCATCTCAACTTGCATAACAGCAATAATTCAATTTGAGAAAACCACCAAACAATATTTCGTTCAAATTCAAGCAGAGAACCATCTCGATGATTTGGGCATGGTTTCTTGGTTTGATTTTTGGGTTTGTTTTGGGTATGATTTTGGGGTTTGAACATCGTATATGAGCAGGTTAGTTTCTGGGTTTGAATGGGATTACGGGGGAGTGGGAGCGGGTGATATATGGATGAAATGAGGGCAAAGTGGAGGGGCCGTCAGAGCCATATTTTGATCACACAACGAGGACTTTGTTCGGCTGCTCGGAGCATGCAATCAACAAGTAAAGGTCGCCGGCGAGGAGGGAGGCGGTGCAAATGAGGGCTTTGGAGAGAGGGGGAGAGAAAGGGTCTGGGTAGGGTAGGGTTAATAGGTTTTTATTTTTTTTTCTAATTATTATAATATATAATGGGTAGAAAGAAAAAGAGAAAAGAAATTAAAAGGGTAAAAAAAGACAATTCAATTTGGTCAGGGACTAAATGAAACATCTACAAAAGGACCATCCATACAATAAAGCAAAGATTTGGTCCAAAATCACAAAAAACAGCAAACCACATGGACCAATTTTACAGTTTTTTTTTTTTTTTTTTTCTTTTGTATGATGTTCTCTTACCAATAATTACCTTATCTTTTCACTTATACCTCATGTTCTTCATGGATATTACAAGTTTTTTTCGTCTGGGATAGGAACTTAGAAATTGTATTTTAAACAAAATTTTTGAATCTAAAAGATTACAATTACTTTGGCCGACCATTTTCATACTAATTAAAACAATAACTTTCAGTTATCATCTATTTTTATCAAGCATATTCATAATATCGGATACAATAATGATTATTTTTCTAAAATGCATGAATGAATTATACTTTGACAAAACTAACATTTTTTGGTAAATTTTAACACGTAGGAAAATATTATTAACTTTGGGTGCTAACAAGATATAGAAATAAGATTAATATATTCAAAAAAAGGACAAATCTCATAAAAACTCAATATATTTTCATTTAATTCTTAAAAAACAAATATATTTTTCTCAATACATTAAAACTCTTATATTTTCTGAAATGTCTAATTTAAGGTTTTAGATAGGTAAATCCTAAACAATCACAAATGTTAGATAACCGACTCTTACGCTTAGTTCTCGAGTTTTAGCAAATAAAGAAAAGAAGAGAAAAGAAAAGAGGGAGAGAAAATAAATGAAGGGAAAGAAAAGGAAAGTTATATATTGTGTTTCCGAGTTGGAAAAAATTAAAGGAAAATGAAAATTTTACGTGTTCCCGAGTGGAAAGTAAGAGAAATTAAAGTTATATTTAAGTCTTATTTTTACCGGCCACTTCTTTTCTCTCTGAATCCTTCCAATTCGGAAGGAAAGTTAGGAGGGATTAATATTATCTCTCATATTCTTTTCTTTTTTTTCCACTTCCTTCCGTAAAAAAACTAAGGAACATCAAATTTTTTCTTTTTCTTCTCAATTCCATCAACTTCTCTTTATTTCCCTCCTTAAATGAGACTCTTGAATATAGTGTTAAGTGTTTGATAGTTACAATCTATTAAATTATACAATTTCAGAAAATATAGAAGTTTTAATGTACTAAAAGATTGTAATATAGTGGTTTATTAATGATTGATTGAAAATATGTTGGATATTTCTGAGATCAGAGAACTTAAATTAAACATTTAAGAAAATATAGGAGTTTAAACATACTAAAAAATATTATAGTGGTTTTTTTAAGAATTTGACGAAAACATGTTAGGTTTTTCTAATATTTGTCATGTCACTATTATCCAACGAACTACAAGTTTTCATATCATTTGATCATTTGGTTTATATATATATATATATATATATATATATATATATATATATATATATATATATATATATATATATATATATATATATATATATATATATATATATATATATATATATATATATATATATAGGGAGAGAGAGAGAAAAAAAATAGTTATGTTATTCTAAAACTGATAATTATTGTGTGACCGTGTAGACCAATCAGAGTTCAGGTAAAAAAACCAGTTTCGTAATTATAGGTGTCGGTTACCGGATTTATAGGATTTTATTTATTTAAAATTAATTGATTTATATGTCAATTACTATTATGCTACTGTCTAAATTTAAAATGATTGGTTCATATTTAGTCAAAAGGTTATACAATATTTGTAAAGTTACATTTGATCTCACACACACACACATCTATATATATATATATATATATATATATATATATATATATATATATATATATATATATATATATATATATATATATATATATATATATATATATATATATTCAGAGTTCCTAAATTATGATTTTACTAGTCAAAATGGAAAATATAATCATTGAGTCCCAATTTACCGGTTATGCACTTGCCAATGTGGCCTTTTTCTCTCCTATGTGGCTTTTTTGCGATTAAAAATTTTAAGTTAAAATAAGATTTATAATTTAATGTTTTTAAAAATTAGAAATGGGAAAAATCCTCATTTGTTTGTATATCTTGAGTCATAGGTTATCATCATAAATTTTCCATCATCCCAAAATCTCTTCATCTCTTCATATGTAACACCTTGTTTTTCGGTCCATTCGATAATGCGAATTTATTAATCAAATAATAATAATACACATAACAACAACAACAATAATAATATTTAAAAAAATGAAATAATATTTCTAAAATATAGCTTAGATATGAAGGGGGTTATTTGACTTTATCGGAAACTTGTAATGTTAGATGATAAGAATATTTTGTTACATTTTATATTTATATATTTATTACCAAATTATATATATATATATATATATATATATATATATATATATATATATATATATATATATATATATATATATATAGAGAGAGAGAGAGAGAGAGAGAGAGTGAGAGAAAGAGATAGAGAAGTTCAATCGAGACTAACAAAAATGTTGAGATCGTAAGACACGTTCTGTATCAATCAATTTATAAAGGCATATTAGTAATTATGTATTTTAATTAAATTATAACAAAATTATAGTTTCCTAAAATCTAGGATTCTGATTGTTTGTTACCAAATAAAGACTAATAAATTAATTTTTATTTTTTAATAATTTCAGATTATATAGCCTCACTTTCTTTTACTTTTTTTATTTTGATAATAGATAGTAATAATATTTTTCCGTCAAAATACTTTTTTTCCTTGTATCATTTGATTCATACGATTTCATTTATAAAATGGTTATAAAACACAATGCAAAGTTAAAAAATGTAATATATTTGTAATCATGAACGGATAAATCATAATGTAGATATAAAAAAATACGTGTGTAATCGTAAATGAATATAGAACACAATGTAGATAAAAAAAATACAATGTAGTTTTAAATCATCGATGATTACATCACAACGTAGACAAAAAATACAATGCGATTTTAATCCTAAGCAAATATTGGGAAACCGTGATCATTGTTATTGTTGGATTCACACCTGCAAAATCAAGTTCAAAGATATTAAAAAAAATAATGTACATACTATATTAAAGTTGCACAAAAAGTTATAATCGTTGATGATTAACAATAGAGTTTATATGTTCATGTTTTAATAATTAATAGAAGGTGGTTGTTATAGTGGTAATCATCAATGATTAACACTATATTTCTATAGTCAAAAATGAGTTTGCAATCCTTAATCATTTATGCAGTCATAGTTATAGTCATAACTTATTGTAGTTATAATCATAAATGATTATAGTTATAATCAGAGATGGTTATAACTTGTGTTTTAATCATTTATACAATCACAGTTATAATCAGAAATGATTATATGTATAATCATAAATGATTTTAACTTGTATATCAAACATTTATTTAATCATAAGTATAACCATAAATGATTATAACCAATTAACTAATATATTGCATTCTTCCTCCTACAAGTTGCTTTATTGTCTTGTTCTCTCCTTTTTTCTGTATATTAGGTGGTGTCGTAGTGGTTTCTTATTAATATTCAAAATTGGAACACAATATTCACTGTCTACTAATAGTTCTTTTTGATAAATGATTGTTTAATAAGATTACAGTTCCTGTGTGACATTTATTTGAACATATTCAAAGGTAGAATTCAAAGAAAATATGTTAAGAAATAATTGTAACGTACTCCAGTCTCTTCTTTTACCTCTCTAAGCGCAACATCACATATATCTTCACCATGTAGGGTTTTTTTTATCTTTTAAAATACCAAAATGTTCTTAGACTTAAATAAATTTATGTATTGAATAATCTAGCAAAAGCCATAGTTTTTATCCACATTATATTACAAATAACCAAAAGAAAGTTCACAAAATAGAATATATAAAAATGGTCATTCACATAATCGATATCATAGGAAATATACTATCATAAAGTGCACATGTATAACAAAACGACTAGAAAATTAACTAATACAACAAGCTTCATTTTGTAAGTAATATACGAATGTTAACTAATTGGAAGAGAGTACATGTCCATTTCCATCCATGACACAAGTATTAATGCCTACACTATCACTTGCATTAGCTGACAAGTATTCGTAGTTTTAGGAATCCTAGCCATCTCCAACCGTCGAAAGACCTCATGCCGCCATGCTTCGCAACCAATAGTGAATTAAAACTAGATACAATAACTTGTTAAAACAATAAATAAAAATTAAAAGTCATGGTCATCAAGATCTGTTGTCGAAACAAAGAAAATTACTAATAAAGATGGATGTGGGTTATTAGGTTTTGAATGGGCCCTTTTTCTCAACTGAGCTAATAAATTTCAAACTATATATATATATATATATATATATATATATATATATATATATATATATATATATATATATATATATATATATATATATATATATATATATATATATATATATATATAACTATTATAATAGAGGTCATTCATGAATGTGGATCAAAATAACTCAAATACTTGCACCATATTGATTTGAAACCCCCAAGAATTTTCAACTTATACTATTTAATGTCTTTGTTAATTGATATGTTGTGCATATATAAGAATACTATTTACACACTTGGTTACTCAAACCTTTTTTTATTCTCTTTCAAGCATGTTAGATCCATGACATGTGTATAATATGAGTGATAACATTTCAAGAGCTACAATTAGTCGAAGCTATCAAGTTCTTATTGTTACCCACATGTTCATATGGAGGATCCCATTATAGATCTCGCAAAGAATCAAACTTGATGACAATCATTTGATTTTGTATTAAACATGCATAAAGATTCATCGGTTGGGTTGCATGGCGTTTGGAAGCCAATTGGAGAAAGAAATCAAACGAGCTCTAGGAGGATTATGCGTGTATATCTACGATAAAATTGAAGCAAGTGGTTTAACTTCATTCTTTGTACATCTTTATTATTTTTTACTTTCTTTAATTTTAAGAAAATTTGTATGGTTTGGGCATATATATTTATGTTTTGAATATTGATAAGTCTCACTTCATGTTTTTATTATACAATAATAACTTAGTAAGATTTTGTATTTTTTTTAAACAAACATATTACAATACAATCAACGTTTTTATTTTATGGAGTATAAACACAAACAAAATATTCATGTTGAAATATTGTATTGTGCAATAAATAGTAATTGCAAAACAAATTAATAACCATGTGTTTATTATATTTTTATATGTATTTTCATTGAAAATTTGTAGTTTCAATTTGATGTGGATAGTATATAGTAATTACAAAACAAAATAATAACCTGAGGGAATGATAAAAAATAAATGAATGATAAAAACAGTTCAGGAAATGTATAAAATGTTCTTTATTTATTAAAACAATAAGTTGTGTTGAAAATTCCAAAAATTAAACGATATCATATTATTGATTTTTTTGCCATACGAAATTCCAATGTAATATAATGTTAGAATTAGATTATCATATTATTTATATAGTTGACTAATTACAATTTGAATATTTTAATCATACTTAATTAAGTCATAAATATTTATTAACTATCATAAGTAAGAAAGCCTCTTGAGTTGCATTATTTAATTATAAATAACCATTAGTTAGAATTTGAAGAGTTTTAGTAATCTTACTAATACAAATATAAATAATACGATTTGATATAATAACACATAGTCGTATATAGATTATTTTATGTAAATAATATAAACAATATTAGATGATTATAATTAAGTTTTTAATATTAGATTTTGAGGTTCTTAACGTAATATTTTAACAATATGCTTATTATAAAAAATATTATATTTATAAAATGGTTGATTTATTATAAATAAATTGTAATGCAATATTCAAAGAGAAAAATATCATATTATTATTTTTATTTAATTAAGAAACAATCATATATATATATATATATATATATATATATATATATATATATATATATATATATATATATATATATATATATATATATATATATATATATAAGATATCATTTTCCTTCAACCATATTGTTTGAAACTTACATAACTTTTCAAATACTTTTTAATAGTGAGTACTAAATGGTCTATTTATGTGTGATATGTGTAAATAAATTGAAACATCTATCTAGAAATTTGTATTCTATAACTTTTGATGGATATATGTGGTTTCAAAAAGATTGATTTTAATTTAACATTTCTTAATGATTGTGGTTTTCTCGAAACTGTTGGACGCTTAAAACACTTTATTTTTATGTCTATCATCATCATCTTTTAATGTTTAGACTATTGAATTTGTTTTTTCTTAAAAAATGTTAGATTCAATAAAAAGTTGCATATTTTCAATTAATATTTGTTTACAGAATATAAATACGAATACACCAGAAACCCAATAAAATCAATATATAGAAAACCAGTAAATGTCTGATTTCCTATTTAATTTCTATAATCTAAAAATTTAAATATGTTTCACTTAAAGCGTTATATTTAATGCAAAACTACATATTTTTTAATTAAACTCTTTTATAAAACTGTAATACAAATACATGAAAAAACAAAATAGAGATTTGCAAAAATATGTAAAAGAATTCATAAAACAGCTAAATGAGTTTGTGTATTATTTATTATCTATAAACTATATAAAAAAATTTATAATTAGAGTAACACTTAGAATTTCAAACTCAACCATCGTACTTATATTTATAATCACAATAATAGAATACATAAGTGCTTCTAAAACAAGAAACTAAAATCATCGTATTTCACAAATGTCTTATTAAACTAAAAAAATTAATAAAATATATATTAGAGTTCAAACAATTTTGTTGTTCATGTTTTAACGAGAATAATCATGTTTGATTTCCGGGAGGAGATAAATACGAGTCATGCCTACCTTTTGAAGAAGAAGAAAAATATTTTTTTTATACATGACTCAATTTAATTCAAATATTTAATTTTATTCGATTAACATAAGTGTAACCGAAGTATCATAACTTAAAACCTCTTGAGTTGTAGTGGTTTTAAAATAAATAACATTGGTTGGAAGTTAGAGAGTTTTGATGCTAAAGTGAACTTTTAATATAATTAACCAAATTTTATTAAATATGTTGTTTTGTACAATTAACTAATTTTCACTAATTAAATTGATTAAACCAGTGATTTTTTTATCAAAAAACATTAGAACGTCATTTTATAAGTTATTTCATACTAAATATATGTACCAGAATAAATGTTATTTTAGTTAGGTTCAATGCAAATTACATATTTTAAATAAAAACTATAAAATATTGTAAATATACAAAAGGTTTCTTAACCTTCCATTTTAGTAATAGTCGAGTTGTTAAACTTTTAGTTAAATAATAATTTTATCAAATGGTATAACGTCTACCAAGGTTGTTAAGATCGGGATCTTACACAAGATCGTTTTATGCTTTGCAAGATCGTGATCGTAAGATCGGGATCGGGATCTTAAGATCCTACCAATGAAGTAGTCTTTAACTTTATGCTTAATGTCATACTTAGTGCAATACATGTTATAACTTAATCTATACTAAAATATCGATGATAGAATCAAAGTTAACTTCTTAAACATGAACAATGATTCTTTTAGTTAGAAACCGCAAAAGTTAATAAGAAAACATCTTTAGTAGAAAAATAAACAAGTTCAACATGACCAAACACAACTAGAGGTAGGATCGGATCGTATTAAGATCTTAAGATCATACTTAGGGTTCTAAGATCCTAGTATAGATCTTGCTTCAGTTAGATCCTACTGTGATCAGGATCGTTTTTCAATCGAAGGATCTTAAAATCGTAAGATCTTAAGATCAAGATCGGGATCTTAACAACCATGACGTCTACTACATCCGAGAAAGATTTCATGTATTTATATTGAATGAGGAAAAAGAAGAAATTTTTTTGGAAGATGCAATTCTATACAAGCAAGATCAATTTGATGTCTACCATATTCGTTTCCTTGAAAGTTACACCCGAGAGACTAATAAGCCAAACAAGATCATATTTATTTTCATTTCATATCAAAAGTTGATGTTTTTTATAATATATGTTGATTTTTAATTTTTGTTCTTTTACAAAAATTTGATATGTTATAACATGTAACTAAATAAGCTAAAAAGGATGATACACATTTTAAAATAGATATTATGATTACATCATTTAGATAAATTGATATCATATGTGTATTACGAACGAGATAAACATATCTCAAATCTTATGTAAAATATTTCGCTTCTCGATATTCTCTATATTGTTTTAGTTTCTTGAACTTTGTATTATTTAAAATAAAACATGTTGACCTAAAGTTAGTTATTAATTAAAAATGTTTGTTGCAAAAAAATAATAATAATGATCACATGTATAAGAAAGTTGTGTATTAAAACTTACTAACAATTAAAATATTCATTTTATAATAATTATAATTTGAAATGAAGAATACATAAAATAGTTGTAGCTATTAAATCTCATCACATAAAATATCATTTATCTCATGAAATTTCATGATGAACTGAGAGTTTTATTATCATATTGTTCAAAATAATAACAATATTTTATTATCTAAGAATTATGTTTTCATACTTGAGTACAAATATTGTATTTATAGCAAAATATAGTTCAAATACAATTTTCAACTTGCTTATAACTAATTTACCAAATTACTCTATTAATTAATTTGCGTAATATTACGCATTTGGTGTAACGTTTTTTGGTTTCCTTTGTCACGCTGGTTTATATGTGGATCCAATTTGGATCCACTTTTCTTTTTCGCCGCCCCATACACGTTTCCAGGTAAACCCTTCTTTTCTTTTTTTTAGACGGTGCATTCCTTCTGGATTTTGCGTCTCCTTCTCCACCATGCTACACCTTTCTACCGCCTTCTCACATCCAGCTCACGTCGATGAACAGGACGAAGGGTAACACTTCCTGCTCCTCTGTCAACCGCACTTCACTTTAATCCTCACTTTCTCTCTCTAGAACTCGATCGAGAAGACTTCGGCTTGACGGCATCGACAAGGTACGCCATCTCTGTTTCTAGGGTTACCGTTATCTTGCATTTGAATACTCGATGAAGGTTATGTTGTAATCAAGCTAGGGTTTGCGATAACGAGATCTGTATGTTGCTTCCCAACTTCTCCCCCATCAGAGCTGTAATCAAGCTAGGGTTTGCGATAACGAGGTCTTTTCCGTCAGCCATCTTCACCTTCTGATTAGGGCAACGATCGACGGGTAAAGATGAGAGTCTTTCTCTAATGTCTGCAACTCCAGGCCGCCCTTTCTACTTTCAAAATAGAATCCACGGGAATCCCTTCTCCCTTTATTAAAGAGAGGAAAAGGAGTCGATAGAGAGACATCAATCGGTTCTTGGCAGGTACGTGTCTAACGTATCAGGTTCAAACGGGTTTATCTTTCATTGAAGCGATTATAGGTTTTATTTCTGATTTTGGTTTTCCTCTTATGGTTAAGGTTTATTTGTTGATTTAGATATCACTTGATTGTCGATTACAATTTTAGGGATCGCAAGGAAGAGTATGGTGGAAACCATAGTGTTGGTGATGGTTCATGTATTTGGCAGCATCTAGGAGGTAAATTATATCACATATGACATATCCATACATTACAAACTATGTTGATATTGTTTTCTGCGTACATGTATTAATGTTTTCTATCCATGGTTTTACCCTTTCTTTATTTTGATTTTCAAATGTATTCATGGAGTTTGGCACTTAATGGAATATTGTAAACTACATCTCCATTGTTTAAATGTCTGCAGGCCAAGTATACATATATTGATAATTTGATATAGTTGGAAGACCAGTGGTGGTTTTGGAATGAAATATCTACAAAATGTTACTCGGGTGTAAACACTTCCCTTATCGTATTTAGTGATCCTATAATTGTGAGTCAATTAAGAGTTTTTAACAAACTGACGGGCCCTTAAGTTTACATAAATTTCCAGAAGGAATGGCTATTTTTCTTGGATCACTCAAGGTAAATATATAATTTTAGTAAAAAAAAATTTAATGAATAATTGTTTATGCTTATTTCATGTTTCTTTTGAAGGGTGTTCATGTTGGTATTAACTTGGCTTTAGCCATAGCTTTACACAATATTCCAAAGGTAACTTTGAAGTCAAGATTAGTCTTTTTTTTAATCATTTTGTATATTTTTTTGTCCCTACTGGGAAAAATATTATCTTAGGTTAATTTAATTTTTATGGTTAACAGGGTCTTGCTTTGCACTTCCTGTTTATTTTGCAACACAAAGGTAGATAACCATTGGCTGCATATAAATAAATAAATAAATAAATACATTTATTAGGTACCCCTGTATCATGACAAATGTAAGTGTTTTACTAAATGTAAAATGTATAACGGTTTAATAATAAGAAAAATTACATGAAAAACCATTGTATTTCTTTGCATATTTGCGGTTTAATGAATATGACCTTTTTTCCAATCAAACCATAAATTGTTCAAATATTTTTCCAAATTAACCATTTTCACATGTTAGATCCAGTCAAATTGGTTAATTTGGAAAAATTTCTGAAACCATGGTTCAATTGGAAAAAATAAAGTAGATGTGTGGTTAAACCGCGTAATTGTTCAAAATATAATGGTGTATTTGTAATTTGCCATTAAATAAAATGATCAAATTGTAAAGATTATTTTATAACATTATATGGTAACAAAAGTTTGGTTGTTTTAGCAAATTGCAGGCATTTAAACTTGCAACAGTTTTTGGGCTTGCTGAGCCATTGGGTGTCATTATTGTAGGTATGAAATTATGAATAGTAACTTTTGGTTCAAATTTTTTTGTTTTATTAATTTAAACTACAAATCTAAATCATATTTCCAATTATAGGTAAACATTGCCAAATTCAAAACCCCTTTTACGTTTTTGTGCATTCAATGTTCTACCACCTACTCAAATTTTTTTGTTTAACTACTACTGATATATTTCTTTTAGTTTCACACAGATTATAGTATCATTGCATTATAACATTGAGGTATATTTTGTTTAATTTCACAGGTTATTATCGGTAAAAAAATGTAAGTATGCTGCTATTATGGGTAAACAAATTAAAGCACATCGTTATCGGTAAAAAATAATGTACATTTCCCATTTTGGTGAAAAGAGTAAAGTATGTTGTGGTTTCCTGTAATTTACCCTAAATCTTACGAATAAGATATTTTTCCTTTCCAGGCACTGTACACTGGACTTGGCCCTGTAATTTCTTTTAACTTGAAACGGCCTGATGGTTCTTCGGTTTGTCATCGTGAAGTGGAAAAATTGGCTTCTTTATCTGGAATTTAACTACGGGTAACATTTATAACATAAAAATTTATATTTTATATATTTTATTATGCTTTTTACATATTTTCTACATGTGTAGACATGATGCTTTTGTAATCCTGTTGCATGTACCAACTATCTTGGTTTATCTCATTCACATCTTCTATCCAACATTTAGGTGAGTCAGTTTACATATAAAAAACAATTTAACAAAATAAAATTAACAATTGTTTATATATATAATTTGTTAGGCTGGACATGTATGTTGGGATGATTATGATACATTAAACGCGAAACTAACTGCAACTGTTAAAGTATCTTTTGGATATATGTCAATATTTGAAGATACTTGACAGTGTTGGTCCTTTTGACAGATTTGGTCCTTTTGACAAATTTTATAATTTTGTTTTTATTAAAGTTAGAATAGCCATCTTGGGGAAAATATTTAACGAAACAACGAGTTAAGTGAAAAGAATTGGGTTAATGTGTTGTAGCATACTAACTTTTACCTTATTTGACATGTTTATTTTCTCCTACATACTCCTTTCATATTAACAAATATTATGAAATTTATTACAAAATGTAAGGAAAAATAATTATTTAATCTAATTTACACAGTTTGTTTAATTTAGAGAAACCAAACCTTTACATTGCGTTTTAAAAGCTACTGGTAAAAACCTAAAAAACACCACATATTATAGCAGAAAAATGTCTTTTTTTCTGATTAAGATGTAATTTTATAGAAAAATGTATTTTTTTCTCTGATTTTTAATTTAATTTCATTTAAGATTGTACGTGACAGGCAACATCTTCCATTTTTGGGATGTACAGCAGCTTTGGTTTTATTCGTTGGGGTCATAAAACCTCATTTCTCCTTGTACGACTGCTGTAAATTGTCGGTTTAGTCGGTTTTCAATATTATAATTATTGAATCCATTGTTTGTTTCCAGAAAAAGGTGAAATTGGAGGTAAAGCAACCGAGAAATGACATCCTTATGTAGTCGGCCATCTATATCAGGTAGTGGACTCTACCTTTGAATCCCAAAGGTAATTTTTATGTTCTTGAATCAAACTCATATGAACCGACTCTTCTATATCAATTATTAATTTTTTTCTTCTTTGTCTTAGCCTGTCTTGGGTTTGTAAGATAACAAAACTCTAATTTTAGTCGATGTTGCTCCAATTTAGCCTTTTATCTGATTCAATATGGTATTCATGGAACTTTTAGGTCATTTTATACCAACTATTTTGTAAGAGTTTGGAAGTAGGGCTGTATCTTGATTGCCTATGAAGTAGTTACTGCATGTGATTGACTGCCACCGGAGGAAAGGTGTCGTTCAAGGTTATTCTCACTTCCGATCTGAAGCTTTCTTTTTGAAGCGTATGTAACCGATCACCTTTTTCTCTCGTAGGGTTCGTGATTTCCGTTCAATTCCTCCAACGCCGGTAAAATTTCGCTGTGTCCCTCTCGCACTTTTGATTGCCGGGAGAGTTGCGTCGGAGACATCTTTATCTGAGGAGGAGGCTTCGTATTCTTGACTTGGGATAACGGACCCGTGCTCCGGCGATCCCCAACCCGTGCGGAGCACGGGCCCCTGCTAGTTATATTTTAATTTTTGTAAAATCATACAACACCCTACAAAGAAAAACGACTATTTGTTACTTTTAATAATATATAATCTTTTAATATTTTAATTATGTAATTGTATTATTGCGCGACGTCGCGGGCATTCACCTAGTTGTCAAACATATGGGTCTGAAACCCATATACGTAAACCATTTCATGTTGTTTTGAATTCAATTTTGACAAAACTTCATAAATGGTCATTGTTGTTTCTTTGAACCGAAACACAAGAAAATTAATTTCAGAAGTTAGAAGAAGCGTTGCGTCAAGCTCCTATTTTGGTGTTTCCGCAAGGGAATTAATATTTTGTGGTGTATAGTGACGCATCAAAAGTGGGTTTAGGGTGCGTTTTAATGCAAAGAGGTCGCGTAATCGCTTAAGCGTCTCGACAATTGAAAGATGCGAAAAAATGATACCCTACTCACGATTTGGAGTTGGTGGCTATTATTTTGACATTAAAATTTGGCGGCATTATCTTTACAGAACGAAGTTTCAAATTTATACTGATCATAAGAGTTTGAAATACTTATTTGATCAGAAGGATTTGAATATGAGACAAAGGCGATTGATGGATTAATTAAAAGATTACGACCGTGAATTTTTATACCACCCAGGAAAGGCGAATGTAGTGGCAGATGCATTAAGTCGGAAAGAACGTCCACTTCGGGTGATGTCGGCAATTCTTGATGTTAGGGGTGAGCGTGGTCCTGGTACCGACCCGACCAAGACCAAACCCGAGCAGGACCGAGATCGAGGGAAGACATTCAATGGAACCGAGTACTAACCAAACTATGGGACTTGGTCTTGGGTTCGGGTACGGGTTTGCTCGGGTTTTACCCGAGTAGGACCAAGCATAAAATTTTCAAAGGCCAACATTATAATCTTAATGTCTTTTACACTTTCAGTCGGTTCCGTACCCAAGAACCCGACAATACCGAAGGACCAAGACCAAGAAAGACCAACACCGAATTAAGCCACATATACGGACCGAGTACTGACCAAGTAACATGGTCGGTTCCTTATCTCGGGTCCGGTTCCTCAGTTCTTGGGGTTGGGCTCGGTTTCGATGACCATTTGCACATCCCTACTTGACGTTGTGAACCGTATTCCTCAATTGATTAAGGAAGCCCAAATCGAAGCCTTAAAGCCCGAAAACCTGAAAAGAGAACGAATGGTGGGATATGTGAAACAACTTGGTGAAAATCCTTATCAGACGAAAACTTTTGGAGGAAGGGTGTGGGTCCTAAAACATGGTGATGTCCGAAAATTGATTTTGGAAGAAGCGCATTGTTCGAGATACTCGGTGCATTCCGGAAGTACCAAGTTATACCGAACGATTAAAACTCAATATTGGTGGCCCGAAATGAAAAGATATGTGGGACGATTTGTAGAAAGTTGTCAAATGTGTTTGCAGTTGAAGGCGTGTCACCAAAAGCCTTACGAAAATATTCAACCGTTGCCAGTTCCTAAAAAGAAATGGAACGAAATCACAATGGATTTCGTTACTAAGTTGCCTCGTACACCGAGTGGTCATGACGCCATTTGGGTCATTGTGGATTGGTTGACTAAATCTGCAATTTTTATTCCAATTCGAGAAAATTACATGATAGAAAAACTTGCCAAAGTATTTATCAAAGAAGTAATAAGTAGACACGGCGTACCTGCTCCTTAGTTTCGGATAGAGATAGCCGTTTTGCATCCTGATTTTGGCATAGTTTACATGAGCAAATAGGGACCAAGGTGTTGATGAGCACTGCTTATCATCCCCTAACCGATGACCAAAGCGAACGTACAATCCAAACTTTAGAAGATATGTTGAGAGCATGTATTGTTGATTTTGGAGGTAGTTGGGAGGATCATTCGCCATTAGTGGAGTTCCCTTATAACAATAGTTATCATACAAGTATTCAAATGGCACCATTTGAAGCCTTGTATGGAGCACCATGTTGTACTCCTACATGTTGGACGGAAGTGGGTGAGAAACCATTGGCTGGACCGGAGATTGTGTCCCATATGAAAGAAAATATTAAGAAGATACGAGAAATATGTTGATAGCTTAGAACCGACAAAAACAATATGCCGACAAAAGACTTAAGCCTTTGGAGTTTGCAGTGGGTGATATGGTTATGTTGAAGATATCACCTTAGAAAGGTGCATTATTCGGTTTGGAAAAAGAGAAAAATTGAGTCTAAGATTTATTGGTTCTTTTCGTGTGATTCAAAGAGTTGGAGCAGTGGCGTATAAATTGGATCTTCCGGTGGAATTACAAGGAATACATAATGCTTTGCATGTGTCTAATCTAAGAAAGACTTTATTTAAAGAAAGTCAAATATTGGCCTTAGAAGATGTTGAATCAGATGATAAGTTGGGTTATACGGAGCAACCAAAAAAGATTTTGGATCGTAAAGAAAAGAAGTTGAGAAAGAAAACCGTACGACTAGTAAAAGTGCAATTGAAACATCACAAAGGTGCCGATATGACGTGGGATTTGGAGGATGAGATGAAGAGCGAATTTCCTCATTTATTTGAGAAGATTCAGGGGACAGAATCTCTTTAAGGAGGGGAAAACTTGTAACACCCCAAAACCAGAATTATACCTTATTTACATGTTAAACAGAACATTAGCCTATAAAATGAAAGCTTAAAGAGGACACCAATGAGTAGTGGAAATCCACCAACCTTTAAATGGGAAAACAATATTTTTAAATCGGTTGAACCGTGGTTTTGTCAGGATTCAGTTTTTTGCCGAGTCTTAGTACCTTATAATGAACTTGATTTTTTATTTAGTTTAACCATAAACCAAACTGAATAAACCGAAACCGATTTAACCTAACCTTATTTGATTTGATTACGTTTAATTTAGAAACATTAAAAAATCAATTTAACCGGACCAGTTTAACCAAAAACCGAATTAATCGGCCGAATAACACCCCTTAGTCCCGACACCATCATATTTGAATTACAAAAGGTTTTTAGTTATGGATGTTAAAGGGGAAAATATAAGCTACAGGGACATAATTTTGAAATACCCAGTACTTCAGGGTCTATAGCAAAGACTTTCTCGTTTCTACAAAATTGAGATCGCCGTCGAAAAATCCCTCAATCTGCCGTGAGCACTGTCCTCTCTGTTTGGCCGGTAAAATGTCGTCTAAAACCCTAATTCGCACCGGAGTTTCGCTGATGACTCGTATTACGAATCCGGTTGTACATCATGACCCGGCTCATAAGTTCGTTCCTCAGATTTTTGGAATGGCAACGAAGCTTTCCGCCCCACCGCCATTTCCATCTCTATTGAAGCTACAGAACCCGCTGAGTTTGATCCAAAACGACGCAGAAACCTTAAAAAGAGTTTCTGCGGAAGGGTTCTTGTATCCATGCGGACTTCCTTCTCTCCGGTTCTTCCTCCCTGACGGTAATTACCTGTTTCCCGATATGAATTTGTGCAATATATGTTCAATTGAATATATAAGCTAATAAACTTAGGAAATGGTATAATATTGCTGAAAACTGTTGCGATTTAAATAGATGTAAGAATTTACTGAACAAAGTAATAAGTGTCGAATTTATTAATTTGCTGTCTTCCAGACATTGATGAAGTTTAATTAGGGTTAGGGTTTTACAATTACAAGGAATACATTTGTAAGGCATTATAGTAATTCGGGTTAGGGTCTCATATTAGTTTCTCTTTTGTGCATATCTGTTTCAGGAGATGATTCATCATCAAGTGAGCCATTGTTGTGTATCAAGAGAACTTACCAGCCTAGCAACCTAAGGCGGAAAAGGGTTCATGGTTACTTGGCTCGGTAGATAAGTTTTTCGTTTGCATACACTTTTACTTCAAACTCGCATGCTGGTTGCTAACAGCAACTTGATTGAAATTTATACAGGAAAGCAACTAAGGGAGGAAGACGAGTTATTGCTAGGAGAATTGCCAAGGGTCGCTCCAGAATTACAGCCTAAAAAAGGTTATGTTAAACGTTTGGATCATTTGTAATGACTATCAATGTCTAAAAGTGATCATATCCTTTTGCAACTATCTATTAGGGTTTTTGAGAGATATAGCATCATGGTGGTATTTTGCAGAAATTTATGTTCTTTCTTTTTGGTGATTTCAGCAATAACCAAGTTTGTCCCTTTTTTATGTAAACCGATTAAAATTTGGGATTACTATCCGGGGTGAAAATGGCTGTCATGATTGTAGGATGGTTAGGTTGTGTTTGACGCGTATAAGCTGACTTATTTTTTAAGTTTATTGCAATGTGATGTTTGGTGAGACTGTTAAAGTATCTTATAAGCTAACGTTTATAAAACTATTTGAGATAGATTATTAATAAGCTCTTATGACCTTTTCTATAAGTTTTCCAAATATACCATGATGATAGTTTTTAATAACATATTTAGATGTCATTTTACATTTGTCATCTAGCTTATCAACTATTTTTGCCAAATGCCAGACAACTAGCTTTGTAGCTTTATCAGGCAATAGCTTTTCAGCTAGTTTGTTAAATACAGGCTTTGCATGATGATTGCCTAGTTAGCATATATTTTTTTTCTGGTCTACATGGTTTTCTTAATTTTTAGGGTTAAGAACGAGAATGAAGATGAAAAAGATAGGAGCAAAATAGTCATTTTGTGAATTTAACACTCAGGTCATTAAGTTAAATAGCCATAAAAACATGATTGAACAGCTCAGGTCGTTAAGTGAAAATAGGGGTAGTGTGTTGAATCAAAAGCATGGTTTTTGCTAGGATACCATTTCAGCCTTCCAAGAGTAATGTTATTTATTTATTTTAGCTATTAAATAAAATTTATTTATTTCATTAGCTTTTTAAATTTAATAATTTAATTATTTTACATATATGCTAGACTTTAAGTTGATTATCTAACATGTAGTTTCATATATTTGTTTATTATAGCATTATTGGACATTTATAAAAAGGACACCGGCGCTTAAGAACACTACTAGGCGAATACCCGCGCGTTGCGCAGGAAAAAAATTATGTATTTATAGTATAGACAAATACATATTATTCGTATACTATTTTTAAAAAGATTATAAAAATATCCTCATTATTTTCAATTATTTGATGATAGATATATGTATCAAATTTTTGAAAGATAAAAAGTCGTAACATGTATGATGAATAAACACAATCAAATAAAATTAAAAATAATATGATTCAAGAAAAATACTTATCTCGAACCACATTATTTTAATAGCATCCACCTACAGATTATGCATGGATATAAATTCTATTTAATTTTAGTTTATTATTTACTTTTAGGGTTTAGGATTTATGAGAACTAATTATTCTGTCAAGTTTAAATTTAAAATATTTAATTTAAATTAGGAGTATGCATTTTTGGTTTTTTATATATATTTTTTGTCTAATAAATATGATTCTATTTGAAGTTTATTTAATATATATATATATATATATATATATATATATATATATATATATATATATATATATATATATACACACACACACTAAATGTTTAATAATCTTTAATGAGAAATTCTACAAAATACAAAATTTTAGGTTTTTTTATTATATTTAATTTTTAAGTAGGCTTGTTGGTTATAAATGAAATATCAATATAGTACCTCTTAATAATGAAAATTTTGCTTAAAATAATGAAACTTTAAAGAAATTAAAATTTTATTCTATATAATTTATCAAAACCAGCTCATGTTCAATATTATAAAATTTAATAAAATTTTCAACAAAAAAAACAACGCTAAAAATTACAAACGATTAAAAAATATACTTTACATATGGTAGAAATACAAATTATTTAAAGTAATACAAACCTAAAATAATAAATGATGACTTTTAATTAAATCTACTTATTGGTCTTTTTCATTGTTTTAAAATTGGATCTGACCGGCCAGTTGAACCAATTAAACAGGGAAGCGGTCGGGTTATAGTGTTTTTATTGCTCAAAAACCGCTTGTATGAAACAACAAAAACCGGACGGTTCATATGGAAGCCCGTTTCAACCGGCCTAGTTTAAACGTAAAAAAATTAGCCTGAAAAGCCTAGGTTTTTAACAAAGGTCAAAACACGATTTAGTAAATCCTTATGCGGATTTTTTCTTTTGTATCAACTAAACCATCATTTATAATGCAATATATGAATCGTTTTCCATGAACCTACTAATATGCGATAAAAACACAAAGCTTATTGGCTTTTGTTTCCTACCTGTCTGCTACAAATCTCATTCACCCACCACCATGTATATTATTTCTTTTCAATTCAATTTAATATGTATAATCACATAATATATGTAAATGTATTACTTTTATATGTAAGTGTTTCTCGCTCATTTTCAATCACTTTTAATTTAATACACAAATCTCAAAGTTATTAGCGTAAGGGATAAAACATCATTATCCATAATATATGTAAAGCTCAACATCATTAAAATAAAAATTATAGAACTTTAAGTTATATATTCTATTGAAGTTTAATATTTGAAAACGTTTTTGACAATACAAAATGACTAATGATTTATGTAATTGTTTCAACTCTGAGGGAGACTTTTATTTATATAATAAAAATTTTCTTAAGTTGGTTTATCATGACGATGTGGGATCAAACTATCCTTCACAGTGTGTTACTTTATATCATTTTCTCATCCCACATCGCTTAAGAAACACAATTGAAAGGAAATCAAACATCTATAAGTAAATAGATTAATACACATCTCATCCCATATTGCTTAAGAAACAAATTTTAAGGGAAAGCAAGCTCTATAAGTAAAGAGCCTAAAACCATTTATCTCATATCTTTGTTCTTCTTTGTATTTGATTGTAAACACCTTAAGCATTGGGTGCAACATTTCATAGACCATTGGTTTCAATTTTAGGTTCGATTTCATAAAATTTGGATGGGTGCGTACCAGCACCCTTTTTATTATATTTTTTCTAAAATATTCAAACTAATGTGGTACATAATAACAATGAATATTAAATCATGTTTAATAAAAGAATTCTATTATAGGATTTAGATACATATTCATAGATATATATGTTTGAACTTTGAAAATGTTCGAACATTTACGATTCAATTTTTTTTGTATATAAACCTTATTAAATCGAAAAATTATTTGCAACGTTGTCATCATCACATTGAAATATGATACACGACATACCATGAACTTGCAACCCAATCAGGTTTTAATAGTTTTTAACTCATTTTAATATTCATATTTTTAGTTTCAATACTTTTGAAAGCTGAAACAAAATAGTAGAGTTCTTCGAAACTTTGAGCCGAAAATAGGTTTTTACGATAAATTGACCACTAATCAACAATATACATTGAAAACCATGTTATGATCAAGATAGAATGATAAGAGAACCGATGTGTGAAGCAATGTGATACAATTAAAAAAACATCAAATTAATGTGGTAAAAGATAAATAGTTTAGCTTGAATCATTGTTTTCATGATTTTTTTTATAATAGACACACACACATATAATGGTTCAATTTAAGTTGTTTGATAAATGTTAAAACGTTCGCTACTGAAATTTTTTTTATGTACATATATCGCGGTGAATATAAAAAAGGAAACACATTTGTCACATATTTACTACGACCTACTTTAAACGTGTAACGTAATAAAAATTTAAAAGTTTTTAGTAATATTCATCTTCATTTTTGAGATCTAATAGTTTTGAAATCCAAAACCAAATAGTAGAATCATTTAACACTTTGAGAAATTTTGATAAAATGGCCACTAATCAATAATAGTTGAAAGTCATATTATGATCAAGATTGATCGATCATGGATGCAAATGAATGATATTATATAAGCAAAAGAAGAAAGGAGATATATATGTGTTGAGCAATGTGGGACAAAGAAGAAATATTCAAATTAATGTGGTAAAAGATAAATTATTTATCTTGTACCACATAGTTTATGATAAATCAATTAGTAAGCATTATAAAAAGAAATCTAAAAAGTCATTGGAAATATGAAAGGACATGGAAGTTTTAAATCAATGTGGTGCTTGGAAATATGCTTCTTTTATAAGATATATAGATTAATTTAAAAGCTAAATCCTATTTGCCTTGGTTGGTTAGTTGGTTTAAACATCCATTGTTGCATTTAAAATAGTATGCCCTAAAATGAGTAAACATTTTAAAACGGAGGTGTAGTTGTTTTTTGAATTAATGTCAAATTTGGTCACTTTATTTTTTGGTTTGTGCATATTTGGTCATTTAATTTTGTTTAAGTTCTACAAGGTAACCTAACTTTTTATTTTGTCCTGAAATTGTCACTTTAACTTGTTGTAGCCGGTCACAGTGGCCATTTTGAGAATAAATAAAAAGTTAAGTGACCTATTATAACTTAAATAAAGTTTAGTGATCAAATGAGCACAAATCAGAAAATTAAGTGACCAAATGGAACAACCATGAACAAATTGATTTTTTGAAAGGTTGGATTTTTGGAACTTGTGTTAGTTGTATATGTTACTCCGATAATACATGTTTTATAAATGAACAAATGTGTTTGATAGTTTTAAGTTGGAACAATGGAAATCGTCTCTATGTTCATTTTACTCTGATAATTCATTTTTATAAACGAAAAAAAAACTATGTAGATAAAGAAGAAGGATCGGTTGATCGTTTCTAGTTTGGTGATTTTTTTAATTTGTTGGTTTTAACTTCTAAGAAAATGTTATAACTGTCTACAAAAGGGAAATGGTGATGTGTTACAACACGATAAAACATTATTTACAATTTATACCAAACAGTGTTATGCAGATGATTTAAAATAATGATGCTTATTTAGAATAAGGATGAACCAATAATTTCGAGGACACCTACAACCAATAAACATCTTTATTCTAAATTATCTGCATTACACTATTTGATATAAATTGTAAGCAATATTTCATCGAGTTGTAACCTATGATCATTTTCCCTTTTTTAGACAGTTATAACATTTTATAAGAAGCTAAAATCAATCAATTAAAAAATACCAAACAATTGTAACATTTTACTAAAAGCTAAAACCAACGAATTAAAAAAATTACCAAACCAGAAATGATTTAACTGATCCTTCTTCTTTATATACATAGATTATTTTTGTTCGTTTATAAAAATGAATTATCAGAGTAAAATGAACATAGGAACATTTCCATGGTTCCAACTTAACACGACTCAAACACATTTGTTCATTTATAAAAAATGTATTATCGGAGTAACATATATAACTAACGCAAGTCTCAAAAATCCAACGTTTCAAAATTCAATTTGTTCAGGGTTAATGTTCTCATTTAGTCACTTAACTTTTTGGTTTGTGCTCATTTGGTAACTTAACTTTTTTTTAAGTTATATTAGGTCACTTAACTTTTTATTTATGTTCGAAATGGTCACTATAACGGGCTATAACAGGTTACAGTAACCATTTCAGGACAAAATAAAAAGTTAGGTGACATTGTAGAACTTAAATAAAGTTAAGTGACCAAATGTACACAAACCAAAAAGTTAAGTGACCAAATTTGACCTTAACCCTTGTTTTTTTACATGACATAGCGGTTGTTTTGTTTTTTGTTTTTTTTGTTTTTTTGCCATAACGAGTAAAATTGGTTAATCGCTTAATCTAGAAAGCTATATTGTATCATGCGGTTTATGCTATGGATCGTTTTACTCGGTAATCAAGTGATAAAGTCTATCGAAATCAAGACCTGGAGACTTGCATATGTCAGCTATTATTAAACAAGTGATCATGTTTATAAACATCTTGATTTTTGGTCATTTGTTGGAATGCATTTATTGATATTATTGAAACTCTAAACAATTTTACTTTACTTTTGGTTGTTATATCTATGAATATGTCAGCTATTGACTTTACTTTTGTTTTTTTTTTTATTTTAGAACGGCAAATCTATCGTACTCCTAAACTATTGTTATGTTAGTGTCAGAGTTTGAACACTGTACCTCCATGTTAGTAACACTCTTTGTTAGCCAAGTGGGCTAGCCCCAACTTGTTTTGGTTGTTATATCTATGAATAGGACGACTTAATAGAAAGAAGTTGGAAGTGGGATGTTTTCAAATTGGAGGCTAACCATTTGGATAATATTTTGGAAGCATTCTGATTTTCATTTTAGTAAAAGAATTTAGTCGTCGAAGACAGTTGTGAGTTGATCCAATTTCTACTAACTACATACATTAAAAAGAATTTGGACAGAAAATGATAAATAGCGCTAGAAGGAGGGCTTGAACCTCCGACCTTGTGGTTAACAGCCACACGCTCTAACCAACTGAGCTATTCCAGCTACGTCATTTTGTGTTGTACTGATTTATATAAAAGAAAAGATGCACGAGCCACTCTTTCTCTTATATACGGTATTTTAAGATAGAGAAAGTCAAGCCAGGAAGTCCTTCTCTCATTCTGGAACAATCTAGAATGGATGCCATGCAGACGTCCACGCCAACTTGGGTCTCAACTTATAGCCACTAAACTTCTTTTGAATAGTAATAACATAAAATTAACGATCTTGATTTAATAAAAAACACATTTGTTGTATAAATTATATTAAAAGATTTAACTAACATTTGGTTTTAATTGTAATATAAAATTAACTGCAAAAACATACACAAATGCCAAAATACCACCCAAATATGAAACGTTTAAAAAAGACAACATAACTCTTTAGCATTTTCACGAGTTTTTTTTTTAAATTCTCTCAAATTAATTATTTGTTAATTATAAAAAATCTTATTTTTTTATGTTATTTTATCTAATTTATCAAGTAATGTTTACTAAACAATATTTTTATCAAGTAGCTTAAATTACCTGTTAGATTTTTAAATAATCCGTCAAACATAGTGTCAATGGAAAGATTATGACACAAAAGGTTCAAGTAATAGCATAGGTTAATTTTATATGTTTGTGATTAACACTTGATATTATGCCTTGATAATACGGTACAGAATCAGTTGTATGAGATTGAGAAGCAACATCCAGCTGCATACCTGATCAATCTCTATCACTATGCAAATCAAGCAATTGCTGTCAGATGCAATCCCAATGAAATCTTTGGACCTTTCTTTCTTTTGTTTGTACGACTCACTGTACAAGTCCCCCTGCCCGCATAAACATCCATACTTTCAAACCCCAAAATTAATCAATTATCCCCAAAAGGAATGAAATCAAGATTCTTCAGCTTTCTTATGATAATGGTGCATTTTATGAGTGTAAATTGCAGGAATTTAGCACCAAACAACGCCAAGTTTACAGCAATTTCTCCACGTCAAGGTCAGTATCCCACCCCCAAACCAGAAGAATTACCCCTATTTCACTTTCTTACCATGCTTTCTGATCTTCTGACCAGCAGGCACACCAGCAAACAGTCCTCTGTTGGATCAATTGGCCATGGATGTGGAACAGGTATGTGTCTCTCGCTCCTTCGACCAACCAGTTTGACTAATAAGTGTGTTCCAAACGTTGAAATCTTGGTGTGTTCTGAAGGGTGTAAGAGAAGCGGAGAACAAAATAGGGTCGAACCCGCCGAGCTGCGAGCACAAGTGCTATGGCTGCATTCCTTGTGATGCCACACAGGTGCCGGCGATTGGTGGTTATGTGGGTGTAGCCGTACAGTATTCGAACTATGAACCAGAGGACTGGAAGTGTAAGTGTGGAAGGACTATCTATAGCCCATGATGTTGGTCAACCCAACAATGGATTTGAGCTCTAATTTTGTGTAGAATTGGTACATTATAATTATGTTACTTAAAGGGTAACGTAGTTTTGGTTTTGGTTGTGGTTATGTATTTTGATTAGTAAATTCTTACAAAAGTTAGGTTACTTGTTAAAAGAGTTGTCGGATACTTTTCTCCTTTTAACGATGAAAAATCCACTCGTGCTTCATGCATACACATGAAGAAAATTGTCGGGATACTTTCCTATTAATACGATAAAGGTTTGATGTTAATTGAACGTATTTTTACGAAAAAATAATGATCTAAGCTCGAACACAAGCTAGAATATGCAAGGGCGATTCTATACTTGTATCAAAGGTGTCCATTGACACCCTTGGTTTTGAAATCCTAGATGGACACCTATTAGAAACCTAGATGGACACCTATAATTGTGAGCAACCTAACAAAAAACTTGAGATTGTTTTGGAATTTTTTTATAAATCAATATATGAAATATATTAGGAGGTTAGAAAATAGTTTAAAAAATCTATTTAGAGGTATTATAATTTATTTTTGATCTTTTAAGTTTATAAAACATAAAAAAACGTAATATATAATATAGGAAAAAATAAATGTATGAAAAAGGCAAAAAAAAGAAGCCTAACAAAACGTATTATAGTTATCAACATACGTGACTTAGATATATATGTATATAACACGACTCGATAACCAAAATTTTTAACCCATTTATTTGTCTCTCCATTCAAGTTGGACACCTGTGAATTTGGATCCTAGATTCGCCACTGAGAATATGTTAAAAAAAATTTCTGGAAAAGAAAACCAAAAAGTCATTGGTACGTTTTGTTCGATTTTATAATATTATAGACAATTAATTAAAAACTATGAAAATTTAACATTAGTTTTTAAAATAATATATTAAATGAGGTTTAAAGTATTTGAATACAAATTTGACAACATTAACATATTATCTAACTTGTTTCATTCTCAGCTAATTTGTAATGTTGATTTATTTGAAAGATAAATATATTAGGGATAATGAGGGTTCTAAATAACGCGCCATGGCGGCGCTAAGGCATGTCATGGTGGCAAGGCGTGAGGTAGCCGTCTCGAAAACGTCTAAGGCGTCTCTGCTAGGCGTGGCGCGTGCCAAGGCGAGCCATGGCGTGCCATGGCACGGTGTTTTACTGTTTGAGGCCTGCTTTTTCTTCTGTCTTGCATTTCTTGATTGGACATAAAACAATTGAGTTTTTGTTAACATTTTGCTATTAATTATTGATAAAACACTACTAAAAACCTGATATTTATTATATAAATGTATATTTATATATAATATAATTATATATTCATATAAAATTGCCGCCTTACGTCTTGAAAAACGCCATGACTCGCCAAGGCTCGTAAAACTTGAGGCTTGACATTGCCGCCACGTCACGTCTCACGACATTTACAACCTTGGGGATAATTGTCAAAGTTGGACAAAGAAATCATTTGGGGCATATTTGGCAAAACTAGCTGGTAGTGGGAAGCGAGTAGCTGATAGCTGGTAGCTGGAAGTTGTAGATTTTAGTTTGTATATGATTGTTCGGCAAAAGTAGCTGGAAGTTTTTAAAATATATAAAATTACATAAAAGGGCATCTGCGTAAATATTGATTATAATTTTAAGGGTATTCTAGTAATTAATTGTATAATTGGTAGGAACTTTTTGTTAAACGTTACTTCAACTAGCTTTTAAAATACTAGCGTTTTGTTTAAAATAAAAGCTTCAAGCTCGTGTCACAAAACGAAGCTTTTGGTTTTTATTATAGTTATTTCTTAAACGCTAGAAACTAGAAGTTCTTAAATGCTCCAAAAAGCTCCATGCCAAACACGCTATTGATCACTCTTTTTTTAGGTCTCTAAATTATCATTTTATCTATAAAAAGACATTCTTGGAAGGAAGAAATATATGGTCGGTTATAAAGGTAATGTGACACGTCACGTGACATTTTTGTCTACAGAACTCGCACATATATCACTAACATGATGTCATCTTGGCTTTTTCTATTTCATATATTTTCATAAATCTTATTATTATTATAAAAAAATTAATTCACCTTCCACCTCCCACTACCACCACCATCTAGTCAAATTGCTTCAATTACAAAGGCTCCAATGTGCCACATTTAACCCTTTAGTTATGTTGGTGAAAAAAAGTACTTTATGGTTGAATTATAAAGCATTCAACCCTAACATTTTTCCCAATGTGCCACTTTCGGTGCCAATTCTTTCTCCATAAGTATGGTAACCACCACCCTAGAAGTTGAGTCAGTAGTCGGAACAAACTACGATCATGAATCCAAATTAAAAGCTAATGATGATTCTGAATCCTACATCAAAAGCCTTGTTGACATTTCAAAAATCCATCGTATTTTTATCCACGATCAACTAGTAACCGATGATTTAATCTCATCATATACTAAAATCAGTACAACATCCCAGTTATAGACCTTGGAAGAGCATATGGAAGACGAGATTGACGAAAATGGTCGTGATGCTTATGAAAAGTGGGTGGGTTTTCAGATAACCGATCATGGGATCCCGAAAAGAGTTTCAGATGAGATGATTGGTGTAGTGCGAGGGCTCCATGAGATGGAAATGTAGGAGAAAATCAAGTATTGCTGTTGTGATTAACAGACGTGCTTTCTTTATGTTAGCAATTTTCATTTGTTTACATATGATTTAGTTATTTGAAGTGATTTGGTTATGTCGATAATGTCTCTTAATCGTCCTCAATCAAAGAAATCCCATTTATTTGCAGGTAATAGGATGCTCTACTAGCTCAAAGTAGAAACACATTAAGGGGAAATGTGAGGGGGAGGGAGAGCGAGGCTTCGAGCACCACAAAGACCGAGATGAAGAGGAAGCATGACCAAGGAAGAGGGAGGTCGAAAAAGAGGAGTGTGACATCCTTAAATTTTTGCCATTTTCAAAAACAGTTTATGCTAAAAAAAATTAAAGAAATTCTTCATTTGATAACGGAAATTCTCATATTAGAAAAAATATTTTTTTTCAAAACAACTATTAATTCAAAACTTCATGGAATGTCAACTCGAATATCAAAATATAAGTAAGCATAAACAAACGGTCAAACATACTACATACACTAAAATTATGGATCGTAAACTCTCCAAAACTCTCAAGAGTCTCTAAAGGAATCATCTAAGAATCAACTGAAAATCATCACCTGAGACACATGTCAAAATACAACATCAAACTAATTGTGAGATATAAAAGGGTTGACTCGTAATAACTTCTTATAAAAAGCTATTTACAAAGTTAAAGCACCAAATAAACACACATTACACATAATCATCGGATAGCACATAGTAAATCAAACATCATATAGGTAAAGAACCCACCACAAGTCCTCATAGTCTACTCATAACCTTACATTCTCAAACACGACCTAGGCCCTTTTCATCCCTCGTGTGTTTGCATTCCCTAGTTTAACCATGCATGCTTAAATATGATCTAGGCCTTTTTCATCGCTCATGTATTTGCACTTCATAGCTTCACCTTACATCTCCTATTCTTTACAAGTCACTAGACGTATTTTATCCCTCATGACACATTTTACATATCATTGGGTTTGTTTCCTCTCTTATGCCACATCTTGCATATCCCCAGGCCTATTTCATCCCTTATGCCATATTTTGCATATCTTTAGGCCTATTACACAACTGTTTAGTGTTTGGGTCATAACTCGGAAACTGTAACTCTGATTTGGCGGATCTAGTGGTGTTGGAAAGAAAACAACATTGACTACAACTCTTATTTCTAATGGGTTTCCTAATTTGACCCTAATTATCCTCTATAACGAACTTAATATCTAGAAAAGGTTGTTGTCTTCTTGGTTTGTATAACATCAAGACAAAACCAAGCCAATAACGTACACATTTCATGTAATTTTAGATCAACCACAATAGCAGTTTTTTAATGAGTTTTTTCAAACCAAAAAGTTTTTAAAAATGAAAAAGCTATTTGAGAAGCTTTTTCGAATCAAAGCTTTTTCAAATTGAGTTTATTCAATTATCATGTAGGTCTTATATATTTTAAATAAATTGTAACTAGACAACAAATACAAACAATTTTAATAAAACATATTGAAAAAACTCTTCTATAATGGAAAAATATTAAGCTTTTTATTTTTGAGTTTTTTATAATAAAAAACCCTCAAAAAGTCATTCTACTACAGATGCTTTTTAAAACTAACAATTATTTTTGAATGAACATTTCTAACCATATAAAAGTTAACTTTCGGTAACAGCCACTATCTATTAATCTTACCAAACACACCTATATGGCTATATGCAACAAATTTTATTTAACATGAAATTTGTTTTAAAAACAAACCCGGGATACGTACGGGTTCCGGCTGTACTAATTTCTATTTCGTGGTGCATACCGGACCCGGTTTTAACTTTTAAGCTCACGAACGCCTCTGGTTCCAACTATTTAAACAAACAATACCCTCTGACGGAAGGAAATGCCTTTTGGTTTCTGCAATTAAGTGCTCAGTTAACCGATTTCTCCCAATCAATGGGGCATTCTACTCGTCGAGTATGTCCGCTCTTCACTTCTCTTCGTTGTATGCGATATTGTATTCGAAAACGTTATATAATTGATTAATCACTAAACTAAATTTGATCCACAATGAGTTATGTGTTCCTCTATCTCTAATACCGAGTTGTTAATGTATTACAGTTATTTGTAATCATTAGATTTTGATGTTAGATCTGTAATTTTTATTGTAATCAGATCGTTACTTGTTTTTCTCACGTAAATACGTTTCTGATGCATATATGCATGATATGTGTAGTCAATAGTGATTAAGCATCGAATTTTATTTTGCTATTATGTTGATCGATCGCATTTAAGTTTTTTACTGAGTATTGATTTCATGGTTGGAGGCGTAGCATGCTGCAACTACGATTCTAAATGTGAATTTTGCTTGGATAAATTTGAAATTCATCATGTAGCATTCTATTCCTTTTGGTTTAAAGCCCTAGGAGATCTCCGATGCAGAAGGAAATCCTGTTAGACCCTAACCATTTACCAGAAATAACACTAAATTTTGATGAAAACTGGATCCACATTTCCGTCTAAGCAGCTATACATTGTTGCCACAGCTTCAGATATGTTGCATTTTTCACCTGATTTAGGCAGGATTCCATGGATATATATATATATATATATATATATATATATATATATATATATATATATATATATATATATATATATATATATATATATATATATATATATATTAACTTTTTTCCACAACTTTCCTGGTACCGAAAAATCAGTAACAAATTTGTTTTCCTGACCTGGTGTTTACAGGACGCCAGTCCTATCATCAAAAACGTTCTCCTTCTTGATTCTGAAGGAAAACGAGTAGCAGTGAAGTATTTTTCAGATGAATGGCCTGCTAATAGTACAAAATTGTCTTTTGAAAAGCTCGTGTTTACTAAAACTCAGAAGACCAATGCTAGAACTGAAGGTTTGGTTTCTAATTTATATCAATGGCACCTGCAATGAGGATAACTTTTACTCTATATGAACATAATGTCTTTTATCTTTTTCATGATATGTAAATCTTCAGCGGAGATAGCAATGTTTGAAAATAACATTGTGGTGTATAGATTTATACAAGACTTGCACTTCTTTGTAACTGGAGGTGATGATGAAAATGAACTAGCTCTAGCCACAGTCCTGCAGGGTTTCTGTGATGCAGTTACCCTTCTCCTCAGGTTTTGATCAACTTTTTTAGATTTTCTCATAAATTTCCAATTTTGCAATTTCATAACCTTCTCAAGTTCTTGATGTAGGGGTAATGTTGACCAAAGGGAGGCACTTGAAAACTTGGATTTGATCTATTTATGCCTTGATGAGATTGTTGATGGAGGGTAGGTACATGTATTTTTAATGTTTTTTTATTTAATTTCAGCTTGTAGATTTCTTCTTTATGTTTTATGTTTCTCAATAAATATTCACATTGAAAAGAATTATGTGGCAGGATGATTCTTGAAACAGATGGGAATATGATTGCTGGAAAAGTAGCTACACACAGCATAGATGAAGGGTCTCCCTTGTCAGAACAGGTAAATCGTCTTATTCCTTTTAGAAGGGTAAAATGGTCAAATGGCCCAATATTTTTGTATTAGTTAATGGAATTTCATAAGACATATATAATAACGTGATTTTTTTCATATTCCACAGACTATCACTCAAGCTTTGGCTGCAGCTCGTGAACATCTGACACGATCGCTTCTCAGATAATTCATTTCCATTTGTATTTAATTTAATTTATGTGATTTGGTTTTAAATTCTTACGTAGACTTTGATATTTGTACCGAACAAATTCATAATTGAATGAAGATGGTTATTTTTTAAAATTTATGATGTGTTTTTGAATCAAAAAAGTTTTCTGTTTTCTTATTATATCTCTCTAACTCAACAATACAAGAAAAGAAATTAAAACAAAATATCATGTTCATTTCTGACTAAAAAACTATGTGAAAAAGGTATCATCGTTTAAAAAACGAGTTATGAATTATATTCCAGATTGGTGTACATTTAGGAACGAGTTTATTGTTCGGATTAAAATGCTCGTTTGGATGTTATAAAGTTAAAATGTTTGAAGATGATCAAAATTTTATTTTATCAATTTTGAGTATAACTATTTTCTTTTGGGAAAATATAAATTGAAGAGAAATAGATATTTCCCCATCTCCATCATGTATCGGATTTTCATTTTTCTATAAAGGGAACGAGAGGTTCTAAAAAGAGAGAAGTCTAAGGAGCAAGAATTGCACATAATTGTGAACTAGAAAATTCAAATTTGTATAAGACGTCAAGGAGATCAACATGTCGAAAGAATTTGTGTTTTTGACAAATAAATCAGCTTAGATCAGGGTAAAACTCATTTTCGCCTAACTTTTGATTTCTTGATTTTTTAAGTACATGCAAATGGATGAAGTTTGGGTCGATGTAGGGGAATATTATGATTACGAACGTTACTAAATGAGAAGCGATTAGTGTTGGTTTTGGATCTTGAATCGTTTGAGTTAGTTTGACTTGTCAAAATGTGTATTATAGAAACACTTTATTTAAGGTCCCAAAATATTTATTTGGAACCTGGGTCCTAAAGAGTTGGATTTATATGAGTTTGTTTTGAAGAAGCTTAAAGAATTACAATCTGCAAGTCGGGTGGATTGTTATTGTGTCAGAAAAGCGCTACACTACGTTGGGTTTGGAGTTTTATATTAGCCGAGCATATATTAGCATGGAACTCGATCCATGGATGGTCCAAATATCTTTCTAGTTGAGGCAAAAAGAATAAAGAAATCCCTCAAATTTTTTAAATTCATATGAAAATAGTAAAGCTGAAGATATACTCTCATCATATGGTGCGGTGGGATGATGTGGCTGTTAATTTTTTTCACCAGATGTCCACGTGGGGGGACATTGAATTTTTGTGCATCTTTTACTTTGTTGTCGATTTTTATGTTAATGATTGAATTACATGGGTTAGTTACTATTATTTGTTGTTAAATTTTTTGTACCTTTATGTGCAAAGTCTAGTAAGAAAAGGAAGACGTTGTCGATTTATATGTTATGCAACCGTTAGAACACCACGTGAATGTCATCACAAAGAACTTGTTATGTGACCATGCAAAATACCCACATATAAATATAAATTACCTATGACTACACCACTCATATCTAGGATAAACTACTCCTAGAGTTTCACCTATATCACCTCATAATAGCGTCCATATTATATGTCATCAAGGTATTGGATCTAACACTCCCATACTATACATGCACGTCAACATAACAAATTTATATCTAGGCACTCGTTATTATACAAGGCATAGCATACAACAAAACACCATTTAAAGCTATGTAAAGTAACTCACCTCGTTAAACATGTAGAATGATCTCCTCAAATCCTAGGTTGTCACCAACTACTGTTTAATCACCAAATAAACATACTTATTCAACTATTTGAGACAAAACACATTAATCTCATTAAACAGCCGAGTTTTACCACCACAAGGCATATATAGTGTCGCTATCTATGAACATTCGTATATAACATTGCTAAGTTCATAGATAGCGTCGCTATTTATGAACTCAACATCAAATCACCTTTGAATTGTTCCAGACCACCTTTTACTTAGGGTTTTCGCATCTATTAGTCATCTTTACACTTCTAGAGATCACATCGCTGAGAGAGAGAGACTCCTTCTCTCTTTCAACTTCTAGAAAACTTCAAATGTAACTTTACTAGTAAACTAAACGAACTTACAACTGAAATCTAGTTACACCTTTCAGATCAGCTTCATTACACAAACACAATATATTCGACTAAGAATAGAAATCTCTAACAAAGAAAAGAAAAGACTCAAAACCTAGCAACAATACTTTCAATAGTACACCTGGAATGATGTAAAACGAGAGAGAGAATACAGACTAAATCTATTCAACCTCCTTCAACAACCTGCACCAAACAAAACAAGTTAGAACATAAATATATTACATGTTGTTAAGTTTGAACAAAGGTATCATTATTTAACACCCCCTCAAACTTAACAACACTTAAACTTTACCTTGGGATGGGTCAAGTAGACCCATTTGATGACACAAATAGCCATACTGAGAAATTGACAAAGACCAAAATAGCAGTATGCTGATTTTCAAATGACACGTTTTCAATTTGAAAAAAACATTTTCACGAACAAAATGTACATCCACCTCAAAGTGCTTAGTTTTTTCATGGAAAACCGGATTTAGTGCTAGTTTAATAGCAGATTCATTATAACAAAAAATATTGACAGATGTTAGTCGTTTGATTCCCAAATCAAGTAGAATTTTTAAGATCCAAGTGATTTCACACGCAATAGACCCTAAGGTCCTATATTCAGATTTTGTTCATGAATGAGAGACTGTGATTTGTTTTTTATTTTTCCACGATACACAACATATTATTAACAGACCCTCTAGTGGTCAGACACTTTGCCCAATCAGCATCCACAAAGCCTTTTAATTCAAATGAGTTAGTTTTAACAATGTTGACACCTTTCCAATGATTTTGTTTTAAAAATCTTAACAATCTAAAAGCAACCATTATATGAGACTTGCAAGGGCTGTGCATAAACTGACCCAAGGTCTGTACAACATAAGCAATGTCTGGTCTAGTGATTGTTAAGTAAATTAACTTCCCAATAAGTTTTTGAAAATCAGTAATATTGTGTAATAACTCATCTTTATCATTTCTCTTAATAACAACATTAACTTCTAATGGGGTATTTTAACATGTTTACAACCTAACATACCAAACTCATGAAGTAGTTCTAAGTAGTACTTCCTTTGTATAAGACAGATTCCATTACTAATATCTATAACTTCGATTCCCAAAAAGAATTTTAACTTCCTTAAATCTTTTATTAAAAATTGTGACTTTAATTTTTTTTTTCCACTTTAGTTATTTTAAGAACACAATTCCCTGTAAGAATAATTGCATCCACATACACTAATAAAACAATAAATGAATCATTGTATGGACGAACAAACAATGAGTAATCATTAATACTTTGTTTAAAACCAACATAAGTAATTTCCCAAGTATTATTTCGATATAAAGCTTCCATTTCTTCACCCATGGCTTTCACCCAGTTAGGATCGGATGATGCCTCGACAAAGTTTCAAGATTCAATAGTTTTATTAAGATTAGAAACAAAACACTTCTTTTCATTATTCAGAAAAGAGTAATTAACAGACTTATTTATGTTATATTTATAATTATTATCTAGAATAAAATCACTAAATCTAGAGGATAACCTTGGCTGCCGTCTCGGTCTAGTATAACTGACCATTTGACTAGGAGTAGTTATCAAAGATCCTTCATTAATTTCCTCAGCCAAACTAGGAGACAAGACAACAACCTCATCAGAGTGAGGCACATGTATCCTATCATTCTGATTGCACCTAGGTACAAATTCGGTGCCTACCAAATAATGAATAGTACTAACACCATCACTCTCACGGGTCGCACTTAGGTCTCCTAAGTTCTTATTTGTGACCATAGACTCAGAATATACGGGCTCATCATTGGAAAAGGGATCCCTAGGAGGTGACAAACTTAACTTATCAGAATTCATTTTAAATGGAAAAACAACTTCATAGAACTTTACATCATTCGAAAAGAAAATTAAACCAGAGTCAAGACTAAGTAACTTGTATCCCTTTTTATCAATAGAATAACTAATCAAAACAAACTTTTCAGCATGTTTAGAAAAGTTATCAAAATTATCAAGTCGGGTGGCAAAACATAAACACCCAAATACCCTAAGAAAATCAAAATTAGGAGAAAGTTTGTAGACAAGCTCAAATGGTGATAAACCATTTAAAACTGAAGAAGGAGTTCGATTTATTAAAAATTAAAGTCAAAACAGCTTCTCCCCAGTATTTTAATGGCAACCCAAATTGGAAAATAAGAGATCGAGAAACATATAAAATATGTCTGTGTTTTCTCTCCACAACACCATTTTGTTGTGAAGTATAAACACATGAAGTCTGATGTAAAATCCATTTATTTTGAAAAAAAACAGTTTCATTTTGCTATTCACAAATTCAATACCGTTATCAGATCTAACTATTTTAACATTAATTTCAAACTGATTTTGTAACATATTAACAAACGAAAGAACACAATTAAACACTTCATCTTTAGTCTGAAGCAAGTAAATCCAAGTTGCTCTTGTAAAATCATCAACAAAAGTAATAAAATACTTGAAACCATTATAAGTAGGTACACGATACGGGCCCCAAACATCTAAGTGAATTAACTCTCCTAACTTTGTGGTTATCTTTTGACTTAACGGAAAAGACTTTTTAGTTTGCTTTGCCTTATGGCACACCTCACAAGGGGAAAGAGATTCACTACTAAAGTTAAGTTTGGTTTTTAGCATATTTAAGGCCTGATCAGTAGGGTGCCCAAGCCTACTGTGCCACGTAACCTTAGATATAAACAAAGGAAGATTTCTGATTTTATCAATTCTGGAAGAACTACTATTAGGGTGTCCTATAGTGAGATTTAGTCTAGACACATCTATTGTATCACAAAGATTTAAAGCAACAGCAGTCATATGTTGATTTGCTCCATAATCAACCACCCATTTTTTAAGATTAACAACCGAATTACAAGACATACCTGCCATATTCGCAATAGCAGGAACATCTTCAATTCCCTTGTTTTCATTAATTACGCGGAGAAATTTTGAGTATTGGTCATTTGTCAGATAGTGACGATCAGAAGTCCCAACAGTAGATGGTAAAGAGTTGGACAAATTAGCAACATTACTTGAAAAAGATTTGTTAATAGCATTTTGAGAAACTGACCCATTATCAACTCTTTTCTTAAAATCTTTAGGATACCCTATTAACTTGAAGCATCTTTCAATAGTGTGACCTTTTAAACCGCAATGTTTACATTGAAAATTTTGATTTCTTGCTTTGTTTCTTTTTCGATCATTAAATCTAGTATTAAAAGCAGAAGGTTGAGTCTTGACATTACTATTTGAAGTAGTGTTTAATAAAGATACATTTATTTGAAAAGATTCTTCACAATAAATAATAGAGAAGGCACTTCTAACATTATGAAGGGGTTCCATTAACAAAATGTGGCTTTTAACTTGATTAAATGAATCATCTAACCCACTTAAAAATTACATCATTTTAATAAGTTTTGACTGATCATTCAAACAAGTTGTAGCCTCACACACACATTCAGGAATACTAGTGAGGCCATCAAATTCCTTCCATAGAGCATCTAACTTGTTATAATATTCAGAAACAGAAAGACTACTTTGAGTAAGCAAATTAATTCTTTGATGGAGATTAAAGATGACAGAACCATCACACATATGATAAGTTTCATAGAGCTCATTTCACATATCAACTGCCTTTTCAGTTGATGCATGGCTGGCATATATGGATTCAGATAAGGACCCGAGTATCCACGAACAAACGACAGCATTGCAAGCTCCAATTTTATATTTTAGGCACGTCATCAACAGGTTTTAGTACGGACCCGTCAGTAAAACCTAACTTATTCCGACCTTTTAATGCCCTAACCATAGAGTCACGCCATATTCAATAATTTTCTATCCCTAGAAGTTAAAACCAATTATTGTAGCGGTAGTATTATTAGAAGGATGAAGAAACAAGGGGTCATCGTAATCAACAAAATCAGGAGGATTACCACTTATCCCTCCAGTTACAATCGTACTAGTCATGATTAATACAAAGGAAGATACAACAAATATAACAATATGCAGTCACAAAAAATAGAAATATGTAGTCACTACAACCAGGATTCCACACAAATAAGATGGTAGGTCAAGGTTGACTATATACTTCGTTGATATATAGATACCAAATAACAAAGAACAACAGATACCAACTAAACAAATAGCAGTCAAGGCAAGAAACTAACAACAACTAGCTTAACAAATAAAGCACATAGACTGGTGCTCATAACCAGTTTAACCCAACCTAACTGCTAATGAAGAAAAAAGGCCCCAACCTATAGGCCAAGGACTGGAACACCAACAATTGTAGTATTCTCAACCTTGCTACAGACTAGGGAGGGAGATAAGACTTACAGTGCGACCACAGCTGCAACTTCCCAGGATATACCCAGACATAAAGAAAATAACAGAAAATGATAAAACAAGACTTACAAATATATTACAGTGCGACCACAGCTGCAACTTCCCAGGATATACCCAAACAGAAAGAAAATAACAAAAAATGATAAAACAAGACTTACAAATATATTCCCAAACAAAAGACTCGCACACTTACAGTGCCGCACACGCCTGAAGAATTCAGGCCCAAATCACGTCGTATCACACTGCTTCACACCTCCGCACAGCCATAGAAGGAAGCGAGGATCAAGAAAATAATCTATATGCTCAGCTCTTTATCAACCAAGAGAGCAAGATTGAACAAACTAATATATCCAACGAAACTCAAACAATAATCACATTCGATTTATACGATACAACTTCAGATCTTTAAGATCTTACAACAGATCTGACGAAAATCAACAGTGATCACGTCAGAAAGAAAAAAACAATTTCAGATCTATGAGATCTAGCAATAGTGGAAAGCAAATCCAACAAATCTATCAGAAAGAAAATCAAGAACGAATAGATCTAACCGATATGACTCAGATCAAAAGTGATCCAATCAGATCAATAGGTTCTGATGATCAGAAAATATTTACAAAAACAAAAAACGCAACTTCTAACGATGAGATATCGACGAAGTAGGGCATAGTCGACAGATCGACTATAATACGAACATCAACAAGCTGATAGTGGCTCTGATACCATCTAGAAAACTTCAAATGTAACTTTACTTGTAACTAAACGAACTTACAACTAAAATCTAGTTACACCTTTCATATCAGCTTCATTACACAAACACAATGTATTCGACTAAGAATAGAAATCTCTAACAAAGAAAAGAAAAGACTCAAAACCTAGCAACAATACTTTCAATAGTACACCTGGAATGATGTAAAACGAGAGAGAGAATACAGACTAAATCTATTCAACCCCATTCAACAATCTGCACCAAACAAAACAAGTTAGAACATAAATATATTACATGCTGTTAAGTTTGAACAAAGGTATCATTATTTAACGCAACTTTTATATTTTATAAACTTTGCTTTATGATATTGAGAGCTCAAAAACTTCAACTGGTGTATAAAGTTATCTATCATTTATCATTTTGTCTAAGACATCATGTTAAACATGAGATATAGATCTCAATCATTCTTATTTGTGTTCAACTTTTAGTAACACACATTGGACGTCTAACTCTCAATACATAAGATGACCAAATATCGTATTGACTAATAGCTTCCAAATAGATCGACATGGTTCTCGACCACAATCGGGTATGTATTCATTATGAATAAAAAGACAAGTTTTGTTGGAAAGAAGTTAGGTAACCTTTTTCCATCTCGGAGATGCTAGTATTTGCTGACACATACCTGATTGTGGAATCACCAATAACTACCGGTTAGGTGACCTTTATCCCACTAGCAATGCAAAACCATCGGCCATCATAAAGACGAATCCAAACAATTAAGTATCCTTTATCCCACAAGAACCGTACAAACGATGTCGTGCATGTCTTTCAAACTGACGACTTTACATTTTGAAGTCAAAAAACTTCTTACTTCTATTACCTTCCATTCCCCCCTGCCTCAATAACACAAATATTTTATGTATTTTCCTTCCCTTCCATTCTATTCTATTAATTAAAAAAAGCTAACAACATAATGCAAGTGTTTTTTAACATCTTTTAACCGGCTGTAAAATTCAGTCCTTTTATCGTAAACAATAATTTCACGTTCACCGACACATGCATAGTACTTTTTATCTCCCCAATAGAGAATTGCATGAATTGAATAACCGGCAAAGAAAAGGTCCATAATCTATGACCACCTCTTTAAGAATGGTAGACATATGATCCATATACATCTCCAAAAAGATTCTCAATAAATTGTGCCAACTATCCGATCTTATATTCTTATATAAACGATGTACAATTCATTAAGCTAATATTAATCGAAAAAAGTAAACAAACTTTTGAACCAACTCAAATCAAATGATTTCAAGCTCAAATTGGTTGCTCGAATCTTTAGGATCCCTATTTTTTTATTTAAACTAAAACATATATTTTTTTTATTTAAATTAAAAAAATATTAGCATGGTTCACGTTTAATATTTTCTTGGTTTTAGCCACGGATTTGGGCAGCGATCCACACCAAGTCACCAATGGAGTTTGGGTCAAAAAGGGGTTTTCGATTTAATCAAAGCCCGAAGATTGTTTGTGTGTGTTTGTGTGGGGGTGGTGGTATCACGATGCCTCCTCTCAATTTCCTTCTTTCTCTCTCCTCCAAATCCCATTATTATTCCAACCTAAACCTCCATTGAAATTTTGCAGAAATTAAGCTCTATTACTTTTTCTTTCTTCTTTATCCTTTTCCCAAATGACAATCATCTCAATTCAAATTCATTCCAGGTGATCTGTTTCTTTCATCAATTCTCTCTCTTTGACTCAGCTCTTCCTCCAAGTCTTAAGTCCACAGTTCATGGCTGTCGGTGTTGACTGACTTCTACTTTCGTGTCATATCGATTGGCCGATTCGCCGTTTCTGGAATGAGGCGATAATTGGACTACGACTGTTTTTTTTTTCACTAAATTTGTGAATTAGGGTTTTAAGTTATACATCCAAAGTTTTGAATTGTTCATACGATGGAGCCTCGTGTGGGGAATAAGTATCGATTAGGGCGCAAGATCGGTAGCGGCTCATTTGGAGAGATCTACCTAGGTTAATCATGATTATAATGTTGATCCCTTTAGTTTTATGAGTTTGTATTGTTAATTATTGTGAACTGGTTTACGTTACAGGTACTAATGTTCAGACGAACGAAGAAGTTGCTATTAAACTTGTGAGTAAAAGAACAGCAATGTTTTGTAAATAATTTACACTAAGTTGCGACATTGTCGGTGCTTTAACTTTCAAATAATTTTCTGCTTCATGTGGATTTTGGCACCTAACTTTAGAGCCACATTATGCTATGCTGTTTTGTTGATGCTTTTGATTTTCAGTAACCCTGTCTATTTTTCTTTCTTTTTCAGGAAAATATCAAAACAAAGCATCCTCAATTGCTATATGAATCGAAGCTGTACAAGATTTTACAAGGAGGAAGTAATGAACATGACCATAGTTCTAGTTCGCTTTTGTTAGTTTATAATAATTTATTGATTATACTTACTTTTACTTCTGTTTTCCAATATGTTAGCTGGAATCCCGAATGTGAGATGGTATGGTGTTGAAGGAGACTACAATGTTCTGGTGTTGGATTTATTGGGACCGAGTCTTGAAGATTTGTTCAACTTCTGTAGTAGAAAGATGTCTCTGAAAACTGTTCTTATGCTTGCTGATCAAATGGTTCGCCTTTCTTTCCAAAGTGACCTATTTTTACATAAAGATGTTGAAAATACCCTTGCATCTTTATATGTATATAATATATATTTACTTTTTTATTGTGATTATATTTGTTGCAGATCAATCGAGTTGAATTTATTCACTGTAAATCATTTCTGCATCGGGATATTAAGCCAGACAACTTCCTTATGGGTTTAGGGAGGCGTGCTAATCAGGTTTCATTCTGTTATTTTTCCCTTTTCTATTTTACATTTTTTTATACATCGTCTTTAAACATATGTACACATCATAGGTCTATGCTATTGATTTTGGGCTAGCCAAGAAATACAGAGACTCTTCAACTCATCGACACATTCCATATAGGTGAGTGAGTTTTTTTAAAATTTTTTGCATGAATCTTTTATATATAAAGAAGGTAACCCATAAATCAAAAAAGATTTTTTTGATTTATTATGTCATGTAAATTGCAGAGAGAACAAGAATTTGACAGGGACCGCGAGGTATGCAAGCATGAATACTCACCTTGGAATCGGTGAGCTTTTTTAGTGCATAAATTTATTAAAACATATGATCAATGTTATCATTCATTCATTCTTACATTTTTGTGAATTTGTTGTTTAGAACAAAGTCGAAGAGATGATTTGGAATCACTCGGATATGTACTCATGTACTTCTTAAGAGGAAGGTACACTACTTATCGCCTAATTCATATTATCTGCAACTAATAGCAACTTACTTTCACTCCATTTTTAGTTTGGTTACCAGACTTCAAAAATCATCTATAACATTTTCACTTTTAAAAACCATCACAAGTGTCATTCTTTAAAGTAATTAGAAATGATGTGGAAAGTATGTTGCTATTTGTTACAATTTGCTCTTTAAACTATGATGCATAATATGTTTTGGACATTGTAGTCTTCCATGGCAGGGACTGAAAGCAGGGAACAAGAAACAAAAGTATGAAAAAATTTGTGAGAAGAAAGTTTCCACTTCTATTGAAGTAAGCTATAATATTAAACGATCTTTGTTGCTTGCCAATTATTTATTTATAATATTCACAAATTATTTTTTCAGTCTTTATGTCAAGGATACCCTTCAGAGTTTGCATCTTATTTTCATTATTGTCGATCTTTAAGATTTGATGATAAGCCAGATTATCCTTACTTAAAGAGACTCTTCCGTGAGCTTTTCATCCGTGAAGGTCAACTTACTTTACCCTACTTTTTTCTTATCAATACATTACACTTTAAAAAATCAACTGAATTATAGCATTCTACTTTAAACTTCTTTCGTATTAGGACATTACACTACGAAAAATGAACCCAATTATAACATTTCTTTTTAAGGGATGATATTTTGAAAAGCCTACCAAATTTGCCATAGTACTTTCAACTTTGTTCTACACTATACTTTAAAAAACCATTGCTTTTTATTTGAATGACATTGCTATAATTGGGTAGATTTTTCAAACCTAATACTATGATAGGAAGTAATGAAAGTAGAAGACTATAATAAACAAATCAAAGTACTTTCCTTATTGCATTTAATCCTTTGTTTTATACAAAAATTTGGATTATTATCTTAAGAATAGTTCCGATAATCGTATTTAATATATCAATTATTTATAAATTAGAAGGACAAAAAGTGTTGGTGGGTCAACCCAACCCACGTGACACCTTACCCGAAAAAAGGAATTTAGTCCCCCCAAAAAGAAATTGTTGCATTTATTTTTGGGGAAATGGTAATTAATGGTTGCTCTATTTTATATTTTTTCAGGTTTTCAGTTTGATTACATCTTTGATTGGACTATTTTGAAGTATCAGCAATCACAGCTTTCTAATCCTCCATCCCGTGCTCTTGTAAGTTTTTTACTAATGCTTTTTTTATACCCATAATAGCAATGTACTTTTAAGTTGGTTACTAATTAGGGCATTACTGATTCAGGCTGCTGGAACAAGTTCTGGTATCCCTCCCATGGCTGCCAACTCAAACAGGATATCAGGTTAGTCGTTGATTCTTCGCAAGAAATAGCAATGTACTTTACTTTTTTTACCAATATAGACAATGCACTTCATGTTTAACCCATATTAGCATTGTGCTTCCATGTTTTTATCCATAATAGCAAGTTGTACTTTTACCAATAGTATAAATATGCAAACACATAATAGCAACGTACTTGCATTTTTTATACCTAATATCAACGCATTTACATTTACTTACCATTATAGCAACGTTCTTTGTATGTCTTGACATATGTAAAATGAAACTTGTAAGCATTTTACAACAGTTTTGATTTACTTATTATTTTCCTAAAAACAAAAATTTTCTTCAGGCGGTGAAGAAGGCAGTAGGCCTCCGGGTTGGTCCTCTTCAAATCCCTCCCGCCCTAGAAACATCGGGATGCCCTTCAATTCCGGGACCTTATCAAAACAGAAAAATCCAGCTTCAAGTGATCCATCCATGAGTAGAGAGGTAACTTTTTCTTTTATTATTATTATTATTTGTTTGTTTTCAAATGGCTTGGTTTTTTACCCTCATTTTTTAACGTTATTCACTACAGTTATCGAGTTCTAATGTTTTGCAATCGAGCGGGTCTTCAAGGCGGCCTGCTGTGTCTAGCAGCCGTGGTGAAGCGGACCCATCATTCGTGCGGTCAACCGATGCGAGCCCTGGTGCACTTCGTAGGGTCACAAGTAGTAGCGGTCAAAGGAGCTCCCCTATTGTGTCAACCGATCAAAGGCGGTCAACTCCCGCTAAAAATGCTGCCTCCAGTAACATAAAGAACTTTGAGTCAACTCTCAAAGGTATTGAGGGTCTTCATTTTTAACACAAGGGAAAAGGCGGTTTGGTTCATTTGCTCAGACGTCAAGTGTAAATTTGTTTTTTAAAAAAGTAAAAGGAGTTGGATACAAGTGTCAAATGTGTATGTCTTTTATTAGGTATTGCTGTCTGCTCAGATTATCCAATAATGAAGAGATGTTGGAGATTAGAATCTTCGGGAAATGTTTTTTTTTTACCCCATTTTATTGTTCATGGAAACCTAGATATGTTTTTCGATGACCGTGGTTTTGTGGATATTAACTCTCTTATTTGATTCGTCATCACATTTGTGGCTTTTGTTTCTTTTTTCTTTTCTGTTTTTTTTTTTGTTGCGAATTGTACTAACAATATAGCCATCACATTGATTGTATAAACTTGAGGTCTGTTTGGCAAAACTTCTGGTTGTAGTTTTCATTTGTGTAAAAGTGTTTAATAAAAAAACAAAACTTCTTGAAATAAGTAAAACTATATAAACTAAAAGTGGAAAACTTCTAAAAGCTAAAAGCTAATCCTAATAGATTTTGGGTTTGAAGGTTTTTATTTAAATTAAAGCTTTATGTTTGTTTTTGAACAAAGTTTTTTTTTTTTTTTTTTTTTTTTGAAACTTTTCCTGGAAGCTAAAGTTTTCTTCTTAGAAGCTAAAGGTTCACAAAAACTCGTTGTTGAACATTAATTTAGAAACCTGTATAAACTATTGTTTTTGTTTATCTGATTATCAAGAGTTAATAATCAATTTTATATAATGTGACATTATTAGCAGAATTTATTATAAAAGTAGAAATTAGTAACCCTTTCTTTTGTAATATGTTGATCCTTCTTTATTTAGAAAGCCGTTTTTGAATTAATTCGTAAAATAATCATAATTTATAAACTAGTTGTCGTATTGTTACAATGATAAAGAACAAAAGAATATTCAAATACTACATTGTGAATTTGTGATTACTAATATCATATAATTATTTTTATAACAAAGGGAAAAAGCTGCTAAATGACATTTATATTGAGATCCAAATCTTTTTAGCAAATTATTGTCAATCATTTGTAGAATCTTCTCAACTACCACGTTCCAAACACACACAAACACATGAAGGATCAAACATGATGATTAAGTATTCAAGATCAACACATATACTTGTTGATACTAGAATCAAAAAACTTTTTTCAGGATAAAGAAACATCATAAATCTTTGTTAACCAAAACAACTTATCAGTATCGTATTAGATTACAGTATTACACCTTCAAATCATCATATTTTCCATAAATTTGTAGCAAAATGACAAAAAAAAATCCGAAAGAAATAGTCAGAATCACCTATAGCCATAGACAACTTGGGTGTAAGTATGTTTCATCCACCCAAAACTCTTCTTGAAAGACCCCTTTATCTTGCTCTCTACCGAGTAAACTTTATAGGCAGCCACCCTCTTCTTCCTTTGCAACTCAGGATCATCAAGGCTCCAATTCTTTGAATTTGAAGTTTGTTTCTTTGTATTTCGGTTTGAAGTGGAATAACTCCTTAGATTCTTCATGTTACTTGGAAACCCTCCGTTATTGCTTTCCATCACCATCATCCCACCATCTCTACACGATTGAGATCTGTATTTTTCCATCTCTATGTAGATATTTTGTTTATGTGAGATATACCGAGATATGTTTATTACTTCAAAGATTTGCTATATATTGGCGATGAGAAACTATGGATGGAAAAAGGTGAAATAATGAGGTTGTCAAAATAATTTAGAAACCTTGAATTTGAGTAAGATATTACCGAAAGTTAGAAGAGCCAAGCATGTGTAGATTTGATTATATGTTTAATTGGTTAACGGAACTTGGCCTTTGCCTTTTGGCTTTTTTGGAGTGCAAAAGGTCTTTGGTGAGGTGGTGGTTGTATTTTGAATTCAACTTAAAGTTGTATCACACATGCTGATGTCGAATTTAGAGTTTTGACCCTTCAAGTAGGCCAATTTGGTACATACATAAATACACACAAACACACACACACCCCATATATATATATATATATATATATATATATATATATATATATATATATATATATATATATATATATATATATATATATATATATATATATATATATATATATATATATATATATATCCATGATCATGAAACACTTTATTAAATTATTGAAGCTTGCTTAAAACGATCCGAACGTTTTAATGGTTAAATATATAATTTAATTATTCTTTCATACGTATGTGGATGTTCAAAGGTCAAATTCGATGATTCATATGTGTTACAAATATCTAGTTGGAGAGAGATTTGTATGTAGAGTTATTTCCCTTCTACATATACATATAATATTTAATAATTACAATAATAAAATCATAAGTTAAAAAACTTTCGGCACTTGAGAAAATTTTTAAACATTTTAACTTTATCACATACCTTTCATATTTTTTCTAAGTATGTTGTTTTGAATTAAGGTGGGTAAATATATAGAAAATTTTGCCCAAAAATAGAGTTGCTCCGTTTATTATCATGGGAGGTTTGCATTTAGCTTTAAAGGATGCAAAAACAAAGGATTTTTTAATGGATAGTGTCTCGTCTTTTTTTCTATGTGATGATATTATGGTGATGGGGAAGTGGCCATAATATAATCTTCAAGGTATTGTTCGGTTCTTTCAACTTTCATTGTTCTTATTTAGCTTTGGGTCTTAAAACTAATAAATTGGATGAGAGCAACTTATATAGAGTAGAGATGGATTATGAGGAAGGGGAGAATAAGTCGGGAATTTTTCAAGTAACCCGGCCTAATTTCCTTTGTATGTATTTTAAAATTCCTAGGTGTTGAAAGATGTTGAAGAAGGAATTTTGGAGTTAGATTAATTAGAAATTTGCCAAAAAAAAACATTCTGTCTTGAAAAATTAAGACATTATCTTTTGGGAGTTTATACACTTTGCTTAAATGGGTTTTGGGATAGTTTAAGGATTTATTTGTTCTCTATCTTTAAAGTTTCCATGATGTACTTATAAATCTAGAGACCTTTTTCTAGGGAAAAAAGACGCGGGATAGACATTTGACCTTTAAGTTTATCAAATGAATTAACTTTTTTGGTTTACATTAAACTATTGTAATTAATTAAACGTGTTTATTTAAAAATGATAGAATTTATGTTTAAGAGCTACAAAGGTAAGAGTTGAGTTTTCAAGAATTAGAGTTAAGACATTTAATTTTGACTTGACACATATAAATAGATTTGGACCATATTTTTAAGAATATTGTATGTTGGGTGAAACTAAAAACTTAGAAACTTAGATTATTAATAAAAGTTCCACTTTGGTTAATTTGCAAAAATAAGAACTCCGCCTAATAGTCTTAAGCCCCAAAACCCTTTACCCATTTGGAACAATTGTTCTGCAAAATATATATATTAATGAAAGGCATTCACCATTTAGTTCCATCATCAAAAGGTTATCGAACTTGGAAGGGCATTCACCATTTAGTTCCGTCATCAAAAGGTTATCGAACTCTGCCTAATAGACGAAAGGCTTATAATGAAGGGGGTATTCGAATTTGTGAGTGAAGTTGTGATCTTAGTTGCATTCTAGCATCAAAGGTAGTCATCCCTTCCATTTGAATGCCTTGTTGATGAATCTAAGCTTGCATAAATGGTGAATGCCCTTCTAAGTTTGCTAACCTTTTAATGATGGAACTAAGCTTGCATAAATGGTGAATGCCCTTCTAAGTTCAATAACCTTTTGATGATGGAACTCTTAGATTCCATATGCTTAGGATTACATTTGGTGTTCTACCATTAATATCTATTTCCATGGCCAAATTTGTGATTATGAAGCTTGGTGGGCACTTTTGGAACTCTAGGTTGACAAATTATCCTTTGGTTCATTTAAATCTAATTTGATAATGAAATTAATTTGATATTATATTTTGAAATTAGAATCCAAGGATTCAAATTCAACTCATTATTGTGAATTCATTAATAGAATCAAATGAGATGTTATGGAGCTTGTGTAAAAATTTTAAGCCATGCTAATGGTGAATCATCTATTTTACGATATCTAAATTTGGATTTGACTATGATATTAATGTTACAATTCGATCACAAAAGATGATTCAAATATAGTGATCATTCTTTGGATTTTGAAGCTTGAATTTGAGAAAATGGATGTTCTCATTGATAAATGTAGGGAATTAGATATGGTAAATGTAGGGAATTAGATATGGTAAAGTACGAAAACAAAAATTGTTTGTAGATCAAGACTATGACTTCACCAAACTTTTGATTGTAGGCAAAAAATATAAGAAACAAAAATTGTTTCATGTTTTACGATATGTGTTGGATATAAAACAAAAAGTTGAAATTTTAATAAAAAACACTTCACTTTTGGTCTTTTTGCAGTTTCAAAACCACACTATTTCCTTGTGCGGTTTAAAAATCAAAACCACACCATTTGAAAAACCGCATTTTGCGGTTTTAAAATTACAAAAACCGATGCATGTGGTTTGCAATTTGGTTTGAGCCTAAAACCGCATCAAACCGTATGATGCTCACCCCTAATAAACAATGGTTTGACACGGTCATCCTTTGGCTCGTATGGATGTATTGCGATGCTAGAGTATTCATGAAATGTTTGAAATATTTTCATTTATACTATTCTTCTTTTTTCTCAAATACTCCTAACAAAAGTTTGACAGGTTTTAGATGAATAGATTAAAAAAACATATTTAAGTTCTTGTATTGGTTTCGCCAGTTATTTCCTAGTTTCATTAAACAATTTTTTTTCTTTTTTGAAATTATATAAATATGAAATTTTAATTACTATTTACCGAAGTTGTTAGAAAGAAGAAAAAGTAAAAAAAAAAAAAAAACCAAAAGGTTACACACCTTGAGTATTTTACAGCAGACCCATGTTTTTATCAGGAGCGCCGATCTGGACCTTCGCAGCCTTGGCAATTTGACTTTTAGCCCTAGACACTCCAGATTCCATTCAACCAATCCATAATCTAACATCGAAGGCGAACGCCATTTCTTCCGGGGAATAATCACTTTACTGAAACGATCATGACTTTTGCATCTCACATCTTCCGTCACTCTAAACAGGTTCTTATCATCCATCCTTTTCATCCAGACCCGCATAATTTACTAGAACTGTTCATGTTCTAGTTGTTTTTTCCGATGTTCAGATATCGTGTTAGTATGTATGTAGCTATGATTAATGATTACTGACGGATGCGAATGTATTGACGTTAGATACGTTAGGTGATTGTACTTGTGAAGTTGTTTTAAGATCCTTTTTCTCCCGAGAAAGTTACTAGATGCCAAAAAGAACAAAATCATCAGTTAATATACGAAAATTGGATTTCTGTTATCATGCTTGCTAAATTGACTCCGTGAATTTAGGTTTTGAGTGTGTGCTGTTCATTCAAAACTTCATGTTGGTAGCGTAACGATTGTGGCTGTGAACTGTGATGGACGAGATGAAAAATCTGTTAGTTTGGGCTTGTGATGTAGGATGCTTAAAGATGAAATAGAACATCTAATAAGCTGGATTGCATGTTTGCTTGCGACTAAGTTTGCTTATTGTGTTAATTGGTTTTGTTGTATTTCAGTTGAAAAATGCTCCTGGGTTGATACGGCAGGATCATGCCATTCTAGTCCGGTGGTTTAGTCATAGTACACGTTCCATCACTAGCAAAGGAGATTGTAAGTAGCTGAACTGCTTCCTGTTTTACCTGCTTAAATTCAGATAATTTAACATCTCTCTTCTATGTGTTAGTTTCAATAATGTTTGCTTTGTTGGTTGACTTGATGTAAACCAAGTTCATTCAATAATGTTTAGTAATATATATAAAGTTTATTGATAAAAATTTACATTCACATTGCAGATGTGTCAAAGCTCCACCATATTAACAATGTTTCTAGGGAGAAGATTTGTTTATGCAAGTCTTGCAGTGGATCCATGTCAAGTACACCGATGTTCACTCGAAGTTATAGGGCAGTGAATCCCACAAAGGTATTTCAAATCCTTGTTTCTTCATCTTGTAAACTGAACATAAAGTTATATAGAAGCTCATTTTTCTATAAAATTTAAGGGGCAAAATGGACTTGCTGCTAGAACACAAGGAACTTCAGCTAGTGGCATGATGTTCAGTCGAGCAATTTCATGGTAACTCTTAAAGCATCTTTAACTCTTTTACAATTATCAATATTCCCAATTCATGCTGTGAATTAATTACTGATGGTTAACAGCTCTGATGTTCAAGTTAAGAGAAGTTTTTCTTCAAACTCAGGTACTTTTCATATATAATTTCGGTGTTTTTCATGAAAAAGCTGAACTTTTTTACTTTCCCATTTCTTTAAATCTTTATAATAGAAATTCATTTGCTTTGACTTGCAGGCCTTCCCCCACACCAAGAGCTTGGGATGCCTTCTCTTTCACCCACAATGACAGAGGCCAGTGTTATTCCAAATTTAAGAATATCTCAATATAATTCTTTATATTTCTCTGTTTCCTAAAATTTTTACTTTTATTCCTTATTCAGGGTAACATAGCAAGGTGGTTAAAGAAAGAAGGAGATCAAGTTGCACCCGGTGAAGTACTCTGTGAAGTTGAAACAGTATATCTCCTTTCAATTTTGTTTTTAGTTTAATCTTTAATTTTGGCTTTACTGACTTTATATTTATTACAGGATAAGGCCACTGTAGAAATGGAGTGCATGGAAGAAGGATATTTAGCTAAGATTATACATGGAGATGGAGCAAAAGAAATCAAAGTTGGCGAGGTATTAATCTTGATATGATGCCAGCTGTCAAGTGTCTAACTGTCTTTTGAATGATTAAATCATAGTAGGATTAAGTTTATTATATTTGTTACAGGTGATTGCTATAACTGTTGAGGATAAGGCTGATATTGAAAAATTTAAAGATTTTAAACCCGAGTCATCAGATGCTGGGACCCCAGAAGCCCCCCCTGCACCTACCCCCCCACCCAAAGAAGATGTAGTTGAGAAGCCAGTCAGCACACCTGAACCAAAAACTGTGAAGCCAAGTGCAACTTCTGAAACAGACCGTGTTTTTGCTAGTCCTCTTGCAAGAAAGTTGGCTGAAGATAATAAGGTTTTCGATCTTAATTTGTTATTGTACTAATACAATTTGTTGCTTGTATGCTAATGGTTTCTTTCAATTAGGTAAATCTGTCAAGTATTAAAGGTACAGGTCCTGATGGAAGCATTGTGAAGGCTGACATTGAGGAATATCTAGGTATCTCTCATTATAACCCTTTTTGGTCTGGTTGTGACATGTAATTATAATTAAATTATAATGAATTGTGTTAAAACTATACCTTGTATTTGCTTATAATATAAAAACCTCATTCCATCCATACGTTCCAACCAAACATGATCATGAAATGTAATGACTCATTCCATTACCTTAGTTCTTCGGTCATTCCATTCCATCCAACTAACCAAACCCTTTCTGATCTAAAGTTCAACTGAAGGCGGATAGTGTTAAGTTTGTAATTTTAATTTCATTTAATTTTGATTCCCTGTTTGTGTAGCTTCTGGTAAGAAAGATGTTCCAGCTGCACCCTCAAAGGCTGATAAAACAACAGTTTCTGCTATAAACTACACCGATATTCCACATACTCAGATAAGAAAGGTTACAATCTTCATATACACTCATCTTTTTACCTTTTGAATTTAGATAAAAAAACCCATTGATTCCCTTTTAAAAAATCCGGTAACTAACTAACATAATCTTAACAGGTCACCGCTTCACGTTTGTTGCTCGCAAAGCAAACCATCCCTCATTATTATCTCACCGTAGATACATGTGTCGACAAACTTACAAAGTAAGCATTGATTCAAAATTACATTTTTAACCCTAATCAGACTTTCAAGACAATTTCATTATCTCTTTGCAGATTGCGTGCAGAACTCAATTTATTACAAGAAGCTTCAGGAGGCAAGAAGATATCCATTAACGATCTTGTAATTAAGGTATCTTTTAGTCTCTTCTATAAAATAAATTTAATCTCACAATTATACTAAAAAGATTAGAAAACGATACTCATTAACTACTGTTATGATATTCTTTACAGGCTGCAGCCTTGGCTCTTCGCAAAGTTCCAAAGTGTAACAGTTCATGGACTGACAGTTACATTCGTCAGTAAGTATATAAAATATTGAAATTATATTCTTTAAATTGTAAGAAAATTTAATCGGGTTAACTTGTTAAATAAATAGGTTCCATGACGTTCACATCAATGTGGCTGTGCAGACAGATAATGGACTCTATGTTCCTGTTGTTAGGGTCAGTCATTGCACCTTTTTTACTTGCTGTTGGTATATTATATCGTGTAAGTTGCAGGAAATAGCAACGTACTTAATTTTTTTAACCAATATGGACATTGTACTTCGTTTACCCAAAAAAGTACAATGCCTGTATCCGTAACAAAAAGTAAAGTACATTGCTTTTATGGGTAAAAAATGAAGCTTATTGCTATTTTCAGTAGAAATGTAAGTATGTTGCTATTATGGGTTAAGAATATAGTACATTGTAGATATCAATAGTGAGACTGTGAGAGTAACTATGTTGCTATTACTGGCAATTTTCTGTATATATCTCCATATATGTGATTATATCTTTTAATAGTTTTGCTTTTGAAAATTCTAATTTGCAGAATGCTGACAAGAAAGGCTTGTCTGCAATCTCGGAAGATGTAAAGAATTTAGCCCAGAAAGCTAGAGAAAACACGTTAAAACCATCGGATTATGAGGTCTGATTATAGCTTATTTTAAGGCAGTTTTCTTTTTAATTTATTATCTTCAAGTGTGATTTTAAAATTTTGTATGTAATTGCAGGGGGGTACGTTCACTGTTTCAAATCTTGGAGGGCCGTTTGGCATTAAACAGTTTTGTGCCATCATAAATCCACCACAGGCAGGGATTTTAGCAGTTGGGTCTGCTGAGAGAAGGGTTGTACCTGGTTCAGGGGCTGCAGAATTTAAGTTTGCTTCTTTCATGTCTGCGACATTGAGTTGTGATCATCGTGTGATTGATGGTATGTCACATGACATGCACATGCATACATTAAATAATTTCAAAAAAAGAAAGATATGCTAACGGTTTTGTTGGGTTGTGTGTTGTTAGGTGCGATTGGGGCGGAATGGCTAAAGGCATTTAAAGGGTACATTGAGAATCCAGAGACAATGCTGCTTTGAAGATGATATATTTTTTTGTCTTTGTTTTAGTTCATTGCTTATTTTCGAATTATCCATTATTTCTGGGGTTTGTCTCCTAGAGTTACAATGGCTTTGGTTGATCAAATCGTGCAATCTTGTTTGAATAAGACAAAAAGAGAGGCCGTTGGGCTTTTGAGGCATGAAAATATGAACTCGGTTTTGGTGATGTAGAGTTGTTGATACATGAAATGTGCGGGAGACAATACAGGATGGTCGTCGCACTGGCCTTTGTAACTTAAATAAACCCATGTTTTGATTTCTTTTGTATGTAATATTCCTGATGAGTTTCAGGGGCTCGCAGATTTGCATTCAAATTCTCGTCCCTAACAGGGTATGGGTATTCCCGTTACAAAGTTGTCTTGTATGTATTACAAGGACTAAACTATAAATTTAAATAAGCTACGGTGACGAAACAGTGCAAAATCAGCAGGTTTGTTTAAAATAACGGAATTTCGAGTATAATATAGAGTTGAAACGATTCTACATTTCTTTATTATATCATAGTAAAGTAATTAGTTGATCAAATAAATCGAGTTCGAAGAGCCACCTAATCAATACATATTTTTGGTTCGTCAATGGAGCACTGAAACAATAACCCATGTATGTTCGTTGGTGGTCAAAATGGGATAAATGCAACATTCCAATTTCATTTCTCCTACATCAGATTTTGAAAAATCAACCTGACTATCTAATTATGGCAACGGAGTTGGCTACATTAACTTAGACCTGGTGGCTATAAATACACAATTGTCCAAATAGTTGATTTTTTCAAGATACAGGTTTTTAATAAGAAAATTGAACTGAAGTATAACATCTTGACGATAAAAGATTTTGAAATACAATATTATAATATAAGAAAGATTTTTTGAGAATATTAGCCATGAAAGTTAAGAGTTTTGTCATCATTTGATCATTGAGTATCAAATTATACTAATTTAAACATTAAAGTCTTAAAATGATAACAATCTAACAATTGATACAGGCAAATTCTAACTCACCTTCGTCAATACTCAATATGGTGCTTTGTCAATATGGCGCGGATGTAGCATGGACATGGATTTATAAAATATATTTTAAATTAAATGTTATCATTATTAAATTTAAATTATTCAAATTAGATATGCTCTTAAACATTAACATTGTTCTTGAGCTTTAAATTGTATTATTATTCTTATTAATTTTGTTTAAAAATTAATTTATTATTAGTTCAATCTTCCTTGATCATATATCTAAACCTACCATGGTTCACCTCCATCACCACCGTCCACCCCTCGACACCCTCAGTTCTCTGGCCACCCTTTCCTGTCGTCATCTCCAGCAAACACACAATAACTTGCACCCAAGACACAAACATTATGAAAGATTAATTTAAGCCTGAATAAAAATCTAGAGGAACCCTTTAAACCAACCATATATTAGATCCCAATTTTCGTCCATAAAAGCATGCCTCATAGACAGTCACTCCAATAAATTCAAATCTGCATCCAGTTCATTCCTGACGCTTCACATGAGCACAAAAGATCATATAAAGACAAAACCAAAAACTGTCTGCAATTCTTCAATTCACCAGTAAATGGCTTGAACTTTCAAATCAAAAAAAGGGCTTTACTCTATCAAGGGGAAAGAATATACAACCTACACTGAAACTCACTTGCATGGCTTCTAACTCTATTAATACCATTCTGTTCAATTCATAGGACATAAATATACAACAACACAAACCTAAAGTTTAAGTTGGCCCATGACTTGATTCAAAACGCAAAACCGTAAACCTTGTCAAAGAGAAAATAGACAATAATTTACTTACAAGGGTTCTTTATCATTAGCATAAAGCTAAATATCAATATTCAACCAATGTTTACCTCAACATATATATTCATCTACCAAACAAGTTACAGAAACCTGTGATACAATTCCCATATCAAGGTCTACATAAATTTATTTGCAACCAGCCCTTCCTGACATTGAGAAGTACACAAAATAAAGGGTATCAAGTGCACAAAACAAAATTACGCATTTCATTCCATGCCAAATTATGTCAATCATCTAAATATTGTAAAAGACTACAGACAAATCACCTTTTGAAATCTCAAATGACCAAAACTTGTATCAAGATGAATAGCGATCGGCTCAGATCGGTACGTATCTCTTCAAAACCTGCTTCCCAGTAACGGCTAATCCCACCGCTATTCCACCGATAGCTCCAGCCACGGCCGCCGACCTAGGCCCCGCCGCCGCCTTATAAAGAGCTCCAGTCCCTAACCCAGCCACCACGCTGTTAATAATATCATCCGCATCTCTAGCTGCAACCATCCCGCTCTCCATACCAGCGTACAGCAGTCCGATTACACCCGCACGGTTGCCAATCGTCCGACCTGCATGTCCCGAAGCGTTCAAGATCCGGTTAACCCTAAGCTTCATGGTGTCTCCAGCCTCAAAAGCCTTCACGCCCTCTCGTAAACCCTTCCCTGCGCCAAATACAGCGCCGCCGAGGTAACCGATGCCGGTGTAGTAGGTGAGGTTTTCGCCCCATGAACGACGTTGAGCGACAGATTCCTCTTGAAAGAGGTATTCAGGGGATGTGGGAAGTTTGTATATGGTTTGTACGGGGATTCCAAGATCTTTGTAAGGGTTGTATAGCCGGCGGTTATGGTCGTCGTCGTCGTTTTCGTTTTGATTTGAAGATCTCGGCTGGTAAGACATGTCGGAATTAGGGATACGATTAGGGTTTGGATCTTGGCTTGGATCTTCCAAGAATCTGATTCGAAGTGGAGAGAGAGAGAGAGAGAGAGAGAGAGAGAGAGAGAGAAAGAAAGAGAGGCGCTGGTCAAAAACCAGAGCGGCTTTCGGTTCACGCAATGGTTCTCTGATTTTCCATCAGGTATAATGTAAGGCGGTAGACCGGTTTTTTTGGTTACGCTTAATTTTTTTTCTACAACGGCGGTCTAAGCATCCGAATATGTTGTTTCCTTGTTTCCAACTTTACCCTCTTTATTTTAGTAAATTACAATTTTAGTCTTTGTTATAGTGGTTTTTTTTTTTTAATTAGGAAATCTTCATTAATATCTTATTTTTTTAATTGGTTTATGAAAAAATCTTAAAATTAATTTTTTTTATAAAATGACAGGATATCGGCTAATATATACAATTCCAACCCTTTTTCCCGGTAACTCATTATTTAAAAGTCTTATTATTTTGGGCAGTTTATGGAAAAGTTTCAAAGTTAATTTTTTTTTACATAATATGACAAGATACCGACTTACATATTCAATGTTGGCGCGAATTGCATCTGTCCAAAATGTATAACAACAATACCCAACAAAAGTTAGAGTTTAGTAATGATAAAACTAAAACCTTTAAAAGTCAAATATCGGTAATAGTAATTACGGCTCGGCCGCCATGAACAGAAGTGTTGGAATACGGTAACACAACAAAACAATGCAGCAGAAACTGTTAGTGTATCCCACATTGGTACGACACGGTCCTATAAGTTTGTATATATGTTGGAATCTCCCTTCTCTCCACAAGAGCTCTTTTGGAGAGACATTATTGGGCTCCACATATATTTACATGGTATCAGAGCCGGTGTCCCGCACCCCTGTAACCTCATCAAGCCTACGTCTCTGAGGGGGAGTGTTAGTGTATCCCACATTGGTGCGACACGGTCCTATAAGTTTGTATACATGTTGGAGTCTCCCCTCTCTCCACAAGGGCTCTTTTGGAGAGACACTCTTGGGCCCCACTTATATTTACAGAAACAATACCAAAATACGTATTCCACTACGGACCACAATAACATATAAATTTTGCAATTGTAAACTAACTTAGGAGATCAAGTAATACCTTTCGCGTGATCAGAAATGTCTATAGGGGGAGGAAGGAACTCGTGGGGTGTGTGTGTGTATCGACTAGGATGAGAGATCGGCCAAGGGATGGGGTTGTTAAACCCTATCCATGCCATGTTTATCCAATCCCTTTTATTTTAGGGTTTTGAAATTCAAACCCTTTAATTTTCGTTTAGACCCTTTATCATCTTCTAGTTTCTAATTAACACATCATAACTATGATGTGTTAATAAGATTGACACTTTCTTCAAGGGATGGGCTGAACCCCGAAACAGGGACACATTTGCATTTTATTTTGAAATTTTCATATTTTTTACTTCTCACCCTCATGTCTATAAAATTGACACTTTGTTCTATAGATCTATAACCTTCATATACTTAGTGCTTTCAAAATATTATAACAACCCCCTTAAGTTTCATCATGATATCTTTGACCCTTATTAAGAATTAAACTTGCCTTTAAGTTTATATTTATGACATTTTAACCCTTTTTAACATATAAAATGTAATTTTGCCCCATTTTAGTTATTTCATAATTGTAAATCAAACCTTATAATATTTATTAAATATTGTTTAAACCATTCTTAATATTATAATTATGATATCTAAGGATTTTAATTATTCATAATAATTAGTTATAACCCTAAATCCTTAAATACATAATCCAGATTAAAGGGTGTTACAAATTTCTCTCACTTAAAAAGATTTATTCCTCGAAATCACTTCCTATATAAATAGATGCGAATAAAGATTTCACGTCTCACTATCAGTTTCCCAAGTAAGATTGGGCATTGTACCGTGCTTGTAAAATCCAACAACTAACTTAATTTATTGGTTTCATAACTCTTTGTCTTATACCCAATTACAACTTTAAGTTCTTTTTATGGCAACGAGGTAGGCTGTCGACCATAACTCAAACATCGAAATCTCAATTTTGTTGATTCAAAGTTACAAAGAAAGGGAACCCAATTACATATAAGCTTCATGTTTACATTTTCTTTAATTCTTTTATAGTTCTGTCCATAATCACATTCAACATTAATGATATTGAAAGGTCTGTTACATTGTATATCTTGTTAGTATTTTGATCATAACTACAATTGAGTTTATTCAAATTTCTTCAAAAATAGAACTTATTTTCCTTCAACTTATATGTTATCCTCATTCTCCAACTCTTTGTTAATTTTTTCCAAAATTTTATATGATACATATGACATGGACCAATTACTTTTATCTATATTTTGTATCAAAAACTATATATTTTATATTCGATACGAGGAATTTCCATCTATTTTGTTAGAAAATATAATTTACATGCTTTTTGTGTGTGTGTGTGTGTGTGTGTGTGTATATATATATATATATATATATATATATATATATATATATATATATATATATATATATATATATATATATATATATATATATATATATATATATATATGAAAGGTTTTCTGCAAACCATGAACTGAATAACCTAAGTTCACATGCAACCTATAAGGATCTATGTTTTCTTCTAATCGAACATATAACAAAAACCTAGAGGCCAATAAAAAATCTAAAGATCAAAACAGAAAAAACCAACCGTAATTTCTTGGAAGCTGAGCAGCAAAAATATCCTGCCTCAAATGAAAGTCACACCCAAGCTAGGAGATATGTGGATCGAAAATTTCAGAGAGAATGGATCTTGAAATTGGCGAAAATAATGAGTGCCCAGGGACCCCTATTTATAGTTTCCATATGACCATTTGATAAGCCTTAAGGATAAACCCTTTTGAATTCAAATAAGATAAACCTTTTATCTTATAATTCAAACTCTTATTTATCCTTTAATTATTAAAATCGATTTATATATTACCATATATAAAAATAGATTTCCACACTGGTCACTCCCACTTAGACCTGGCAATATGGGTCACGACACGAAAGACACGACACGAGCACGACACGAGTTTTCCGTGTATGGGTTTTTAAAATTCGTGTTTCGTGTCTATTCGTGTCTGACACGAATTTAAAATTCGTGTTTCGTGTCTTATACGTGTCAAACACGAATTTACCTGTTTGGACACGTGTAAGACACGTTTTATATTCGTGTTACACGTGACACGGATAGACACGTTTAAACACGTATTAACACGTAATATTATATCTGTTTTCTTTGAAGTTTACTAGTATAAGGGTTAGTCTTTTCATTAGCTGAAAATATAGGGACCAATTGATACAAATGTTGAACTTAAACCTAATTGACAATTGTGTTTCTATTTCGTTGAATCGCTGCCTGCACCTTTCTTGTTTCTTCCTCCACATCGGCACATCCTTTCTTCCCTTTCTTCTTCGTTGAATCGCCGCTGGCCGCACCCTCCCATCGTCGTTCAACCTCCAACCACGGTCAACCTCCAAGGCTCCAAGCCTTGAACCACCGGTCAACCTCCAAGCTCCAACACTTGCTCGACGGCGACGCCTTCTTCTTCGTTGAGTTCGACCTCCAACCACCGGTCAAGGCAGCGGCTCGAAAACACAGACCGGCGACCTTCTTCTTCGTTGAGTCACCACCGGCTCGAACCCGACAACACCACTCAACGGCTCAAGCTTAGTTATACTTTGAAGCTTCAACATAGCCTCTTCAGATTTCATGGCTTCTAACACTGTGGTATGTATCCTTCCCTTTTTCTTTTTTGTATTCGTGTCTACCGATTTATGCTTCATGTTCGTCGGAAGATCTCGATCTGTTATTAATTGGGTTTCTGTCATATGTATTTTAGATGGATGATAATACCAACATTATACAGTCAAAGGATGATGATGATGATTGTGTGGAGGTACATGATGCAGGGTTTCTGTCATATGTATTTTAGATGGGTTTCTGTCATATGTATTTTAGATGGATGATAATTCGTGTAAATTCGTGTTTTCGTGTGACACGGATAAAAAACGTGTCTAATCGTGTCGTGTCGCGTGTTACACGCATTAATTATGTGTCGTGTTCGTGTTTCATATCCCAGACACGTTTTTGAATTCGTGTCGTGTACGTGTTTCATAAATTCGTGTCGTGTAAATTCGTGTCTGACACGAATATACGACACGGAGACACGGATTGCCAGGTCTACTCCCACTGTCACTTACTCAACTATTGAATAATTACAGTTTCAGTCCCTGCACCTTTAATTAATTAAATTAATCCCCAAATTAAATCCAATTAATTCTAGATTAATTTATAATTAATTAATATAGTTTCTAATTAATATATTATGTCTTTAATATATTAATAAACCATATATTTAATTCCTGTTGATTTATTAATCCCATAATAAATCAACCTTTCTCTCTACCGAATTTTCTACCAAACCTCCAGCTATGAGGGCAACCCAAATGGACTGTGCTACTATTAATTAGGCAAATACTAATTATTAGTCATGGCTTAGACACCTAATTCAACAGTCTCCCTCTTGGATAAGTCTATGACTATAATTACCAATTTAACATCTAATTAACCAGCACTTGTAGCTTCCTAGAAACCGCTGCCAAACTCTGATCTAATCAGTTCTGTCCATAGATAAGTGATCAGATGATCCTCCGTCCAACAAGATATTTTCAGACTCAAGACATGGATAAAATCAATCTGGTCTGATTTACTGTTCCTCGATTTCCGATTTGCATATGACTCTTAGACTACCAATTTAGTCCCGGTTGGCCAACCATTTTAGTCAACTTCAAATTCATCGAGAGGCCTACAGATATCTGTTCCCCGTTAGGGTCAAGGGACGAATAAACTTTGACTCATATACTTATGTCTTTTACCAGACAAATTATTCACAACAACACGTTTTATAACACCGAGTTACCGATGCGTTTTCGTATTATCAATGAACAACCGCCTAGTAAATCATAACTCATATGTCTTAGCTTAAAGATCAAAAGATATTATCGTCTCAACATTGCTCGTGATGTAATCCATGAAGCAATCAATTGAGCGTGGGTTTATCCAATACTCAAATCTCCATTTCCAAGTACTTATGAATGTTGCAGCAATCTTATTGCAATGTCTAACTCCTTAGACAATCTACAACTAATTCATGACAGTCTTGCTTCATACTTACTCGCTAAAAGTATGATCGACTGTGGATATTTTAATAATCCAATTATTCAGGAAGTAAAACATGCAAAATGAAACACAATGATAAAGCATTGACAAAATTCGTAAACCATTACTCATTAATAAATCTCCATTATTAAATCACAAAAGTCAAATACAATAATATTGTTACAAGTTTCAAAACCTATCTAATTACAAAAACTTATATCATCTCTTAATCCAATGCTCCTAGCATGCTGATTATGCTTAATCCTACTCAGAGCCTTTGTCAATTGGATCTGCAGGATTATCTTCCGATGATACCCTCTTTACAAGGAGGTGACCTTCTTCTACTCTATGTCTTATGTAGTGGTACTTTCTGTCGATATGCCTGGACTTTCCATGGTCTCGCGGTTCCTTTGTCAAGGCGACCGCACCTTCGTTATCGCAGAACAGTTCTAAGGGCTCCTGAATACTCGGGACTACTCCAAGGTCACCGATAAAGTTCTTTAGCCAAGCCGCTTCCTTTGATGCTTCACTTGCTGCTATGTACTCTGATTCGCACGTAGAATCAGCCACTGTTTCTTGCTTGGAACTTTTCCAAGTAACTACTCCACCGTTCAAGAGGAATACCCAGCCCGACTGAGACCGACCACTGTCTCTATCCATCTGAAAACTGGCATCTGTATATCCTTCAACTCTCAAGGTATCACTGCCACCGAGGACTAACACCATGTTCTTTGTCCTTCACAGATACTTGAGTATATTTTTCACAGTTATCCAATGTGCCCTTCCAGGGTTACCCTGGTACTGACTGACCATGCTTAAAGCAAAAGCCACGTCAGGGCGAGTACACGTCATAGCGTACATGATCAATCCTACAGCCGAAGCGTAAGGTACCCGACTCATTTCAGCTATTTCCTCGTCTGTACTCAGACTTTGAGTCTTACTCAATTTTGCATTACTTTGGATAGGCAGCTCTCCCCTCTTGGAATTTTCCATACTAAACCTCTTTAGTACATTTTCCAAGTATGTACCCTGACTAAGTCCAATTAGTCTCTTCTTCCTATCTCTCAATATTCTTATCCTGAGAATATAGGCAGCCTCTCCTAGGTCCTCAAGGCAAAACATTTCCCAAGCCAAGCCTTGACATCTTGCAAGGTTGGAATATCATTTCCCATGAGCAGTATGTCATCGACATACAGCACCAGAAAGGTGACTATACTCCCACTAGCCTTGACATATACGCAGGACTCATCCTCGCTCCTGGAGAAGCCAAACTCTTTGACTTTCTCATGGAAACAAAGATTCCAGCTGCGAGAAGCTTGCTTCAATCCGTAGATTGATCTCTCAAGCTTACACACCTTATTGGGATACTTTACATCGAAAAAACCCTCTGGCTGATTCATGTAAACATCCTCAGTCAACTTTCCATTAAGGAAAGCGGTTTTGACGTCCATCTGCCAAATTTCATAGTCATAAAATGCAACTATGGCCAGCATTATCCTAATAGACTTTATCTTGGCTACTGGTGAGAAGGTCTGATCATAGTCAACCCCTGGGGTTTGAGTAAAGCCCTTCGCAACCAGTCTTGCCTTGAAAGTGTGTACCTTTCCGTCCATGTCGGTCTTCTTCTTGAAGATCCACTTGAACCCGACTGTCTTTCGACCCGGTACGTTGTCAACTAAGTTCCAAACTTGATTGTCATACATGGACTTGATCTCGCTATCCATGGCCTCTTTCCACTTGGCAGACTCAGGGCCCGCCATCGCTTCCTGGTAGTTAGCTGGTTCATCTAAATTTATCAGTGTCCTATCACTGACAAACGTGTCGCCATCCGAAGTTATATGGAAACCATAAAACTTGGGTGGCATGCTAACCCTACCGAAATTTATCCTAAGGTTGCGTCATCTGATGACTCTTGAATTTCTTCAAGATCAATGGTACTCCTGTTGGATTAGGTGTCTAAGCCATGACTTATAATTGTATTTATCTTATGAATAAAAGCAAAGTCCATTTGGGTTGCCCTCATAGCTGGGGAATTGATGTACAGTTCAGTAGAGAGAAAGATTGGTTTATTAAGGGTTTAATAAATCAATAGAATATAATATAGATGGATTATTAATATATTTAAGTGTTAATATATTAATTAGAAACCATATTAATTAATTAAGATTTAATCCAGAATTAATTGGAATTAATTTAGTGATTAAATTAATTAATTAAAATGCAGGGGCTGACTTGTAATTATTCAATAGTTAAATAACTGGCAAGAGATAAGTCAGGGGCCAAAAGTGGCGCCACCCTGGAGAGTTCTCTAGGGTTTTAGAAGCCTGGTCCAAGTGACTTGCAGGCTTGCCCACTTGGGAGGCTCCTTAGGGTTTCAGGTGTAGCATGTGGAGGCTATAAAAGGAACCCCCTGGGCACTCCAAATTCACGCCATCTCTCTCTCTTCCTTACTCTACTGGATTGTCTTCTCCTTGCTTGGGTGTGACTTGCATTTGAGGCAGGATTCTTTTGCTGCTTGCTTGAAGGATCATAAGATCAAAGGTTGGTTTTTTCTAATTGTTCTTTAGAATTGAATTGTTTCCTTTAGGTTCTTAGTTCTAATCTTCATAGAAGAAAACAAAGATCTTTATTAGGGTTGCATGTGAACCTTAGGAATATTTTGTGTTCATTGATTGCATAGAAACCCTTCAGTGGTATTAGAGCTAGCTTGTTTTCTTGTGAATTGATTTGAACTGCATGATATATGTTCTTGCCTCAAGGTATTTTGCAAAAATACCTCCTTGGGAGGCTTGATTATCGACGGCTTGGCTAGGGTTTCCTAACCCTAGCCGCCATGCCCTATTGGTCCCCCTTGATTGCTTGATTTACTTGCCATATTTATGTGTTGTTATTTTTGGTAACTAAATCAACTAAAATAACTTGAACCCTAATTGCTTGGCTTGTAATTTTCGAGATTCATAGGGATAATACAGATAAATTAATTTGATTAATTTGGTAATCTGTAACCTAGATTTAATTAATTTAATTAATTGATTAATTAAAAGACCAATTAAATCAGTTAAAAGAATTAATTAAAATTTTCAAAAAAATAGTAATAATTTGCGAAAATTAAGATAAAATTAATTCTAAAATATTTTAATGAGATTAAAATATATCTTATATATATTTATGATTAAAAGTTAATTTAATATATATAAGAAAATTGGTTAGTCTACCGCTAGTAAGTCTCATTCACAAAACTGTCCTATAAAGAGGGTATAAGGCGACTGACTATAAAATGTTAGTCTAATGGGTATCTACTCTTACCCACCGCTCTCCTGGTCAGTCGAGTGTCGTTAGCTGAACGGGTATGATAGAACCGCTAAGCCTCTTAAAAGTATAATGTTATAATTGAAAGCACTAGAACCCTAAAACAAATCCCAATCTAGTTACTTTAAGTTAAAAATGTGAATTGGTGCTAATCCATGAAATTGCACATTGCACCTTGTGGAACGTTGGTGGAGCGTGTGTGGTTTACCGGCATGCCAACTGGGGTCCGCAATGTGTCGCAATGGGTTTCTTGATTTTGTCATTATTAACGGAGCATGTGTGGTTTACCGGCACGTTAATTAGAGATGACAATTGACTTCAAGAGTACCAAGCAATTTGCATGGTTATTCACACCCGGTTTGTGATCCTCGATATCCCAGTCACAAACAGTGGGGCATTCCCGAGATTAAAACATGCTATCGAACAGTTCGGTAAATCTCAAAGAAACTAGGGATTCCATTATAATATGATTATGTTTCCGCGGTGGAATTGGCTGAATCGTCATTCGCCTACCTTATAAAATTTATAATATTGATTACGGCATCCCTTTTCGGTATTGTAGATTGTTATTGTAGGATCCTAGCCTTATATTTGTTCTTGGGTGAATATAAGGGTTATTATTATTATTATATCTTATTAAAACTACCTTCTTCTTGTTCAGATGTCTTCTGACCAATCCGTTCCCCACTCAAATCCCGGTAGTGTCACCTCGATTCTGTCATTGTGCTCAAAGGTGACGTTGGACGGCACCAACTATAATGACTGGATCTGAAACATCAAAATGGCCTTAAGGTTTGAACATAAAGAGTATGTTCTAGAAACCGAGCTTGTTGATGTGGACACTGAAACCGCTACTCCCGAAGAAATCACTGCGTACACTAAACACTCTGATGATGCAACCAAAGTGGCTTGCATCATGATCGCTACTATGAACCCTGAACTGCAGTGTATCTATGAGGACTATTGGCCTTACAAGATGCACAAAGAGCTTGCGGAAAGGTTACGCAAGCAAGAGCGCATCGAAAGGCGTGAGGTTGTAAAAGCATTCACTAACAGCAAGCCCAAGGAGGGCGAGTCCATCTGTGCACATGTGCAGAGGATGCATGGTTACGTGGAAAGGCTTAAAAAGCTGGAAATGCCGGTTCATGAGGATTTAGCAGTTGACATAGTGCTAAACTCCTTGCCCAGTTCTTATGACTAGTTCACACTGGCGTATCATTTGAACAACAACCAGGCAAATCTAGCTGAGTTACACCGCATGCTTCATACGGCTGAGGACGGAATGAAGGGAAAAGTTGTGCTCCCTGTCAACCCGCCTGTCCTGGCCATTGGCTCCAGAAAGGGAAAGAAACGGAAAGGCCCTCCTAAGTAGAACTGGAAGGAAAAGACTTATGTCGGGTCATCTAGTGGTGCCCCGAAAGGTAAGTCTTCCGGAATTCCACATGTTCGGAACCCCAAAGAGGCCGACTGCTTTTACTGCAAGCAGAAGGGTCATTGGAAGAGGAGCTGCCCAACGTATTTGCAGGATGTCAAGGACGGTAAAGTGAAACCGTCACAGGCAGGTACGTATTCTATATCTAATAACTCATCTTTTTCCCGTTCATGGGTCCTTGATACAGGATATGGTTTTCATATATGTTCTGATTTGTAGGGCCTAGAGGAAAGTAGGGAACTGGAGCATGGCAGACTGAACCTGGTCATGGGCAATAGGCAAACGTCACCTGTTGCCAAGATCGGTGTTTATGGACTGATGCTGAGTAGTGGAGTTAGATTAGATTTACATAATTGTTGCTATGCGCCTGATATGGCAAAGAACATAATCTCTTTTCATGCACTATTTAGACAAGGTTTTTACTATGAGTTTAATAAATTGAATGGTTCAATTTCGGTTTTCAAAAATGATGTTTTTATATTTAATGCTATGCCTTGTGATGGTGTTTATGAATCTATTATGTGTGTTGATAATTATGGTAAAAATGTATTAGCTATTGATGCTTCAAGCGATATAGAAAAGGCATGTCTGTGGCATTGTCGCCTTGGCTATATAAACAAGAAACGCATCGCCCAACTCCAAAAGGATGGAGTGCTGGAATCATTCGACCTCGGGTCGGATGATGTGTGTGAATCTTGCTTACTTAGCAAGATGACAAAATCACCATTCAAAGGTTCCTTTGAAAGAGGTGAAGGTCTGTTGGATATTATACACACAGATGTGTGTGGTCCCTTCAGAACAACCACTAAAGATGGCACGCGGTTCTATGTGACATTTACTGACGATTTTAGTAGATATGGGTATGTCTACTTAATCAAGAATAAGTCGAACACCTTTGAAAAGTTCAAAGAGTTTAAGAATGAAGCAGAAAATCAATTGGGTAGAAAGATAAAGATGCTTAGATCCGACAGAGGCGGTGAGTATCTTAGTATCGAGTTTCTCGATTACCTCAAGGAATGTGGAATTGTTTCACAGTTGTGGCCTCCAAGAACACCTCAGCTGAATGGTGTTGCAGAGAGACGAAACCGAACCTTGTTGGACATGGTTCGTTCCATGATGAGTCGAGCCTCACTTCCAATCCATTATTGGGGGTATGCCTTAGAGACTGCCGCCCATATCCTAAATCTTGTCCCAACCAAGAAGGTTGCGAAAACACCGCACGAGATGTGGACGGGGAAAGTTCCCTCGTTGGCACACATCAAAGTCTGGGGCTGTGAAGCATTCGTGAGACGAGATACTTCAGATAAGCTTGCAGAAAGAAGTGAAAGGTGTTACTTCATCGGATACCCGAAACAGTCTTTTGGATACTTGTTCTACAGACCGAGCGAGGACGTGGTCTTTGTAGCAAGACGAGGATTCTTTCGAGAGAGAGAGAACTCATATCCAAAGAGGACAGTGGGAGTACGATCGATCTCGAAGAAATTCAGGAGACGCCCGATGAAACAACCTTAGAAGAAACTAGCAACCAACATGAGGAAGAGGTTCCTGTTGGACCCACTCACATTTCATTGCCCCTTAGGCGTTCGGGTAGAGTTAGCATGCCGCCCGAGTTCTATGGTTTCCATATTACTTCGGACGGAGACACGTTAGTCAGTGATCGTACATTGACTAATTTGGATGAGCCAGCTAACTACCGTGAAGCAGTGGCAGGCCCCGAGTCTGCAAAATGGAAAGAGGCAATGGACAGCGAGATAAAGTCCATGTATGACAATCAAGTTTGGAACTTGGTTGACAATGTACCGGGTCGAAAGACAGTCGGATGCAAGTGGATCTTCAAAAAGAAGACCGACATGGATGGAAAAGTGCATACTTATAAAGCTCGGCTGGTTGCGAAGGGATTCACTCAAACCCCGGGGGTTGACTATGATGAAACCTTCTCACCAGTAGCCAAGATTAAGTCAATCAGGATAATGCTTGCCATAGCTGCGTTTCATGATTATGAAATCTGGCAGATGGATGTCAAAACCGCCTTCCTTAACGGGAAACTGGCTGAAGATGTTTACATGAGTCAGCCAGAAGGTTTTGTAGACACAAAGCACACTGATAAAGTATGTAATCTTGAAAGATCAATCTACGGGTTGAAGCAAGCATCTCGCAGTTGGAATCTTTGCTTCCATGAGAAAGTCAAAGAGTTTGGCTTCTCTAGGAGTGAAGATGAGTCCTGTGTATATGTCAAGGCTAGTGGGAGTATAGTCACTTTCCTGGTACTGTATGTTGATGACATACTGCTCATGGGAAACGACATTCCGACCTTGCAAAATGTTAAGGCTTGGCTCGGGAAGTGTTTCGCCATGAAAGACCTGGGGGAAGCTGCTTATATTCTCGGGATAAGAATACTTAGAGATAGAAAGAGAAAAATGATAGGTTTAAGCCAGTGTACATATTTGGAAAAGGTGTTAAAAAGATTTACCATGGAAAATTCCAAAAGGGGAGAGTTACCAATCCAAAGTAATGTTAAATTGAGTAAGACTCAAAGTCCGAGTACTGATGAGGAAATAGCTGAAATGAGTCGGGTTCCTTATGCTTTGGCAGTAGGGTCGATCATGTATCTGGAAAAGCACATTGGATTGCAGTCAAGAACATACTCAAGTATCTGCGAAGGATAAAGAATATGTTATTAGTCCTTGGTGGCAGTGATGAGTTAAAAGTGAGTGGATATACAGATGCCAGTTTCCAGACAGATAGGGACAGTGGACGGTCCCAGTCGGGCTGGGTATTCCTTTTGAATGGTGGAGCGGTCACTTGGAAAAGTTCCAAGCAGGAAACGGTGGCTGATTCAACGTGCGAATCAGAGTACATCGCAGCGAGTGAAGCGTCTAAGGAGGCGGCTTGGCTGAAGAATTTTATTGGGGACCTTGGAGTTGTCACAAGCATTCAGGAGCCGGTGGAACTTTTCTGCGATAATGAAGGAGCGGTCGCCTTGGCAAAGGAACCGCGAGACCATGGAAAGTCCAGGCATATCGAAAGAAAGTACCACTACATTCGACATCAAGTAGAAGAAGGGCACTTACTGGTTAAGCGAATATCATCCGAGGACAATCCTGCAGATCCTTTGACTAAGGCTCTGAATAGGATCAAGCACAATCAGCATGCTCGGAGCATTGGATTGAAGGATGATATTAGTTTTAGTAATTAGATAGATTAGAAACTTGTAACAGTATAAATGTAATTGACTCGGTGATTTTATAATAGAGATTTATAAATGAGTATTGTTACTGCCTTTGTCAATTGTTTATTTCTGTGTTTCTATATTTGCATGTTTAACTTCCTTAATAATTAGATTATTTAAAACTCCACAGTCGATCATACTGTTAGGAAGTAAGTATGAACTAAGACTGTCATGAATTGGTTGCAGACTGTCTAAAGAGTTAGACATTGCAGTAAGACTGCTGCACGTTCATGAGTACTTAGAAAATAGAGATTTAAGTATTGGATAAACCCGCGCTTAACAGATTGCTTCATGGATTATATCACGAGCAATGTTAAGACGATAATATTCGGTGATCTTTAAGTGGAGAGATATGATATGTTATTTGCGATACAAGTGCTTATTGACAATAGGAAATTGCGCCAGTAACTCGGTGCTATAAAACGCATTGTTGTATGTATTTGGACCCGCAAAAGTTATGGACATATGAGTCGAAACTTATCCGTCCCAAGACCCGATGGGAAACAGATATCTGTAGGCCTCTCGATGATTTAGAAGTTGACTAAAAGTGTTAGCCAACCGGGACTAAATTGATGTGTTCAATTAGTAGTCTCTAAAGTCATATGCAAATCAGAAATCGAGAAACAGAGTGTCAGACCAAGATTGATGTTAGTCCATGTCTTGAGTCTAAAAATATCCTGTTGGATGGAGAATCATCAGATCACTTATCTTTGGACAGAACTGACTGGGTCAGAGTTCAGACAATTAAAGTCATAGACTTATCCAAATGGGAGACTGTTGGATTAGGTGTCTAAGCCATGACTTATAATTGTATTTATCTTATGAATAAAAGCAAAGTCCATTTGGGTTGCCCTCATAGCTGGGGAATTGATGTACAGTTCAGTAGAGAGAAAGATTGGTTTATTAAGGGTTTAATAAATCAATAGAATATAATATAGATGGATTATTAATATATTTAAGTGTTAATATATTAATTAGAAACCATATTAATTAATTGAGATTTAATCCAGAATTAATTGGAATTAATTTAGTGATTAAATTAATTAATTAAAGTGCAGGGGCTGACTTGTAATTATTCAATAGTTGAATAACTGGCAAGAGATAAGCCAGGGGCCAAAAGTGTAACACCCGGCTTTTAAAACAAAACACCCCTGAAAAAAAAATTTCATTTAAAACCAAGGTTTCAATACATAAACCATAACAAAGGGGTATATTTTTAATAAAATCGGGTACAAGCGTATCAAGGAGAGTATATAATACCCATATCTCCTTTGAAGCCGGGCTGCTACTGACAGCATCTACAAGTCCACTTCTTGAGTCACGGACTTTATCCTTACCCTTATCAGGGTTATGCTAACTTGCAGGGACATTTAACAAACGGTATGAGCTACAAAGCTCAGTGAGTAATCAAATCTGCAAATAACGTATATAACAATACAATCATATATCTGTTTGGATATCGAATCCAAACTCCTAGCCTTACTGGCTGACCATATATCTCCTAGGATTTCACATCCTAATCTGTAGCCTTACAGGCTGAATCATAGTAACCTGTAATTAACAAGCCACGTCAGTTATTTGCACATATAATCATGTCTAACCATTTCTGTCCCATGTTTCTTAGTCACAATGGACTGCATCATATATCATCGCTAAATAAGCCGCACCATATGTCATAGCTATATAAGCTGCACCGGAACATTCTTAACCTTTAAATCATAGCCCGAAGGACGCACCAGTTTGTCATAGCCCGAAGGCCGCACCAGAATATCATAGCCAAATAGGCCGCACCAGTTGGATATAACATCCAGAATCATAGCCTTATAGGCCGCACCAGTTGGATATAGTATCCAGAATCATAGCCTTATAGGCCGCACCAGTTGGATATAGCATCCAGAATCATAGCCTTATAGGCCGCACCAGTTGGATATAGCATCCAGAATCATAGCCTTATATGCCGCACCAGTTGGATATAGCATCCAGAATCATAGCCTTATAGGCCGCACCAGTTGGATATAGCATCCAGAATCATAGCCTTATAGGCCGCACCAGTTGGATATAGCTTGTTTCACGATCAATTATGGCTCACGGTTTACCCGCTGTTGCCTAGACTCACGGCTCCGTTCTTGCCATCGCAATGACTCACGGCTTAACCGGTCTTGTCTTATATAGGTTCGACTCACAGTTCCGTTCTTGTCTATTAAAAACTCACGGCTTATCTGGTCTTGTCAATATTGACTGACTCACAGTTCCGTTCTTGTCTATATTAGACTCACGGCTTATCTGGTCTTGTCATGTCATTATTATTGACTCACAATCAGTTTCAACCTGTAGCAATTCAATCATCATATATCACATATGATATCAGTGAGATTACTCACCTGGATACTAGCTGCATTTAAATCCCGGTTGTTTCTTGCCTTTGCGTGCACCACAACCATTTTGTCCCATACCTATTTATCAATTTCATATCAAATGATAATAGGTTAATAACCATTTCAGTTGACTCTACTACACAAGAGTCCTATACAATACAATTGGGGACCATTTCCAAGCATTTCCAATCAATAACCATTGTTATAAAATTTTAATACACTTCCCGAAATACGCGTATTCTACTACAGTACTTTCGGGAGGTCGTATACGTATTCCGATAATTTTCCATGAAGTTTCACAACATATTAGACCTATGTTTAAAATTTCAGGTCAATCGGATAAGCCTAGCATCAAAATCAACATATTATACCCGTTTTTTGTGCTATAAAATCCCATTTTTCCATTTTTAAGCACTTATTGCTCGACTTAATCACAAGGAAATGTTCCAAGACCAAAACCTTTGACTAATAACAAGTTTTAACCCATAAAATGATCAAATTAAATTCCATTTCCAATTTTCCCGTTTTCACAATTTTAGTCCAAAAACCGAAATTGTTGAATTTAACTTGCTTCTACTGATTTCTTTCAGTCAATAAAGCATCTAGAACTTATAATAAACCATTAGAATCAAGTTTATCACAAGAATTCATCATCTAGGGTTCTTGATCAAAATCTCAATTCTTTCAAAATAGCAACCTACTTCCATATTCTTGAATTAAGTCCTTTTTAGCATGACTTAATGGAAGTATTAAGCCATTTTAACCACTCAATCATAACTGAAAATGCAGTTTTCAATTCCTATAAAATTCATCAAGAACAAACAAGCTAAAACTTGAAAAACTTACCTTTCAAGCTTTCAATTCTTCACTTTGAAGCCAAGAATCGAATTACTAGCTTCAATTCTTCAAGAACCCTTCAAATTTCTGGAAAAATCGTTCCCAAGAATTCTCCCGTAGCTCTCCCAAAATTCTACACATGTGGGAGAAGTTTCCAACTATTTATACTTCCAGAAATTGCAAATTTGGTCCCTAAGTTCCATTTCTTGAACTTTTACCACAATAATCAAGTTTTATCACAATAAAACTCTCTTTTCTTATAATTTTGCCACAAGCAACATTATTTTTACATAATTGGTCCTTCACATGATCAAATGACCAAATTACCCTTTTGTGGTAAAATGACCAAAAATCAGTTTTTATAACATTTTAAGTCCAAAACTCAAAATATTATTTCAAACTAAATTCTTTTCTGTCCAAAAGACCAATTTACCCTTCCAATGTAAAATGACAATTTTACCCCTTTTTATATATTTACATAAAAAGAGTGTCTTGGCGTTACAAAAAGTGGCGCCACCCTGGAGAGTTCTCTAGGGTTTGGCGAAAACCCTTCTTGGGTTTTAGAAGCCTGGTCCAAGTGACTTGCAGGCTTGCCCACTTGGGAGGCTCCTTAGGGTTTCAGGTGTAGCCTGTGGAGGCTATAAAAGGAACCCCCTGGGCACTCCAAATTCATGCAATCTCTCTCTCTCTCTCTCTCTCTCTCTCTCTCTTCCTTACTCTACTGGATTGTCTTCTCCTTGCTTGGGTGTGACTTGCATTTGAGGCAGGATTCTTTTGCTGCTTGCTTGAAGGATCATAAGATCAAAGGTTGGTTTTTCCTAATTGTTCTTTAGAATTGAATTGTTTCCTTTAGGTTCTTAGTTCTAATCTTCATAGAAGAAAACATAGATCTTTATTAGGGTTGCATGTGAACCTTAGGAATATTTTGTGTTCATTGATTGCATAGAAACCCTTCAACTCCCACTGTCCTCTTTGAATATGAGCTCTCTCTCTGGAAAGACTACTCGTCTAGCTACAAAGACCACGTCCTTGCTTGGTCTGTAGAATAGATATCCAAAGGACTGTTTGGGATAACCAAGGAAGAAACACCTTTCGCTTCTTTCTGCGAGTTTGTCTTGTGTCTCTTGTCTAACGAAAGCCTCACAACCCCAGACTTTGATATGTGCCAACGAGGGAACTTTCCTCGTCCACATTTCATGAGGTGTTTTAGCAACCTTCTTAGTAGGGATAAGATTGAGGATATGTGCGGCAGTCTCTAAGGCATACCCCCAGAAGTGAATGGGAAGTGAAGCTCGACTCATCATGGAACGAACCATGTCCAACAGGATTCGGTTGCGCCTCTCCGCAACACCGTTCAATTGTGGTGTCCTGGGAGGTGTCAACTGCGAAACTATTCCGCATTCCTTTAGATAGTTTAGGAACTCGATACTTAGATACTCTCCTCTTCTGTCGGACCTGAGCATCTTTATCTTCCTGCCTAATTGATTCTCTACCTCGCTCTTAAACTCTTTGAACTTTTCAAAGGTGTCTGACTTATGCTTGATTAAGTAGATATAACCGTATCTACTAAAATCGTCAGTAAAGGTTACGTAGAACCGCATGCCATCCTTTGTGGTTGATCTGAATGGACCACACACATCCGTGTGAATGATGTCTAGCAGACCCTCACCTCTTTCAAAAGACCCTTTGAAAGGTGATTTAGTCATCTTGCCCAACAGACAAGATTCGCATACATCATCCGACCTGAGGTCGAATGATTCCAACACTCCATCCTTTTGGAGTTGGGCGATGCGTTTCTTATTGATGTGCCCGAGCCAACTATGCCACAGACATGCCTTTTCTACACCACTAGTAGAATCAATATAATTTACACTATGTCCTAAATTGTCAACACATTCAACAGTTTCATACACACCATCACAAGGATAAGCAGAAAAATTCAAAATACCATTTTTGAAAACAGAAATCGAACCAATTTTATTATCAAAAGAAAATTGAAATCCTTGTCTGAACAATGCGTGAAATGAAATAATGTTTCTTGCCATTTCTGGCGAATAACAACAATTAAATAACTCTAAGCTAACATCACTACTAAGCACTAAACTATAAACGCCGATCTTGGTAACAGGGGACGATCTCCTATTGCCCATGAGCAGGTTCAGTCTACCGTGCTCCACCTCCCTACTTTCCTTTAGGCCCTGCAGATCAGAACAAATGTGAAAACCACATCCTGTATCAGGGACCCAATAATTAGAAGATGGTGAGTTTTTAGAGATAGTGTATATACCTGCTGTCGATGGCTTTACTTTCCCATCCTTGACATCCTGCAAGTATTTGGGGCAGCTTCTCTTCCAATGGCCCTTCTCTTTGCAATAGAAACAGTCGGCTTCATTGGGGTTGGCCACACAAGGAATGTGGGAAGACTTGGTTCTCGAGCCATTGCTGGATGACCCGACCTGAACCTTTTTCCTCCAATTTTGTTTAGGAGGGCCCTTCCGTTTCTTTCATTTGCCACTTCCAATGGCTAAGACGGGCTGATTAACCGAGGGTACACTTTTACCCTTCATTTCGTCCTCAGCAGTCCGAAGTATACGATGCAATTCAGTCAGGTTAGCCTGATTGTTGTTTAAATGGTAAGCCAGCCTGAACTGGTCATAAGAACTTGGTAAGGAGTTAAGCACAATGTCAACGGCCAACTCCTCGTTTACAGGCATCGCAAGCTTCCTAAGCCGCTCCACGTAACCTTGCATTCTTTGCACATGAGTGTAGATGGACTCTCCATCTTTAGGTTTTCTGTTCGTGAAGTCCTTGACCACCTCGTACCTCTCGATGCGCTCTTGCTTGCGGAACTTTTCCGCAAGCTCCTTGTGCATCTCGAAGGGCCAGTAGTCTTTGTATATCCTCTGCAATTCGGGGTTTATTGTGGCAATCATGATGCAGACCACTTTGGTCGCATCATCAGAATGTTTTTGGTACGAGGCAATTTCCTCGGGAGTAGCAGTTTCAGTGTAACGACCCAAAAATCTTGAATTTATATTCGAGAAAATACTCAAGGAAAAGATTAAAATATTTTGAAAGTTTTAAAATAATGTAGTGGGAAATGTAGTAAAATTCCAAGAGTTTGGAGAAAAATGGTGTAGAAGGGCAAAATGGTCATTTGACATCCAAATGACTTCTAAGTAGGAAAAATAAGATTTTGGAGCTAATATGTAACGAAATAAAAATATTTGTGTTTGTGGGTAAAAGTGTGAGAAGTAGAAGTTGGTGTGATAAAAATTATGTTCGTAAGGGTAATTTGGTCATTGTACCATAAAAGGGTAATTTGGTCATTTGACCATGTGAAGGACCAAATATGTAAAAATATTGTTTGCTTGTGGCAAAAATATAAGAAAAGAAAGTTTTATGTGATAAAAGTGCCAAAAATTCAAGAAATGGAACTTAGGGACTAAAAATGTAAAATCTGGAAGTATAAAAATGAGAAATATCTTCTCATTTGTTGGCTGAACATTTGAGAAAATACGGGAAGTTCTTGAAAACCTAAATTCTGGAAATCCACGAGAGAAGAACAAGAAATTGAAACAAGTGTTGCTTGGAGTGAAGATTGGTCAAGCAAATAAGGTTAGTGATGATTTCTAATTAAGTTCATGGTGTGTTCTTCATGGGAAGAACTAAGGACTGAAATTTCAGCCATGATCCAAGTAGTTTGACATGATTATTCAGTTGCAAATATGTTCTAAGTATTAAGAACATAACTTAAATCAAATGGTTTTGATGAATTTGAGGTTTTAGCTCAAGAACCCTAGAATTTGGGGGTTTATGATCAAGTTTGATTTTCGGATGGAAATTTGTCCAATGTTGTATAATTCGTAGAAAAATCATACGCTGTCCAAATCAGGTGATTCCAGTGCCCATGGTTTTGTCTCGATGTCTTCTTCAGTTTATCAGTTGGGGTTCAGACCTCATTCAGTCGGTTTCCAGGGTTTTGAACCCGATTTCCCTGAGTATGATTTCTGTGTCCAATTGTGTTGTGAAATTCTTGTAAAATCGTGTATTCACTGGATTGTTCTGAAATTTTGTGTGGAGAAGAACCTTTTCATGAGCCATACTCGACCAAAAGGGATTGACTCAGTTCATTGTTTTGGTTTGGACTTTGGTATGTGCAATCCGACCTCCACAGATTGGTTGCTGCACACCTAGGTCAACTTGTGGAATTTTTAATTCCCTAATGGTTCATAGTTTAGGTCTGGAAATTTTAGGGAAAGTCCATCCTCATGTCTAATGTGTTCCATCCAGAGGGCTTGATCCAATTCCATTAGGAAGCTGGGGTTCCAATGCCTTCTCTTTGACTGAACCAGAATTTTCGCTGTGTACATTGTCCTTGTTGCACGATTTTTAATTCTCAGTTGGCTTATGCTTTGAGTTTGATTTTTGGATGAGAGCTTTATCTTCATGTCTTGTGTAACTCATCCAAAAGGCTTGACTTATTTCCTTTCAGAAGTCAGGTTGTTGGACAAATCTTGTCAACCTATGCTGAGTTGTGACAGAAATGTTGCTGCTCATTTCCTTCATATTGTATGATTTTTAATTCTTAATTGGTTTGTCTTTTGGGTCTAAATTTTGGAGGGTAGTCTCTTGGTTATATCTAGTATGCCTATGTAAGAGGGTTTTCCTTGATTCCATTCCCAAGTGGAATGGAATTGGTGATTCCTCCGTTAATCCAGATTTGTGACAGATTGCACTGTCAATATTGTTACTTATTTTCTAAGGTGTTAGAATGTGATTCAAGTCTCGGTACCTTTTCGAGACTTGTCATGTATTGTGTCTACTTTTCAGAATGTTTGAGTTTGTGCCATTCGGGTTTCTGAGTTGGGAGTTATGGTCAATTCTTTGACCATGCGTCTTAGATATCAAAATCTAAAAATGAGTAAATAATGTGATATTAATCTATTACGATGTAGATTAAGAGGTCTTTAATTGTTACTAAGGCCTAGCTTGTATTAACTAGAATGTTAAATGAACTCCTTAGGTATTAAGGAGTAAAGTTGAAGGAAAGGAAAACACAACGGGAAGAAGTGATTCTAGTTAGACTTCTCTAACTAGACAAGGTGAGTACATGCAATATTTTTACCCATTCTGGGGTACATGGCAAGTAAGTATTTTCAAGATTTCTTATAAAATTTCTATAGGTGAAATTATATGCAAGAGTATTATTTCTAACTTGTTTGTGAAAGTGTAATGCTATATTTGAAGTTATGTTTTGGCCTATGAGCCAATTACATGAAAGAATATTTTGGTTACAAACCGTATATGTTTTCAAGTATGAATAGGTGTATAGCCACAAAATGTTTAAGAAGTATGTTTTGGTTACAAACCGTCTATGTTTTCAAGTATGAATGGGTATATAGCCATAAGATGTTTGGAAAGTATGATTTGGCATTAAGCCTGGAAAGTTATAAAAACATGTTTTAAACATATGATTATTATGTGATGAAAGTTATAAATTTGGCATTTAGCCATAAAGACAGAAAATGATGAAGTTTGGCACTTAGCCACTATTTATATGTATGTGAGTAATGTTCAAGTAAGCAGAAAGTATTTTGTATGACTGGTAATTGTAGCAAGCAGCGTTAGTAAGGGAACCATGTCGTGTTCCACCTACCCGGGTTAGGTATGGGGTCTACTGGGGAAAAAGCCCCATCGCGAAGTAGATTGCCTAAGCAACTTCTATGGTGAGGATTGATCCGTTCTTTCTAGCCGTAGAGACTTGGGGTATCACTTATGGTGATTAAAGCCCTAAGTATAAAAATCCAGCAAGCTTATAAAACCAGTCAAAGAAAGTAAGAAAGATGCTATTTTTGCAAAGTATGTTACGAAATGATTTTGAGAAGTAAAGAGTTATAGCATGTTGCTACTATAAAGTTTTGAAAGATGTTATTTTTGCAAAGTATAATATGAAATGATTTTGAAAAGTAAATAGCTATGGTATGTTACTACTATAAAGCTTTGAAAGATGTTTTATGTTATAAGTTTTATAAAAAGGTTGGAAAAAAAGCTAAATGTTTGAGTCTAAAACTCATGTAACTCATGAGACATTATTGTCTTACGTATTCTATGTTTTGCCATGTATTCTAGGTTAAAATGCTATGCTATAATTGGATGAAGTTTAGCTGGAGTGGAGCTTGAGTTAGCTCCTATCTTGGACTCAAGGTTTAATCCTTTCTTGCTTACTATGGTTAGTTTTGTTATGGATTTGTAACACCCACTGTTTTTAAACATGTAAATTAACGGTTTTTGATAAACCGTATTTTTGTATTCATGTGTTTATACGAAAAACCATGGTATTTGCAAACAGTAGAAATGGGGTGTCACATTCAGGGTCAATATCGACAAGCTCGGTATCGAGAACATACTCTTTGTTCTCGTACCTCAGAGCCATCTTGATATTTCTAATCCAGTCATTGTAGTTTGTCCCGTTCAATTAAACATTGGAACATAATGAGAGGATTGAGGGAACACTGGAGTTTGAGTGGGGAGCGGATTGATAGGATCCAACTATAACAATTTACAAACTAGAAGAGGGATGTCGTAATCTATTTGCAAATTTTATAAAGGTAGGCGAATGACGATTCAGCCAATTCCACCACGGAAAATATAATCTTATTATAAATGGAATTCCTAGTTTCTTTTGAGATTTATTGAACTGTTCAATAGCATGTTTAATCTCAGATATGCCCCACCGTTTGTGACTGGGATGCCGAGGATCACAAACCGGGTATGAATAATCATGCAAATTAGCTTGGTACTCTCGAGGTCCATTACCATCTCAAATTGATGTGCCGGTAAACCACACACGCTCCATCAACAATGATAACACCCGAGACATCCATTGCCACTCTTTATGAACCCCCATTGGTGTGCCGGTAAACCACACATGCTCCACCAACGTTTCATAAAGTGCAATGTGCAATTTCATGGGTTAGCATCAAATTTACATTTTTCCTAAAGTAACTAGATTGAGAATTTTTTGTAAATGGTTCTAGTACTTTGATAATTATACTTTTAATGATTAAGCGGTCCTATCAAAACTATTCGGCTAACGACCCTCCACTGATCAGGCGAGCGGTGGGCGAGAGTATTCACCCATTAGACCGCCATTTTATAGGCAGCCTCCTTATACCCACTTTATAGATCAGCTTCGTGAATGAGGCCTACTATTAGATTGACTGACCAATTTCATATTATACATATAGTATTAACAATTAATAACATATATAAGATGTATTTTAAAACTCTTTAAAATATTCCAGGTTCATAACTCTTTGTCTTATACCCAATTACAACTTTAAGTTCTTTTATGGCAACGAGGTAGGTTGTCGACCATAACTCAAACATCGAAATCTCAATTTTGTTGATTCAAAGTTACAAAGAAAGGGAACCCAATTACATATAAGCTTCATGTTTACATTTTCTTTAATTCTTTTATAGTTCTGTCCATAATCACATTCAACATTAATGATATTGAAAGGCCTGTTACATTGTATATATTGTTAGTATTTTGATCATAACTCGATCATCATAACTACAATTGAGTTTATTCAAATTTCTTCAAAAATAGCACTTATTTTCCTTCAACTTATATGTTATCCTCATTCTCCAACTCTTTGTTAATTTTTTCCAAAATTTTATATGATACATATGACATGGACCAATTACTTTTATCTATATTTTGTATCAAAAACTATATATTTTATATTCGATACGAGGTATTTTCATCTATTTTGTTAGAAAATATAATTTACATGCTTTCAGTGTGTGTGTGTGTATATATATATATATATATATATATATATATATATATATATATATATATATATATATATATATATATATATATATATGAAAGGTTTTCTGCAAACCATGAACTGAATAACCTAAGTTCACATGCAACCTATAAGGATCTATGTTTTCTTCTAATCGAACATATAACAAAAACCTAGAGGCCAATAAAAAATCTAAAGATTAAAACAGAAAAAACCAACCGTAATTTCTTGGAAGCTGAGCAGCAAAAATATCCTGCCTCAAATGAAAGTCACACCTAAGCTAGGAGATATGTGGATCGAAAATTCCAAAGAGAAGGGATCTTGAAATTGGCGAAAATAATGAGTGCCCAGGGACCCCTATTTATAGTTTCCAGATGGCCAGTTGATAGTGTACAGCACCAAATAAACAAGTTAAATAAATCCAGCCTTTAATTTCTTCATGTACACTTTCTAAATAAACAAAACCCTTAATCCAAACTTCCAGAAATAAATGAAACCAAGGACCACCTGTAATAAAACTTTTCTTAAGAAATTATCGGCTGTGTACAGCACCAAATAAACAAGTTAAATAAATCCAAAAAGCCCCATCTTCTTCTTATCAACAAAAAACATGCACTGATTGAGTTGGATTATTATATTATATTAAAAGACGTGGCATCTAAGCAGTAAATCTTTCCCAAGAAACTCCCTCCTATTCTCTCCCATCACATCTCAAATAAAGATACAGCACGATATAAAGAACTCGTATGAGCCAGAAATTCACTGGCCAAGAAAAAAGAAGCTCAAGCGTCTGATCGTTTGCCCCTTTTGCATTCTTCAATTGGTAAGCGGCTTTTAGGTTGTTTTAATCAAAAGGATAACCCAAATATTGCGGTTTAGCTTCTTGAAAAAACCCATTTCGTTTGTAGTTTGCATACGAATTGTATCATCGATTTAATATTATTGAAGTGATGAGACGAAAACCAAAGTTATCTTGAAAAACCGAGTTGGGTTGCATCAGATCCATGAAACCCAGGTTCCATGTGCTGAAATCTTGAAAAAAGTTCCGATCTTTTAGGGAGTTTCTCTGTGATTTTGGGTGGATTTGATTTTTTCGTCGTAATAGATCGATGGGTGAGGCTTATTCTTAATAGACAGTAGTTGTAAACCTCTGAAATCAGGACTCGAAGTTCTTATTTTGTTTCTTTAATGTGATTTGAAGAATCTTATATCCTCTAGATAGATGTTAACGAATCCAAAGTATTCGTAGTATTACAAGTTCTTTTTAGGGGTCATCAGATCCAGATTTTCACATCGATAGATCTCTTCACCAATTTCTAATTGGTCAACTCTAGGCCGTTCTTCTCAATGATCAAGATTAAGGACTTAATGTATTCCTTAGAGTAATTAAGAGGTTCGCTAATCAATCTTACAAAAGCACAATATGGGTTTGATAGAAGAGATAGCACCTCCTACTGTTTCGGTTGCAATTAGCTTAACAAGTCCAGGATCCAAAAACCCAATGGATTTCAGTCGGATCACACTTTTAACTGGAACCTGTGACGGATCAACAAGTAATCTGAATATTATCGGAGTAGGAAAATCTAGTTTTTCAGAGAAATTTCAAGATATTGGAAACAAACGTGACGACATGATGCTTCAAGATAACAATCAAGATGAAATCATGTCAATTGGTGATGCAAGTTCAATTAGTTTACCGATTACAGTTGCAATTAAGGGTATAGACAAAGGTCAAATAGTTGCTGAAGTAATAAGTGTGGGGAAAGAAGCAATCGAGAGTGCAATTGGGCATACTTTGGTGGTTCTTGCTGATAAGAATCACAGAAAAAGTGTACGAAGTGTTTTTGAATTGGAATGTGTGCCACTTTATGGTTCTCACTCTGTTTGTGGTAAAAGGCCTGAAATGGAAGACGCTGTAGCTACTGTTCCCCAGTTTATGAAAATTCCTGTTAAAATGTTGGCTGGTGATCGTTTAATTAATGGGTTGAATTCAAATTTGAATGATTTGACTGCTCATTTCTTTGGAGTATATGATGGCCATGGAGGCAGCCAGGTACTTTTTTTTTGTCCCTTTTTAGTTTTTTGTGTGATAGTGGCGTCATGATTCTTGATTCATTTAGTGTCAAATGTTGATTAGTTATTTATGTAGCATAATAAATTTGGTGGTATGTTTTGAAAGCATTGTGTGCATATATTTAAATGCTCATATTAAGGTGTTCGTGGATTTTGGATGGAATTGGAATTCAAGATTCCATTCCATGACGTGTTTGGTTGACAAATGAATGTAATTTAATTCCATCCGGTTTCTTCATTTTCTTTATTAAAAAACCCATAACCCCTCATTATATGTTGACGTATAAAATAAACAAACCTTTTGCAAGTGAAAAATGTGAATTTATTCAATATTGCTTATTAAATTCTGTTCCATTTCCTGCCAACCAAGCACGTGACTGGATATAGTTTCATCAGATTCCAATTCCTTTGACAGATTCCATTCCTTCCAATAACGTATTTACTAACCAAACGCCCCTCTGAGTACATGGCTGAAGTAACTATGATTATTTATTTAAAGTCAAAATAATCATTTTCACATTCCATATTATTGATTCCATTCTGGACCATGTTTCTTGTCTTAGGTGGCGAATTATTGTCGTGACCGTGTCCACATTGCATTAGAGGAAGAGATCAAAGTTATGAAGCAAGAACTGGTTAAAGGAACCATGAACGACACTGTGCAAGTTCAATGGGAAAAAACCTTCACTAATTCCTTCCAAAAGGTGGATGATGAAGTCGGAGGAAAATCAACCGGAATCATTGATTCCTCCATGGTTTCATGTGAACCAATCGCCCCGGAAACTGTGGGGTCCACTGCTGTTGTGGCATTGATCTGTTCATCACATATTATAGTAGCCAACTGTGGTGATTCAAGAGCTGTCCTTTATCGTGGCAAAGAAGCCATCCCTTTGTCAACTGATCATAAAGTAAAAGCCATTTTATTTACGTCATCACATAAATAAATAAAAAAATCATTGTTTTTTTATCTAAAAATTTATTGTTTTCTTCAGCCAAATCGGGAAGATGAATATGCAAGAATCGAGGCAGCTGGTGGCAAGGTCATACAATGGAACGGGCACCGTGTTTTTGGCGTTCTCGCAATGTCAAGATCTATCGGTGAGTCTAGTTTACAGTGAAATGTCTAAAATACCCTTTAGCCTCTTTATCGAACTTTCTCAAAACCGCGTGTTTTTTCAGGTGACGCGTATTTGAAGCCATGGATAATACCGGAACCGGAAGTCACATTTACCGCGCGAGCAAGAGAAGACGAATGTCTTATTTTAGCAAGTGATGGATTATGGGATGTAATGTCAAATGAAGAAGCATGTCAAGTTGCTAAAAAAAGGATTCTTATTTGGCACAAAAAGAATGGTGGGGCCCCACTTGAAAGAGGGGTAGGAGGGGTGGACCCCGCAGCACAAGCAGCAGCGGATTATCTATCCATGCTGGCACTCCAAAAAGGAAGCAAAGACAACATATCTGTGATCGTGGTGGACCTCAAATCCCAAAGGAAGTTAAAACCAAAACCTTGAATTATGTTATGTTCACCCATCCTTTTTTAATTATTAAGATATAGGGTTTGTACAATTTTAAAGATGTGCATCTTTCTTTGTTTACTTACATTACATGACACACTTGGTCCTGATGTTTGTATGGGAGTTGCTTTTACTTATTTGCATAATCTCTTACGCATAAATAAGACAAAACGGGTCTATTAAGTTACTTTTGGTTTGGTTATTATAGCTTTTGAAAAGTATGCATGTTTATATTAAAGCAACATGTTATTTAGTATTGCTCTCAAAAGACAACAAAACAATGTGCTTTTTCAAAATTTTGAGACAAGTGGGTAAGGGTCACATTCTCGAATAGATAAGGAAACTAATGGACATGTCTAGAAGAAACCAAAAATGACAAAACTTTACGCATGAAAATGCATAAAAATTAATGAAAATATGTAAATGATCCATTCCGAAAACACGCAACTTAAATCTAAGAAAGTAAGAATCTATGAGACAACGGTTATTTTAGGGTTTAAATATAATAAACAATCAAATATAAAGTAATAAATTACAAACTTAACCACCTACTTAGCAAAACTATCTAAAAACATACGGAATAAGAATGCGATATACACCACCCGTTTTAATTTTCAAAAACCTTTAAATATATCAGTCCAACAATTCTACAAAGACGTTGTAACAAGTGGAATATAAATGGGATTCTAAAACCCACCTCAATTTCCCAAAAGTTGTTAAACATTCTGATCCATAAATCCACATTATAATATAGTTGTCAAACAAGCTTTAAATGACCATTACACTTTAAACATCCATTTTATTTCCAAAATCGAATTCAAATTCCACAATCTCATAAAACATATGTATTGTAACCAAAATCATGTTTAAGTACTTCTTATAAAATGGTTAGATTCCAATTCCACATATAGTAAAGTTACATGTGATGGATAAACTAATAAATAACTTATTAAAATTTAGATTCCGATTCCACATATAGTAAAGTTACATGTGATGGATAAACTAATGAATAACTTATTAAAATTTACCCTTATATAGGTAATTCACCCATTTTAACAACTTTTAAGAGATTGCTTTTATGACCCCATCGGACCATGGCGGGCCGGTCCAGTAACTTGCCGTTGCATAGTTGATATCTTGGGCCGCCCGGCTCGAGCCCCGAAGGCTGCCGGCAGTAATTCAGTCTACCAACTTCAAACGGAACAGCGACAACGGCGCGACTTCATTTCCACGGGAAGGTGGCGCTACGATTCCCCCTTACATCTAATGTTTTGTTATTAGCAAGTTCTTTTTTGTTACCTGAGTGGATTTCGATCAAATTTGCTTATACGGCTTCGTTTAGTTCAAACCTTTCACCATGGGTTTTAGTAAATTATCACTTTATTAGCTTCGTCTATCATCAACATTGTTTTGTTGTTCATTCTCCTTTTTATATACAGAAAACCTAATTTCGTTGATCCTTAACCTGAATCTACCTTCCTGGTTATCTTTTCTTGTAATTGGGAACGATTTGCTAACGCTGCCAATTAGCTGAGGAATTGAGGATGAATAGATTCGGTTATTTCATCTCCAACTAGGGTTCCACATGAATCCATACTTTTTTTTTTCTCTACTACGTTCCACTCAAGTGTAGCCATCTTTATTATTTCCCATTGTAACAGGTTTTTCGAGGAAAAAGAAGCTGAAGACATTGACTTACGCACCAAAGTAATCAGTCTTGAAGTTCATCATACAACTATTGATATGTTAATACTTGTTGGTTTAAGAACCAGAGGAAGTTTTACCTTATATATTAGCTTATACTGATTATTCTGATGAACAATTTGTTCTTACAATGCATGCAGTGATTTCATCGGGATTAAAGCAACATAAAAATGGAAATTACACACTAATCAGAGATGTGGAGGATAATAATCAGTTAGCATATTTTGATGAACCGCTCCCTTGTTGTGGCTGTGGAATAGGATGGTTTTGGTAGATTATTTTCTTGACTATATGTATTAAGTCGTTCTTTCTGTATTAAGTCAAAAAGAAACATTCATATATAGCTTACATGACTAAGTCTTGTGTTTTTTCAGTTTATTACTTGGATTCGTGTTCCCTTTGTTGTGGTATTATGCAACAATCTTATACTTGAGAAATTACTATCAGAAGGATCCAAGGGAGCGAACAGGACTTGCTGCCAGCGCAATAGCGGTATGTATTTTAAAAACCAATTTATGTGTGTCCTTTTTAGGTGTTTCACTTCAATTCCAATTTAATAACAAATATAGTATTCTTTTAAAGCACGCTAAATACCACCATCATAATTACTCTATTCAAACTACCTCTCTATTGGTTTTTTAAAGAAGCGTAACTCTTGGGAACAGTCAACTTTTATATTAACCTTTATGGTAAAGTCCAAAGGTTAAAGTTGATAGGTGGTTCAACTGTTATTGTGCCATAAACCAAAAAGGAAAGTTGTTCAACATTTATGAATTATGGTTTTTAATATGTAGATACTTAATTTAGACTAAAACGCAGCATGATGATGGATTGTCTAGTGGTGTGCTGGAAATTTATTTGGTTAATATTTTGAGACATCACATTCGGGGAAATGGAAGGAAAAAATAAATGAGGGTAAATTTAATGAAAAACTAGGACAAGTGAGAAAAGCCTCTTTTTCTGACTTTTTCTTTTCTATTAAGTCGTTCTCTTGGTAATAAGTCAAAAGGGAAAAACTGGTATATAGATTACCAAATTAAATTATATTCCAATTTCCAAATAAGTCGATTATAACTAAAATAGAAACAACACCTTAGTGTTTGTGGTTATCTTACTAGTCAACTGACCCAAGTTTAGTTTTATTGCAGGCTTTAATATTTACAATAGCAGTGATTATTGCGATAGCGGTTATTGTCTTTTAATTCCTGCTTGTGTCTCCATTAATGGTGTTTTAACTCACTGTAGAGCACTAATTGAAGGTCAACCGTTGTAATCTGACTCGTGTACAAATCGTTTAGCATTAATGAAACATGTTGAATTAACATTTTTATCTCATGTTGTATTAGCCCTGTAATGTTATGATGTTTTTGATTAATTAGTTTTATAATTATGGTGCTTATAATGGGATGCAAGATATAGCAACGTACTTTCTTTGGTTTGTTTATCAAGCATCCTACTTTCATTTATTCTTATTAGTTTTTACAGTATTGTACTTTAAAATTCTACCTAGTTATAGCAATGTCATCGGTACAAAGCAATTTTCTGTAATATAATTGGATAGATTTTTCAAAGTATAATGTCCTAATAAGTAAAACATTGAAAGTAGAATGCTATAATTGGGTAGATTTTCTAAAAGACAATGCCTTGATAGAAAAAGAGATTGAAAGTACAATACTATAATAGAAAGAACTGAAAGTAAAACCGACAACCGACAATGCTACCCAATCCTATAAGTATGGATAAAGTGGGTAGTAATAAGTAGGCAACCATGCTTTAAACCGTGCAATTGTTTGTGATAAATTTCCAATTCCGTTATCGACGAGCTACTTGACGAACTACACGGATCCGTGATTTTTAGCAAGCTGGACTTGCGATCGGGGTACCACCAAATCTGAGTTCGGGCTGAGGATACACACAAGACAACTTTCCATACCCACGATGGACACTACGAATTTAAGGTAATGCCCTTTGGGCTAACGAACGCTCCCGCCACCTTTTAGTCGCTCATGAACGACGTGTTTTAGCCTTATTTAAAAACTCATCCTAGTATTTTTATGATGACATATTGATTATATCCCCTCCGAAGAACTACATCAAAAACATGCCTCGCAAGCCCTGGAAGTACTAAGAAAAAATTAGTTTTTCTTGAACAAAGAAAAATGTGAGTTTGGCTAATACAAGCTCTCCTATTTGGGTCATGAAATTTCCAAGGATGGTGTCTCTGCCGAGTCCTCCAAAATTCAGGTCATGGTTGACTGGCCAACGCCAAAGAATATCAAGGAATTACGGGGGTTCCTCGGGCTTACAGGTTACTATTGCATGTTCGTCCGGGGATACGCAAGCATTACTACTCCTTTGACTGAGCAACTCAAGAGGGACAAGTTTGGGTGGAATGATTCGGCGGAAGGGGCATTTCAGAAATTGAAGCAAGCTATGACAATTGTCCCTATGCTAGTCTTGCCCGATTTCATGAAAACCTTTGTGGTGGAGATGGATACCTCCGATTACGGTTTGGGAGCTATCATGATGCAAGAAAATAGGCTCGTCACTTATTACGGTTGTAACTTGGGGACACAAGCCTAGATGAAGACCATATATGAGAAGGAGCTAATGACGATCGTAAAAGCAATGCTGAAATGACAGCCATATTTACTTGGGAGACAATTCATAGTCCGAACAGACTAGTTAATCCTGAAATATATTTGGAACAAAGGGTGATCAGAAATGACTACCAACATTGGGTCTCCAAACTAATTGGGTACACGTTTGATATACGGTATCGAACCGAACCGGGGTCAGCAATCAAGTGGCCGACGCCTTCTCCCGAAAGGAAATCCAGTCTTCATGCAACACTATGAATGTAGGCTACTGGAGTTTTTGGGAACAACTCAAAGAAGAACGGGGGCGAGATGAGTTTATCACGAACATCAAGATCGGACTTGAGACGAATCCAACCAGCTTCAAGGAGTTTACTACATACTAGGGGAATTTATTGTACAACGAGAGATCGGTTATACTAGCAAAGTCACCATTGATTCCAGCGATCATCAAAGAGTATCACGACTCACCTATTGGTGGGCACTCGGGGGGGGGGGGGGGGGGGGAGGCGGAACATACCAGTGGATCACCGCTAATGTTTACTGGCCCATGATGAAAACCGACATAGCAAACACACGAAGGAATGTTTGGTTTGCCAACAACACAAAACCAATTTCTTCCTCACCGGCGGTCTACTCCAACCCAATGTTGCGGAACTCGCTATTCGGTACTCGTTCAGCCGACCGGGGAGTAGCGAGTACTCGGATTACTCGGAGAGTACTCAGATTGGATAAATTATATAGAATTATTTTTAAGGAAATTATATATACGTCAAAAATTATAAGTTGATTGAATTTCATAACATATTTAGTGGAAAAATCAATAAAAAGATACAAGTTCAAATGTTAAACTATTTCTAAAATCAATGTTAATTATTTAATATTAGAGTAATCATTTAACCATTAGTCGTTTTTTGTTTCTCTATCAAATTTACATTAAATTTAACAAAATTAAATTAAACAACGTTTAATAAATAACTAAATATATGATATATGTTCAAATTTTAATTAACAATTATAATTATTTATTTTTTCTAAAAAAAGTAAAAATTACCGAGTTTGACCGATTTAGCCGAGTTTGATCGAGTTGGACCGAGTTGCTCCGAGTTAGACCGATTTTTAACGAGTTTGACCTGGGTACAACCGAGTTTGACCGATTTCTGAGTTTTTTGGCCGAGTTGGCCTAACTCGCCTCAGTAAGAAACCGAGTTCTCGTCCGAGTTGGCCGAGTTTTACAACACTGCTCCAGCCTTTGCCTTTACCGGAAAAAACATGGGATTAAGTCACAATAGACTTCATCGAAGACCTTTCCAAGTCGGATGGGTGGGATACGATTTGGGTCGTGGTGGATCGACTCGGCAAACACGCTCATTTTATACCTCTACGACATCCCTTCTTCGCGGCCACGGTAGCTAACAGTTTCATGAAGGAAAGCGGCTCGGGTTGCCCAAGTCTCATCAGTGATCGAGATCGCATCTTTTTGAGCCAATTTTTGTTAGAGTTGTTTCGGCTGCATGAGGTCCACTTGAATCAGAGCACCGCGTACCACCTTCAGGCCGACGGGCAATCCAAGGTGGTAAGTCATTGCCTCGAGGCGTACCTTCGATGTTTTTGCTCTGAGAAGCTGAAATAATGGACCTGGTGGCTAGCATAGACGGAGTTTTGGTATAACACCACATTTCACTCGTCTAATAAGACTGCCCCCTTTAGAGCCTTATACGGTTATGACGAACCCCGGTCATCAAATGTATGAAGGTCAGACCACCACCTTGGATGTCACGGATCAACTTTTGTAGACCGTGATGCCATTTTGGACTATTTACATATGAACCTGCTGCAAGCTCAGCAGAAAATGCAGTGCGGACAGGAAGAGAAGGGACGTGCAATTCCAAGAAGGCGACCGAATCTATCTTAAATTAATGCCTTACACGCACAAGAGTTTGGCCGAAAGACGGTATGAAAAATTGGCTGCACGGTATTACGGACCCTAACGAGTCCTTAAGAGAATCGAGAAGGTAGCGTACAACTTTAAGCTACCAGCGTCGACCTTGATTCATCATATTTCTCACGTTTCACAACTTAGGCCAGCTTACGGCGTGCCTCTCAACCCCACAGAGCTACCCCCACAACTTAATGTGGATTTGGAACTCATAATATAACCGAATACCCTTAAAGGAGCAAGACTCAAAAAAGGAAGCAACAAGGAAGAACTTAAGGTTCTCATTCAGTGGCAGGGCACCACAAAAGCGGAAGGCCATTGGAAGATTACGAGAACTGTTGACAACAATTTTTGAGTTTCCACCTTGAGGACAGGTGAAAGTTTGGACCGTCGATATTGATAAGCCTCGACCATTGCTGGTTTATCAAAGGAGAGCTACGAAGCCCAAGTTGGGGACATGCCCAAATCTGTAGGCCGCTACTAGGTGTCATGGTGGAAAGGTGTCTTTTTTAATTGTAGTGGTCTATTATGTTATGTTGTGAGCACTATCTCCTGGTTTGTCCGTAGGGAACATCCCTGCAGTGCTGGGTTTTTTTTTAACTGTGTCTAGTATTTATACACCCGTTTATGAAGGGTTTAGGGTGTCGATAAACTTATTGAAAAATTATTCTGGAGAGAATCATTGCCTCTCGAAAGCATGGAAACCAATAGTCTAAATTAAAGTTATTATTTATTGAGTTTATTCTGTAAATAGAGAAATAGATCAACGACCTATCAAAAATATGTACACGCAATAATGGGTAGCAATGGTAATAAGGTAAATAGTGTATGTGGACAAAAAATGAATGCATATAATAGCAATAAAACAATAAATAAATAATAGCAATAAATATAAATAGAACTATAGTATGAGAATAAAAATTGCATGAAAAACATTAAGGTGTTGTTTGTTTTTGAAAAGGTAAAATGTCTGCGTTTTTTTCTACATCTGCGAAAAAAATATGTAGACCAAAAGTCTGAGTCTGCAATGCAATAGAATGTTTGTTTTTTAAAGTCTATATGTTTTATAAATAACACTAGAACACATTGATCATACATGATCATAAACAAACAAACCAGATGTACAAACACCTATTAACCACATTGATTTCTAGATGATAGTAAAATACGGTGATAATGGTGGTGGCAGAGGTGTGGTGTGCGGAGGTGGTGCTGGTAATCTTTATTGGAATAATGAAGGCGTAAATGTGAAAGAATTAGGTTTGAAAGAGGTCTTTGTTTTCTTAAAAAAGAGGAAATGGAGACATTTTTATGTCTGCATTCTTTTAAAAACAAACAGGTTTTTTTAATGTTTGTCGATCCGCAGTAAAAAACAAACAATTTTTTTTTTATTTTAATTTGTCCTTCCACAGAGATAAGAGGTCACACCGACTTTTTTTCTATATAAACTAAAGCACCTATGATCTTACTAAGATTACCAACGGATAATTGAATGTATAACAACAAAACCCCCCCATAACAAAATGAGGTAAGGATATAAGATCCAGACAATCTTATTTTAACCGGCACTTTCACAAGAAGGCAAAGAATTGCAAGTGTACAAAACAATGGCGAATAAGAGAAAGGGGTGGGGTAAAAAGCTTCTACAAGAAAAATGAAAGTTAAAAATGGAATAAATAAACTAATATGTAATAAATAATTGAAAATATGTTGATATTTGATATTTCTTGTTTTCACACTCATTGGTGGGCCACATGGTGGTATCTTTGTAAGAAAACTTCGCCAGGTGCTGGACTTGGGCTGGAACTCATCCATCTGAGTCTGACCATCTCTTGGACTATTGTAGCCCAAACGGTTTTGAAAAGTAAAATAAATATATAATATTTTTACTACAAAATTTTTGTGTGGCTGAGTTCATAAATATCTTGGATGTTTGGGTCAGTAGTTTTTGTATTCCTGGTTTTGGGAAATTGGTAGCTGTCCTTTAGATTCACCAAAAGTCATGGAGAAGCCGGAAATCATGTCCTACTCATAAATTTGAGGCCTACTTGTTGTACATGGTTTTAGCAAATAAATGAATTATACACGGTTTAGGTTGTCTTAAAGCAAACGTAATATTTTCTGTTATAGCGAACGTTGGTAACGCGTTGTTTTTTTTTTTTTTTTTTTTTTCATTAAGTGGAATAAAATCACGATTTCATAAATAATTTATAAAGATGACACGTTTGGGATATTGAAAGGAAGAAATAGATTAGGAAAATTTTATAAAATGTTAGGACTTTATAGGAAAAAATTTCGCTTCCTAATTTCGCTGTAATAACTCGATCTTTTTATTAAGTTATTCATATAGAACTTATCAAGGCTCAGGTAAAAATTCATTATTCAGTTGTATGTTATGTTGTGTTCATATTTTGTCACTTAAGATTCTTTTTAAACGCAGGGTTCCTATTATTGTTGTTTTTTTAATTTTGTATAAGATACAATATCATGATCGGTTATAACAAGTTGTTTGATTGCTGAACATAATGATAATAGTAGAATCGGTCAAACATAAAGAGTTTAGAACCTTTGTTGAAAAAAAAAATTAAGTGAGCAATTGTGGACTACGAATAATTGGTATTATTATATAATTTCATTATTAATAGATACTTTCAAAATCATATATTTTTGTATTATTTTTTTATCTATAAAATTCAGGTTAAATACACGACACAGTAATATGTTTCAACTTATATTTTTATTATAACAATCAATTTCGTTTCCTTCTATTTGCAGTACTGTATTTTTAAAATTACTCAATTGTAGATGTGAAGTTTTGAAGATGAATATAATTTCATCCTCAAAAAATGGGTTATTCGATTTATAACTTGATACAAGTACAAAGGATGAATATTAGAAAAAAATTTCATAAGATAAAGGGTTGTGCTATATGAATTCCCCAACACACATATTCATGGGGATGTACATAGTAATTGTGTGTGTGTAAATTATTTTTTGGGAGGGTGCGGATAGAATCACCCTAAGATAAATCGCATATAAAATACTTATAAGATAAACCGTATAAAAATACTCATAATGTTACATGTTGCAAACTTTTAACAAGGTAAAAAAAGTGTTTAATCAGTGTTTGATAGACTAACTGAAAAGTTAGCTACTAAATGATAAAAAAATATCATTTGGTAAGAACTAGCTAATAAACTAACAGATAAATCAAAATGTCATAGAAATATATGTTGAAAAATGAGTTTTTTATAATTAATCAAAAGTATAATTTGATTATTCAATGTTCCACAGTTGTTCATACTTTCGGAAGTAAGTAGTGAGTTAAGACTGTCATGAATTGAATTGTAGATTGTCTAAGGAGTTAGACATAACAATAGTTTTGCTGCAATGTTCATGAGTACTTAGAAATTGAGATTTAAGTATTGGAAAAACTCACGCTTAGAGAATTACTTCATGGATTCTATCACGAGTAATTCTGAGACGATAATATCTTTTGGTCTTAAAATGGAGACATATGAGTTGAAATTTACAAGTCGGTTGTGCATTGATAATGGGCAAACGCACCGGTAACTCGATGTTATAAAATATATTGTTGTTTGCCAATTGATGAGTAAAAGACACAAGCATATGAGTCGAAGTTTATTCGTTCCTTTTGCCCTAACGGGAAAAGCGATATCTGCGGGCCCCTCGGTGATTTTGTAACACCCCTTTTCTCTAACCATATTTAAATACAAATACAGTTTACGTTACAAACATATTTTACAACTCGTGACTATAAAGTAGCCACTTAATTTTTTTTTTTTATTTTACAAACTTAAACTCAAGGGGGTATTACAGACTCAATACAGATAACCATAATTTAAACTTACAGTATATAAACTGGTCCCAAATGCAACCTCCGCTCCTTTCACCTAAGTACATAGCATTTAAAAATAGTATACGTGAGACATAAAGCCTCGTGAGTAATATGGGTTTGGACCCAAAAACTTTTCTGTTCAAAACTTGAAATATTACAAGTAAACTTGCTGAAAACTCATTTATGTCATAAATCCCAAAAATCTCTTTTCTTCTTTACTTTCAAACTCTAAAAATACTTTCTTTCTCAAAACTGCCTTCTTTCTCATTTTCTGGTGACCAACTGAAACTCATGAATTAAGTTATTTTAATTCATTCTACTAGCTCCCCTTGCGGGACAGAACAGATCCGCCCGCTAGGTTATGCTCATTATGTCTCCCCTTTGTGACTTGGAACGGATTCAAGCACAAGGGTATGCTAAGCTAGACAACTACTTCGCGACGGGAGGTACCATCCCAGTAGTGTCTTCTGATCCCCCGATTATGTGGGTGATCCTAGTCTAGACAACTGGCTTTTATTTCTTTCTTTCTTTAAAACTTATCTCATTACATCTCAAATTGGTCAAAATGGGACACAATTTACAAATAACCCATACTCATACACTTTATAACTCTTTACTGAAAATACTTTCAAAACTGATTTTGACATCTTAGTTCACATAAGGAACTTCTTTCAAAATATTTTTGCAAACTATACTTCTTAAAAATCTGCTTGAAACACTTAGCCCTTGTATAGAGCTACTTTAAAAACTATTTTCCAAACTTTAGTATTTGCAAACATTTGGAAATCTTATTTTTCTGAAAATATCATTTTGCTATGTACTAGAAAATCCTCATAAAACTCACCTTGATTCTGCTACGGTTCACTAAGCTTCACGTACGCCTTTTCCTTTCCCGTGCTCAATGGTATTTGAAGCACCTCCTACATATTTCACATATATATATATTCTTAATTAATAATTATGTACTATAACTGTTTCTATAGCTTAGGAGTCTCTTATGACACAACTTCAGATTATAACAAATGTATAACCATTAATAAACTCGTTTTATAGTTTTCTCCGAAATACGCGTATTTTGCTACAGTACTCCTGAGGGGTCGTATTTCAGTTCCGACACTTTTCCATGAAATCTTAGGCCATATTAGACTTGTGTTTCAAATTTGAAGTCAATTGGACAAGTCTAGCTCAAGTTCCAAAAATCAAGTTTTAACATAAACTTCATATTTGGCCACTGCCGCTACAGTGGTTTTTCCGCAAGGTCGGATTACGAATTTGAAAATTTCCTATATGTTTTCATACCATTTTAAAGCTATGGTAAAAATTTTAGACCAAACGGACATGCCTAGCTATGGTTTCTAACTTTTGAAGTCCCCTGTCTGGAGGGCGCACTGCGCCTGGGCGCACCCCGCCAGGAACCTGGGCGCACTGCGCCTGACGCCTGGGCAGGGTTCCAGATCAGTCACGATTTGGCACTGTAGCACGCAGTTTTGACATTTTAAGTCCTTAATCCAGGTCTTAATCATATGGGGTTTGTTCCCTGACTAAAACCCTCCATTAAAACAAGGTTTTAATCCATTAAAATCGATTCAATCAATCAAATGCAGGAATTAAAGTTCTTGATCAAAATTGCAAATTCTCAAGAATAGCAATCTACTTCCATGTTCTTGAGTTATGTTCTTAACTAATGACTTATTGGAAGCATTAGCCACTTAAACCACATGATTGATAACTGAAATTTCAGTTTCAATTCAACCCAAGAACCAATTCGAGAATACACCCAAAACTTAGGTTAGAACAAAGGAAATCTTACCTTTCAAGGCTTGGAATCACTAATTCCAAGGTTGGTTCTTGATTCTTGGCAATTCCTTGATCTCCCCGTGTTCTTCCTCTCGTTCTCTCTAGCTCTCTCTCGTATCTTCTGAAATGTTCTACTGGGTTCTCAAATGATGGAGGATAACTATCATATAATATATATATTTAATATTTATAAACATTTACATTTTAGTCCCCAAGCTTTCAAACTTTTCTTCAAAAATGGTCCTAAAACCCATAACTTTGCAACCAAGTTTCCATTAACTTCTAACTTGACATTTTCTTGACAATTTGGTCATTTTCATGTCAAATGACCATTTTGTCCTTTTTGGTCAAATTTCACTATTCACGCGGTAAAACTCCAAATTTCACATAATCTCTTATTTCTTATATTATTATTTCACAAATACATATTATTTTACATAATAGTCTTATAACGTGTCAAAAAACCATTTTACCCTTTTACAACTTTTTCGCGGGTTCTTACAGTCACCCCTCCTTATGCGGATTCCGTCCTCGGAATCTTTTCGTAATCTGTGAAATTTGGATATCTTCTCTTCATTTCTTCTAGCGTCTCCCACGTTAGGTTTGACCCTAATGGGTGCTTCCATTTAACTAGGACTAAGTCAATCTCTTTATTTCTTAACTTCTTAGTTTGCATCTCTAGAATTGCTTCAGGTTCTTCAATCATTCTGCTAGGAGTCTCCACCCTCAGATCTGTGTACGGTATAACCAGCTCTTCTTTTCCAAAGTATTTCTTCAAGTAGCATACATGAAAGGTATCATGTATTCCACTAAGTTCTGGTGGTAACTCTAGCTTAAATGCTTGCAATCCCACTCTTTTCAGAATTCTAAAAGGTCCAATGTATCTTGGACTCAGCTTTCCTCTCTTGCCAAATCTGACCACTCCTTTCCATGGCGACACTTTTATCATCACCAAATCTCCTTCTTGCAAGTCATACGGTCTCTTCTTTAGATTTGAGTAACTCTTTTGCCGATCTTGTGCTGCTTTCATGTTGGCTTGAATTACTCCAATCTTCTCATTAGTTACTCTAACAATTTCTGGCTTATAGTGCTGGCTAGCCAGGACTGAATTGATGTGTTCAATTAGAAGTCCTATATCATCACAAATCAGGAATCGGGAAACAGAGTATCGAACTGAGATTGATTCTAATCCATGTCTCAAGTTCGAATGATATCTAGTAGAACGAAGGATCATATGATCTTTTATCTAAGGACACGTAACTGACTGGGTCAGAGTTCGGCTGCGGCTTTTGGAAGCTACAATTTGGTGATCAATTCGGAAGCCATAACTATAATTGATACATATATTTGAATTGATAGCAGCACAGTCCTTTTGGGTTGCCTCAAAACCTAGAAGAGAACAAGATAACTTATAAAAAGAGAAAGATATTGATTTATTAATATATTATGAGGATAATATATTAATTAGAATTCATAATATTTAATTAATAATTAATCAGAAATTAATTAGAATTAATTTTGGGATTAATTAGATTAATTAAAAGTACATGGGCTGAATTGCAATTGTTCAATAGTTGAGCAATAGACAATTGTGGGTTGTATGTGTATTGGACGAATTCAAGGCTTGCTTAGGCCTTAAGAATTCGAAAACCATATATAGATACAATGACTATTTATGGTAATGATAAGCAAATTGAATTATATGATAAAAGGCTTATCATATCAGAATTCAAATAAGACAGTGTTTAAGCCTTATCACTTATCATCTGGAGACTATAAATAGACCCTCCCATCACCCTTCCTCTCTTTTGTTTCTTGCTTGCTTTGGTTTTGGGTGTGAGCCATTAGAGGCATGACAATTGTGGTGCTAGCTTCCAAGGTCATCAAAGGTATGTTATGATCTTTATGAATTTCGATTTATGCGTTATAGTTCTTAGTTATATGTTCAATAGAGAAAACATAGATCCTTATTAGGTTGCATATGAACTTAAGATTTAAGTTTATAGTTTGCATAGAACTCTTCAATAATATAATGCATTAAGTAGTCAAACCTCACATGACTATATCTGAGCAGGTAACAGTAGATCAAATGGCAAGTAAGCACAACAAGCATGTATCAACCTCCAAAACTTTAACTAATTACTTGTTGGATAACAACAAAGCATTCATATACTTTTTTCATTCATATTTTACAAATTGTGTTTTCTATTCCTAGGACTAGTGATTGTTTTTCTTACTCTTTTGACCCACTTAAGTCCAGCTTCATTCACCGACTTTAAATGTTGAATTGTATTATCTCTCATACCTTTCCAATGCCACTTGCTTCATGTATTTTTTTTTTATTTTTCTATGATTTTATAATAATTTTATAAGGAAATAGAAACAAACTGTCCAATTTAGTTTAACATCACTGAACAATTTGCATTGTTAACCCTACTTAGGATTCGAATCAGGTTATAAAGTCTAAGAATAAACAAAACTAGACATTCACGTTTCCAATGATTGGTCATACACAATGATGTACATATGAAAAATATGTTTCCAAAATACTTCTATGATCTACCTAAATAAGTTTGATAATTTGAATCTCATTTAGATGGATTTAAGATGACAACCAACCAAGACTTTTTTAAACACAATTAATATCAATTCTTTTTAGTTGATTCCACCAAACTGAACCCTACACCCCAAAACCCCAACTTCATCATTTCAAAATAACCTAATCTGTCAAGGTTAAGTTAGAAATCATGTACCTTGATGCTTATTCATTCTCCACGAGGATTATTCTTCACATTTTTCAAACAAAAATTTTACAACAATTTCGACCCTTTCCATAAACTTGTAGAAAACTCCAAAATAAGATCCGAATGGACAAATTGATGAAAAATGAGTCATGAAGCTACTGTCCAAATTTCATTACGATCTAACGGTTAACGAATATGTACGAACCATTCTCCCACGACTGCGCAATCCTGACGAAAACTCTCTCTCTCTCTCTCTCTCTCTCAATTGTGCATCTATCATCTACATTCAATTTTTAACCCTAAAAACCATTATATTTGAGAGATAATGAGACTAATTGACTAGGTCTAATGCCTAATGAAGCCCATACATATAATAACTAATTAAAACAAGTATAATCAAAGTTGAACAAAAAGAATGCACAAATCTAACACGAGCCTCTATTTTCATAAATTCATATTTAATCCATTTGGTCACCATGTGACTTTAATCAACGATAACAGTCCATTCAAAATAGGAAAATTATAAGGGAAAATGACTTATAAGGGTAATTATGTTTCAAAAATGTTCAAAAAACACCATCCAAGTTTGGTTTGTTCAAAAAACACCATCCAAGTAAAGCTTTTGAACAAAAAACACCATCCAAGTAAGACTTTTGTACAAAAAACACCAACGAACTACATGTTTTGTTTAAATTTTACCTGATGGTAACCGGCTCTTGCAGGTTAAACTGTTCATATGATATTATGCCATGTCACTAAATATTAGGCTAAGTCATCCTTTAACCTGTAAGAGCCGATTACCATCGGGTAAAATTTGAACAAAACATGTAGTTCGTTGGTGTTTTTTGTACAAAAGCCTTACTTGAATGGTGTTTTTTGTACAAAGGTCTTACTTGGATGATGTTTTTTGAACAGACCAAACTTGGATGGTGTTTTTTGAACAGTTTTGAAACATAATTACCCTTATAAGTCATTTTCCCAAATTATAATCCTTCCGACTTAGTTATGATTTATTTCCAAAATAATCTTTGGGGTGTTACATTTATTCGTAAAAAACATTGTTTATACATGAAAATACATATATATATATATATATATATATATATATATATATATATATATATATATATATATATATATATATATATTCTTACGTATAAGTACATATTCATTTGTAACAAATCGATATTAAATGTAGAAATACGTATTTATACAAAGATTACGATTTTAAACGTAAAAAAGTGTATGTATACGAAAAGGATACATATTAAGTTGTAAAAAAGCTTTTTTTATATGTAAAAATACGTCATATATGTTTATTCATATGGATGCGTTATAAGAAGGGTAAATTGCATAAAAGTCATTAACTTTTCCAAATTTCTCGATTTTGACACTGTATTTTTAGTTTTTGCAATTAAGTCATTATGTTTTCAGAAAAATTGCAATTAAGTCATTATGTTTTCCAAAAAGTTGTGAAAATGACCATATGACAGGATAACAACAGGTTACCAGGTCATATGGTCAGATTTGCAATTTTTCAGAAAACCTAATGACTTAATAGCAAAAATAAAAAACATAGTGTTAAAATCTAGAAATCCGAAAAAGTTGGCGAAAATTAAGATAATTTTCGATATGTTAATTTCAAGATTATTTACTGGTGCTCATTATTTGGAATGTATTGAAACTAGAATGAATTTCACATATGCTATAAATTTTACATCTATTTCAAATTACATATCGTTAATCGTTAACCATGTAAGTGAATAGCTTTATGTTAAAATTTTCAATTAATTGTTATTTAAAAGCTTATTAAGTTGTTTTTAATTTTTAAATTTAGGAGGATTGTATTATTAATGTAGAAGGAACTGTCGACTATTTTTTAACATCAAAAAAATGTGTTTGGTTAAAGATTTTGGAGTTTAACAAACATTAAATTATGTTATTTTTAATTTCAAACGAGTTATTATTGTTGTATGTGCTTCGTTTTAATTTCAAAACTTTTGATACTTTTTCCAAAATGATTTCAAATTTACATTAAGTAACGTCAAATCAATTATGTATGTTTGCCGTAAAAAATGTTAGTTGATACATTCGATTTTTTTGTCGATGAATATAACGAAAGGACATACATAAAAAAAATACAAGTTCAATGCTATTTGTGACAAAAAGTAATTTTGTCACAAGTAGCATTGAACTTTGATTTTTTTTTTTTTTTTTGGCTGTTAAGGTAAACTATCCAAGTTAATAACAAATTTACTTTTTTGGACACGTATGAGGCATGTAAAGTAATTAAGTTGTATAAATTGCATAGGATAAATTGCTTAAAAGCCTTTAACTTTTCTAGATTTCTTGATTTTGATATTATGTTTTTCTTTTTGCTATTAAGTCATTAGGTTTTCTAAAAATTGCAAATTTGACCATATGACCTAGTAACCTGTTGTCATCCTTTCATATAGTCATTTTCACAACTTTTTGGAAAACATAATGACTTAATTGCAATTTTTCTGAAAACATAATGACTTAATTGCTAAAACTAAAAATACAGTGTCAAAATCGAGAAAATTGGAAAAGTTAGTGACTTTTATGCAATTTACCCTTATAAGAAAGAATAAAGAGTTATATGAAGAATATCAATTCTGAATGTAAAAAATACGCATTATACGTTAAAAAGATTCTAAAATTATAAATATGTATTTATACCGAACGCAATACATATTTGGTTGTAAAAATAATTTTTTATATATAAATTAGAATTTTTACATATTTGTATTAATATATAAGTATGGAATTAGGGTTGTGAGGGTAGATAGCGACACTAACTATAGTGTTAGCGACATTATCTAACGCGGATACGCATATACAGGAAGCTTGAGATAGCGATGTGACGCTATACGTCGCAAAATGCAAAAAAACCCTAGATCTCGGACTTTGGGCCATCCCTAAGGAGTCGTCATTTCATCTCTTTCAGCCTCTAGAACTCTCTCTCTATCTCTCTCGAAACCTTAGCCTCTTTTTGGTGATTTTGGCTCTATAACTCATCTTGGAAGGTTGTTTGAGGAAGAAGAAGGAGTGTGGTGGTCCAAGGAAGCTTTCTTCAAGTGGGAATCAGCAAGATCTACATTCTCTGGACCTTGGTAAGCTAGAAAGTCTCAACCTTTTTATGCTTCTAGCTTGTTCTAGTAGTTATGGTGGTGTTATTTGGATTATTGGTCCCTTTATTGCTTGGTCTTTGGAGTTTGATGGAAAAGTTCATATCTTTATGTCCCTAGAACCATCTCTGAAGCTTTGAGTCTGATTTGGGAGTGAATCAAACTCTCTTGAGTGATTTACATGGTGGTTTTGGTTGGTTTCAAGCTTTTGGACTTAGGTTTTAAGATTTGGACATGCATTAGATATGCACGACCAAAAAAGTGGCAACTTTATGGATCTATGATCGTTTTTGGTAAGTTATGGAGGGCTTGACCCCTGGCTGAAAGGATTAAGTGCTTAATGAAGATTTTGAGAAGTTCATAGTTAGTGAAGCTATCACTTTGTATGTGATTTGTATTAGTGTATTACTCAAATAATTGTCATCTTTTATAGTAAAAAAAAAGACTATTCAACTACAATTCATTTGATACTCATAAATTATATCATTATTAGTTTACATACTTAGTGATTAGAAGATATAAAAAACTCTTGAGTGGTTATTAATAATTAGTTGAAATATAAAGATGTTGAGGCTTCAAATGAATATGGTGCAAGAATGAGACATGTATTGAACCATATTTATTTAGATGACCTCTCTTATAATATTTATAATGATTAGTAAATTTTATTTTATTTTTTAGTTTAGATTTTTAGATAATTCATGTAAATGTATTTCCGTATATTTTTAGTGTTGTACCGTATAAAATAATTGTTTACAAAATGTGATTATGTTATTTTGTTCGAATTTTCGATGATAAATTATTATTGATACATATATCATGATCGATTTATATTTATTTTTGCATATTTTTATTAGATCTAAATAGTTTATGTTCATATCTGGTCTACTAATATATTTAACCATATAGTTTTACTTGTGTGCAACACGCTAGAATATGCCTAGTATGTATTATAAAAGAGACATTTTTCCTTGAATCTTATGCATTTGAATTTTTCATGAGTCTCCACCTTACTATTACAACTCAAAATACTTTTTAAGGAATTATCATTTATTGAAATATGATTTTAATTATAAGTTATCTCCTATAACTCAACACACCTATTAAATAATAGTGAATTATTTGTTAATTTCAATATGATGTCGATTTTAGCGGTAGCATATATTAGTCTTATATAACCCGTCTATATATATATATATATATATATATATATATATATATATATATATATATATATATATATATATATATATATATATATATATATATATATATATATATATATGTTAAAGGAGACAGGATTTAAATGCGATTCAAAATAATCATTTATTTTGAACCATATTAATTTGAGTTTCAGTAAATTAAAATTATTTATTATTTCTATTTTAATGTTAATTCTTCAATTTTCAACCAAATATATTTAATTAATTTATTTAATTTATATATTTAATTATAGTTAATATCCTTCCAATGTTACAATTTTGAAATATCAAACTAATATACTTTAAATTTAATTTATATATGGTATTAAAAAAATATTAAATCAAAATATCAAATAAACATAATAAAATGTCCATGTTTTTTTTAAATAATTTAAAAAAATCATATATTGTGTTAACCATAAAATTGAAATTGAGTGGGCCCCGAGGTTACTTCATCAGGGTCATCCAAAGGATGGGTCGGGTGGGGTCCTCGGTTACCAAAAAAAAAGTCAGATTGGCTAAAAAATTTCCAATTTTTTTATAATAAATAAAAATTATTTAAAAATTAGTTTTTAAGTTGATTATAAATGATAATAGTTTAAAATAATAAAAACTAAAAAATGACATTATGTTAGATTTAGAATAATAATCATGGTTGAATTCAATAAATTACAAAATAAGTATTTTTTATATTAAGTAATCTTAATACTAGTTAAAAATAACAATAATTCAGAAACTATATTTAATTTATCTGCACGTAACCTGCAGATAAAGTCTATCAAGATAATATATTTCCAACAAATGTTTATCTTATCATATGATTCAAAGTGTGTCAACTTAATATATCAATTATTATTTCATAGTTTGTGACAATGACAAAACTATTTTTGAGAACATATATTCAACAATATTGTAACTGGATATTTATTTTGCGCAGAGAACCGCCTAGTTACATATTATTCCTTACAGGAATGTATGCTTTATATTTATTATGGCTGACATTTAATAAACAACAACACCTTGGTTTAGTGGTAATTTCGTTTAGGTTTCATTGTATTGAACTATGGGTCCTATTAATCTTACCCCTCAAACACTTGCTTTACCCCCTTCATTATGACATGGTTGGTAAATCAACTGGATTTTTTTTGAAACTCTAAATTCCCTCCACCAATAGATTTAAGTCAATTTTTTGAAAATTAAAATTATAGGTAAATAAATTTAAGTCTGTTACAGAAAAATTTACAATTACAGAAAAATTACAACACTGATGAATTGCTAACCAGAAAACAAATCCAGTAAGCTTATGCATTTTTCTGTTAACTCCGGCCACTGATTTCGGCTATATCTCCTAGCCACTGACTTCCACATCTCCGACCACGGGTTTTCGGCTACATTTCCAGGCCACCAACCCAACCAAAATCAAACAGTGTTCAAAGAAAGAAAGAGAGAGATAACGCACGAAAGAGAGAGAGATATGGAAACAGAAAGATCGAGAATGAGAGAGACATACCGACGGTGGCTGTGGCCGACGGACCCCAAATATTGGTCGGAAGTGGGATCTACCGTATGAGAGATCGGCGGTTCGAGATTTACCTGGAGATTCAGAGTATGAGAGATCGATAGTGAGAGGGATGTGAGGCAGATCGAGAGTGACTGACAGATAGAGAAATACAAGAGAGCCGATGTGTGGCGGTTGTGCACCGAAGTGAGAGCCAAGTAAGGCAGATCGGTGGTCGCCGACAGTGAATCGATGATTGAGGGTGAAAGGAGATGAGGGCGTGAGAGTTCTCCAGAGAGAGATAGGGAGAGAGAGAAAGAGAGAGAGAGAAGCATGAGATAGTATGGGAGGTGGATGATATATGCAATCAAGGTTTTTGTATTTTAGGGGTTTTTTGAAAGATTTAATAGTATTTGACAAATTATAGTCTTATGGCCTTTTTTCTAAAACCACTTATTACATATTTAAAGTCATTATACATATCTAACGACCTTATCGTCGGTTGTCCCGTTTGGTCGGTTGAAAGATAAGTTTACGTACATTTGGTTAAAATTTACCAATTTTCTTTTCAAATCAGTCCATTTGCTGTTAAGCATATAGTTACTCCGATAATGAACCATGCCCATATTTGTGTGAAGTATTCCTCCACACGAGTCCATAATGGGCGGGGGGGGGGGGTGTCAAATCCAATTCTTCGGAGGCGTCGACCCAAGCTTTTGTCAAAGCCACCTCTTCTCTTCTAGTCCATGAGTGAAGCATCCTATTTCCGTTGCCTGCCATTTTTTATAAAACTAGAGAGAAAGGTTTATATTTAGAGAGAAACTAGAAAGAAAGTTTTATAAAATGTTGAGAGAATGATGTGATTTTTAAATGGGTAAAGGGGGTATTTATAGGAGTGAGTTAAATTTTTATATTAAAAGTTTTTTTTTGCATATGATAAAAGATGAGTCGGTTTCACCACACCACAACTGAACCCGACCAGCGCCATCTATCGCGACACCGTGACCACGGGCCGGCGGTACCGCGCCAAACCGATCCTGAACCCACTCGAGCCCGAAGGTTACTCCATCCACCCTTAACCAACTATTGGTTGTCCGTATTTGGTCACTTTAAAAATTTTTGTCCATCAAACGTCTATAAGATTACCAGGATCGAGCGTCAACTTTGAGGATGTGCCAGAAGTGCGATCGTATAGGGCCTCTCAAAATTTAGGGCCTATATTTGGCTACTTTATCTTGTAAATATTTATACATATACAAAATAGGTATTGGTAAATAAACCTTCCATGATGTGACATGTGTGTGTGAATGTCAACACACAACACACACCCACACACATAGAGATGATTTATTTAAGATCACCCACACAAAATATGCTTCCTTAGTTAAAGCTATGGCAACGAAGTTTGTCTTCTTCTCAATCCATCCAAATTTAATTCTTGCATCTAACCAAAAAAAACTTTTTAAACTTTTCCTAAATACAGTATCGTGAGAGAGGGCATTTTTCTTGTTCTTGCATATGATTTGTAATATGAATATTAAAAAAAACCAACAAACAAGTTGTTATAGTCGGTCATAATTATTAAATTGATATAAACTTAAAATTTCAAATACAATTCATGTGCAGATAAATTCGTAGTGATCGAATACAAACACAACGGAATAATTGCATGACGAAGTTCAACATAAACCATTAGAAGAAGCAACACCTAATATTACTTCCTTGTTTCTTATAGTTTCGGCCTACAAGACATATTTTACTATTGAATATTTCTAAAAGACGATTGACTATCATTTTTTTATAAATGATTGACTATCATTTTTTCTAGATTACATAACACTGTATAAATTTTGAAACGTGTTGTATACGGGTTACAAATAATTTGTTGTAGACCATATGGAATGTCTTTGTGTTATTATTATTAAATATATATGGCCCCCCAGGAATCACGATACGCGGGGTCGATCTGTAACAAACCATCTACACGCCACTCTCTGCTCTGTTTTAAATTTTAATTTTCAATAGAGTCAAAATATACCCACCCCACACAATGCACTTGCTCTTTTGTCTTCATTAACCTATGCTTAACTTTGTGCACACGTTTTGCGATTTTACAGTTCCTAAGGGAAGCCCAATTACAACTATTATGATCGATATTTATACTCTTTCTGTCACATCAATATACAAGTTTGTTTGTTTTCTTAAAGAAACCCACAATTTTTTTTTTCTCAAAAGATATAGCCATCAACGATCAAAACTTAGAACAACTAGAAAATAAGAGATGTATTTGTCTTTTCATCGATACAAAAGACATAGCCACCAAACGTTGGAACAACTAGTAATTAATAGATATATTTGTCTTTTTATTGATACATGCAACGTATACTTTGACTATTAAACGTAAACAACCACATCATTTTTGTTATTGATTTATGTAGATATTACGTATATTTGTAAGTTTATTATACTTAAATGGTTACATTTTACATAAAAGTGTAGGGAAAAATAAGTATTAATGCTTAGAATAATATATTGCATGAACTTGTAAACTGATAAATGTATCTGCACATATTAAAACAAATCACAATACTATTTTTTTAATTAATATTTAAATATTATTTTGTTATTATTATATATAAGTTGATGTTATTGTTTTGATTTATAAGATTTATTGGTATTTCTTATGTTAAAAGACATTTTCAGCTTTATAAATAGTAGGTAACCTTTTCTGAATATGCCACAGCTTAATTCTTACATTTTCAAATTTAATATCGTGTATAATGTGTCTTCGGAGTTCGGAGTGAGTTGCTAAAATTTGGCGTGAAGTAATTTTTTTACCTTATTCTTTCACATCATAAATGTTTCTCAAAAATAGCTTTGTGAAGTGTAAAAGAAAGAGATATCAAAATAAGGCCACAAATGGATCAAGTTTACACTTTTGTTTATTTTATAATAATACATCATTGTTTTATATAATGACTTTGCCAAAAGCTTAAACCAAACAACACACGACCTTTCTCAAACCCACATTTCTTCCTTTTTCTCTCTCTCATCAAGGAAGCCCACCGGAGTTATGGAGGAAGATGGTGAAGAGACGCCAAGAACCCCATTCTGGATACAAAGCACCAACAATGTCCGCCGTGCTGAGCTTTACCGCCGCCGTGCCTCCTCTCTCTTCTTCAACTTCGGTGTTCTGATCATCCTCTTGCTTTTGTTTGCGGTTCTTTCCATGGTGTTCATAATCCCCTCAGTTATTTCATTCACATCTCAGATTTTTAGACCGAATTTAGTTAAAAGAAGTTGGGATTCAATTAATTTGGTGTTGGTTTTAGTCGCTTTGGCATTTGGGTTTCTTAGTAGAAACATTAATAATGAGCAAAAATCAAGATTTGATAATGGATTTGATCGAAGTAGATCGGATTTATCCACTGGACCGCCGGTTGTAAGTCCATCGAGCTCGACCCCACATCAATGGTATGATTTTCCTGAACAACCGATCGGTGGTGGGTTAAGAAGGCATAGGAGTACCAGTTCTTACCCTGATCTACGGGAGCTTTCGCAGCCGTGGAACCACCGTACAGAAGTTCCGTGGCGATTCTCCGATGATACCCATTTGCACAGTCACCGAGTTTTGAACTATGATCGATATTATTTCCGGCGAGAACCGGAGTCAGATACGAAGGAGGTTTATGTTGATACGGCGGTGGACCTTCCTAAAGAAGATTCATATGCTCCGCCGCCACAACCACCGATTCCCGAAGAAGAGTCATATTCTCCGTCGCCACAACCGCCAGCTCCTGAAGACGAATCCAATTCTCGGCCGTCACAACCGCCAGCTCCTGAAGATGAAACATATTCTCCGCCGCCACAGCTACCTACTCCACAGTCTCTGCCGCCGCAGCCACCGGCTCCAAGGCCTAGTGCAAAAAAGAAGCCAATCAGAACTTATCATAATGTTGCTGCAGACGACGGAGAAAAACACAGCAGGTTGGAAGTTAATGAAGTATTGTTGCCGGAAACAGAGCCGCCGGTGTTTCAAGATTCCGAGCGAAAGGGAGAAACCAGCAGAAAAAGAGGTAAAGGAGAGAGAAGAAGGGCAAAAAGCTCAGAACCCAGAAAATTGGAGTTGCCAATTGATGATCCAACACCAGAATCACAATCTCCGCCGCGGATCTGGCCCGAATTTCAAGACTCCGAGCGAAATACCGGCGGGGTAGAACGAAAAAGGACTGGTGCCAATGCAACTAAACGATTCTTTACATCTTTCTACCAAAAGAAGAAGAAAAGGCAAAGGCAAAGAAGCTTGGACAATTTGGACAATCTTTTACGCCATCCTCAACCACCTGTAATATTTCAGCTACCACCGCCATCGCCGCCTCCTCCTCCACCTCCCCCACCACCTCCTCATCCTTCAGTTCTCAACAACTTATTTACACCTAAAAAGGAAAGACGAAAGAAGATCCCATCAGCAGCACCTCCTCCTCCTCCCCCGCCGCCGCCGCGTTCTGCGGCGCGTGCTCCAAGAACCACCATAACCCGGGTGTCGCCATTCATAACAGAAAAACCTCGGGTACCAGTAAAGATGAGTTTCTTCAACGGCATTGACGATACCTCAAGTGGCGGCGAATCGCCAATGAGTCGAATTCCTCCACCACCGCCAATGCCACCTTTCAAGATGCCGGATTGGAAATTTGCGGTGGAAGGTGATTACGTAAGGGTCCAGAGCACACTAAGCTCAGGTAGTGTTTCCCCTGACGGCGATGAAGCCCATTCCCCGTCATCCGCCGCGGCGTCGCCGTTATTTTGCCCGAGCCCTGACGTCGATACGAAAGCTGATACGTTTATTGCAAGATTTCGGGCCGGGTTAAAGCTTGAGAAGATTAATTCTTTCAACCAAAATCAAGGCCTCAGAATGTCGAATCTTGGGCCAGGCCCAAGTAAAAATTAATTGGCTATAAAATTATTTTAATTATTTATTATTTTTTGAGTATCTATGGTGTGGTGTGGGATATGTGAGGTGACAGTTAAGATTTTGTTGGTATTGACCTGGGTGATGTAGACCATGTGATTTTTCAGGTTTTAAATTTTTAAGTTTCACTTTTGGGGGTTGTTTTTTGGCTGTCATGAGAATGAAAGGAGATTAAATGAAAGAGTGATTTGGTATATCTTAGATGGGATGAATCATTACGAAAGAACGAAAATAGTATTTTCCCGATGGTTTCCGTTTCCAAATTCGAGCTACTTCGAGAATTGAGAAGTACAATATTAACATGTTAAACACTTAAATGCATAAAATAACAGCATAATTTATTTTAATTATTAATATTAGATTAGTATGCTAAATCCAAATCATTTCAACTTATTTAATCATAAAATATATAATACATGCCTTTAAAACGTAGCCAATTGACTTCGGGATGATATGTTTGCGATAAATCATTATTAATGTACAAGAGTGTAAAATATGATGCTTTTTATTTCATAAACGATTATATGATATTTATTTGTTTCTTCAACGAAAGTTTAATGCGTGTTCCATAAAATTAGTTGATAGCAATAATTTTTATTTGCACAGAAGTGTTTGGTGATAGTAATTTTTACCAAAACCGGTTTGATAGAAGTAGCTTTTATTTCATAAAAGCTCCTGTTACATAATAAAATATTTTTTTCGAGCTTGTTCTTAAAAATTAAAAGTTAAAAGCTTTAAAAAGATACCGGCATATAGTGCAGTGGCAAATACGGTTTAAGCCTCAAAGTTCAAACATTGCATATCTATTATATCGATTATGTTTCACAATATAACCCACACATGATGTGTCCAACACGGATTCGACATAGACTATACAAAAGGTACGACTTATCTTTCTTTCTTTTTTTAAATATATATTAACTAAAATAAATAAATAATCAAAAACATACTGATAAATGATAATGTATGTAGAAGAAACATACACGTTGCTTAAAATGAAAATTTACTTAAATTTTAATCAAGTTACTACGCATATCAATTCTAATGTTATTGTTATTATTTTTTAAATTAATATTAGACAAAATTGCAAAAAGGGTCGTTGTGTTTGTTATTTTTACGTGATTTTAGTTCAAAAAGTTTTGGTGGTGCAACATTTGTCCAATTTTAGATCTTTTATGTGATTTTGGTCTCTGTGGTTGACATTTCTGTGTGGTTTTGGTCCACATCCGACATGAAAGGACAAATACACCCCTTTAGTAATTCTTTTTTAATTTATTTAATTTCTATTATTATATTTTTAAATTTAAATAAATAGATAAATATTTCACCCACCCCACCTTCTCTGTCTCTCTACCGGATCCCTTTCCTCTCTCCTATTTCTCTCTTTCTTTCTTTGTTTTTCTCCTCCCTCTACGTTTGTGTATCAAAGCTACCGGATCCCTTTCCTCTCTCCTATTTCTCTCTTTCTTTCTTTGTTTTTCTCCTCCCTCTACGTTTGTGTATCAAAGCTAGGGTTAGCCTGATTGTCTTAATATTATAAAAGATTTTATATCCTCAAGCTTTTAATAATTTTCTATTTAAACTCAAACTTTTTATATTTTCAAATAAACTCACAAAATTCTTCAATTTTCTCCTTGTACCCTTTTAGTAGGTTTACTGATGATCTTCAATAACAATTTTTTTCAATCGAAAAAACCTTCATATTTGACAAAAAAAATAGATCAAGTTCATAGTTTTAGTTCCTAATTCTACTAATATTGTGTTGCTGTTGATGCTTATGCTGTTCTTGGTGAAAGAATATAGAGGTTTGATTGTAAATGTGAATGTTAATTTAGAAACTGAAGATTCAACACATGCTAACTTAGATGTAATTGTACGACAAATGGTTCATCGTTTGCTAATTTGAAGACTGCAGGTTCTATGCCTGCTAACTAAGTTGTAATGACATCACAAATGTTATCATTTCTGAAAATTTGAAGATTGAAGGTTCTGCATCTGCTAATTTGGAGACTGAAGGTTCTAAGTTTGCTAAATGAAAGTTCTACATTTGCTAATTTGATAATGAATGACAATGTGATGCTCAAGGGATTTGTTGACTCTAATATTATTGATATGGCTATTGAGGAGAAAAAAGTTGAGTTTCAAATGAATCTAATGAGATAATTTTTGATCAAATCACGTGAAAGCTGAAATTACATTTCCAAAGATAGATTAAGGTTCAAGAGTTGTCTTTCTGTTTGATTTTGATGTATAGTTTGCCAACAAGAACTGGACAACGCCGTCTTTCTCATTGTTTTGAACAGAATCTAATGTTGATTTCAAATTTGATGTTGAAAATCACTGAGTACATTATAATCAGAAGCATCAAATTTATGAACCAAAATGGAAAAGTCAGTCTAAACAATTTTTTTTCAAACATAATGATTGTTTAAAAGAAAAACAAGCTTTTTTCAGAAAGAAAGAGAAAAAAGAAATATCGAAAAACATGTTAAATGACTTTATTAGAAAAAAAAGAGTCCATTAGAACAAACTAGAAAAATGTGAGGGGTTTTTTGAAAAAAATAAATAAATAGGTTTAAACAGAAAAAAATCTGAAAATTTAAAGTTTTGTAACATTATGGCAAAATTACAGTATTAGTTCATGTGGTTTACCGAACTCGCATAGTGAGACGACTATTAAAGCATGTACGTGCTTGGTCCTGATATGGACCCTACCACCCCCACCTACTGACCTAACCCTTTTCTATTCCACATTAAAACAATTTGAACCTTCCTCCTCCCCATGTCTCTCATCCTCCTCTTTGTTCTCTCTCAATTATACAACAACCATCGATGAGGACATTGCTGACCGTCTTCAATTTTCTCTTTGTCCAGAACCAACGTTAATGCATTCTCTTTCTTCGAAACCATCACCGCTGCTTTCTTTGGTGTTTCCTGAAACCGCCATTACTTGCTCTTGTGCCCCTAAATCCGTGTTTCCTCTGTTAAAGATGGAGATATAGGACAATGGCTGAAGGTTATGGCGGTACAAGTTAAAGGCGGCGACAGTCGGTGGTGGTGGTGGTAGTAGTGTGGAGCTGAAGATGCGGTGTCTAGTTTTTTAGAGAGAAATAGGAGGAAAGTTGTAATTCTTTAGAGAGAAAGAAAAAGAAGGTGGTGGGTTTTAGGGTTAGGGTGAGGTAGGGTCATCTTTTAATAAATATAAAATTATTTTAACATTGAGAAAAGAATAAAATTAATAAAAAAAATCAAAGTAGGGGTAAAAGAGTAATTTCAGATTATTTTGAAACAAAATATAACCATAGGGACCAATCATGCAGGAAATTAAAATTACAGATCAAACGTGTAAACATTTTGATAGTTGTCTTCACCATGCAAGTTCTAGCAATCTACATAAGCAAATGGTGTAATTTTATATAATATTAACCTTTATATTTTGTAAACATTTTTTAATTTTAATTCCAAAATACAAATCAACAAAGTTGCAATCATTTAAAGGTTTTTGGCAACCTGAACTATCCTAACCTATCTTATTGTTCTTGATTTTGATTTTTATTTTGATGATGTTAAATTTATTTGTAAAGAAAGTTACACATAACAACATTATATTTCATGGTTTCAGAAACAAATGATCATATTATAAAGTAAAGGATGTTGCCCAAAATGAACGGACCAAAATTGATTACCCAGCCGATAATTAACCTAAGCCAATGGTGTGCATTTCACCCTTTATGGTAATAGTGGGCCAAAAGATAGTCATTAAACTCTAAAAGAAAGGTAAGATGATAAAAAGATGCATTACGAAAGCAATTGTAAAGATTAAAAGTTTAAGGCTGGAGGGAGTGGTTAGCATGTTCAGCATGTGCTAAACTATGCCACGTCAGCATTCAGCGAGTTTAGCACATGCTGACCAAAAATGGTGGTAGTGGTCAGCACATGCTGAACTTCATGCTAAACTATTTTCTATTTTATTAAACTGTCACATGACCGTTGCCAAAGCCTTTAACGAGCTCGCTGGAATATTGGCGAGGAACACTTAGCGAAGGCGAGGACGAGCTGGAAGGGTGCAGAAGGCGAGGTGATGGCGAGGCGGTTGGCGAGCCTTTGGCGAGGCCACACCGCCCAGCCTAAAACATGATGGGCATCACTAACTAAATAATAAACCAATTGAGATCAAATACGCATATGCCTCAAATAGGAATTCAGAAGTAAGCTACATCACTTTTGTTAAACCAGTCGAAATAGATACCATTGCCAGCGGTTCTCAAATAGTAAAAACAATAAATTTCAACCTGTTCATATGGAAGTGGGTCCACTTGTGTTATATATTTTATTGCTAAAGGGTAAAATGGGAAGAATAATGAAAGTTCACTAAACTAAAGATCACACCGAAATAATAAGATGTTCACAACTTAACATCTTTAATTTATTTATTGGAAAGAGGATATCATTAATAGTCCATTTGATTTAGATGATGTGTGTTTAGTCCATCGCTATTTTTTAAGCCGGACCATCCCGTGGTTTGTTTTTTTTTTTCAAATCTGGTCCCCATCCGATTTAAAATGACAATATTATGTTTGTTGGAATTTTTCATATTTTCAAAATAAAAACCTAATTTAGAAAGATAACAAATTTTTGATTGGGTTCACATTTAGATATTTTTTTGTACACCAATTACCGGTGAACTACTTTTTTGTGTTCAAAAAATGAAAACATACCATTACGACCGATTATTGATTATTGCACATAAGTGTATTTTTTGTACATAAAAAATAAGCTCACTAGTAAATTGTACATACAAACACGAAACTGACTAATTATGAACAAAGGTAAAATTTCGTTACCTTTATAATTCATTATCCTTTCTTGATATTTAATTTTAATTTTATTAATAAATCTACTCATTTTTATAAAATTTGATTTTGTAAATCTATTTATAAATCTCTTTATTATCTTGATAAAAAATAATAAGCTTTAAAATATGACTTACCGACTACTGTAATTATAATACGGGAAAATTACATTGTAACCCACAACATTTTGAACATTACTTTAAAACATCTATATTGTTTTTTATTTTTCTTTTTGCTTTCTAAGGATCTGAAGTCTAAATATAGTATCCAATAGACCAATCTCATGTATATAATGGGGTAACCCAATACCCACAACCAACTCAATAAATTTGAGTTCCATGTCATTAGGTCAAAATGTCAAGTGTCAAGGTGAAAGTGCCAACTATATATGAAGGTCAACAAACTGGAGTGAACAAAATTAAATAAAAATCTTAGATGTTATCCTACTCACATTGTTCATACTCCCTTTGTCACTTTCGCCCTATGACCCAACCACCGTCATGACGCCTGACCACACACTGTCGACAACTCATCTCCTTCATCATTCTGCAACGATGCAGGCTCCTTTGCCCTCTTATTTTTTACTATCAACAACCACCCACTGCATACCTCCCCTGCCACTACTCGTAATTTCAAACCACCCATTAGTGTAAATGATTATGGTACACTCCTTAAAATTTGCAATCCTTGTTTCTTATATAAAGAGGAAACGTACTTACGAAAATTGCAAAATCCCTAATATCCTTTGCATTGAACTCGACCATATGGTTGATAGTACCCTAGAGACAGTGTGGCACTCCTATATAGACAGAATCGCAAATGATTAATGAATATACATTGAGGCATAAAGAACGAAAATATTGAATGGTGAATCGGTATGGATGTTTAATCATTTTGCTTTCATGTAAGGAAAAAACTAAACATTTATGATCATGAAGTGGAACTTTTTTTATTAGTGTGAACATTGATCCTTCGTAAGTATTCGTGTTGTAATAATATTCTAAATTATGTTATCACAAACATATAACAAAATAAAGTATCCGTGTTGTATAATATTGTTTTAGTAAAATTTTTAATAAAATATGTTATCTTGGTTTATTTTTTTTAAATATACGTAAACTTTTATATGAATTAGATACATAAACATTAAATTTTATATTTTGTATTAGTTAATATCATTTAATATATAACATGGTATTATAAATATTTATTATTATATTTAAACTAAAACTAAAAATGTTTAAATAAGAAGCAATGTACTAAAAATGACAAGTGAAACTTTCCCACCATTTTTTGTGCAAATAAACAATATTACTCTATATTTTGAGTAATACTATTCATTTACCCAAAAATGGAATGAGTCGGAGAGAAATATGTTTAAAAATAGAGTAAACTACTTTTAGAGATGTGTTGAATATGCTTTTTGAACATCAAACATCGATGTCTCACTCAAATATTGGTTAATGTTTTTCTCTTAGAACTTTGTGTCTCACTCAAATATTGGTGCAAGTGGTTAATGTTCCCATCTACTTGACATTCTTACTTGTGACAACTTGAAGAATATTGAAGTTTCTAATAAAATTACAACTCACATTTCATTGATAAATTACTTTTGATTTATAAAAGGAGATTCAAAACGGACTTACGGAATACTTTTAATAAAAATAAATATCTATAAATTAATAGAGTTCTTAATAAAATTAAAATAAAGAATAATGAAATATGAGGATAATAAACATTCATTTTATTCATATTTACTCACTTTCCTTTTCGTGTACATAATTCATCCATGAACTCATTTTCGGTGTTAAAAAATATCTTATGACCTACGATAACCGGTCGTAATGGTATTTTTTTTTTAACAAAAAACAATTCACTGGTAAATTATGTACAAAAAAATTAAAGTGACTAAATATAGACAAAATCAAAATTTCGTTACCCTCCTAAGTTATTTAACATTTTTTAAAATTTTATCCATCTATATTTCTTTTATTATTATATAACTTATTAAGGGCACCAATGTACGACTACTTTAACGCCTATACACAACCATTCTCTTATACCCTCGATAAAACTTCGTCAATCTGATGAAACAAAGTAGTCGCGAACACCATTATACCTCTCTTCTCGACAGCATTGGTCGCTTAGGAAATAAAGTAATAATTAATAAGCAGCTTAATTGATTTGAAACATGTCGGCTTCTCAAACACAATATTTTTTATTTCTATATATATTAACTTAGTGTTGTAGTTCTAGTTTATTATTAGTCAATTATATGACATTAAAGTTGATGGTATATTTTTATACAACGTGATCCTAAACTTAATGGATATAACACCCAAACATCTCAATATCTATGATTTACTTTGATTGTGATGTGTTAGGAATCATTATGAACTGTATTTTGTTTTGCTATTGTTGTTTTTGCTTATTTTATAAGCGGTAAGATTTTCAAAAGTGCTTATTGACTTACTCACTTTTCAAAAAGCCAATAAGCTTTAAAAAATGTTTGTCAAATATATAAATGTTTTTTATAAGTGCTTTTCACTACCTTTTAATAAGTTATTTTTCATAAGTAAGAAACTCCTTGTTTTTTTTAAACAACTTAATAGTTTTTGAGATAAAATGACTATAATACCCTTAATGAACTCTCTCACTCTCTTTTTTTTTTCTTGTCTCTTTTCCTCTCTTTTTACAAATATAAGCTAATTCAAAGACTTTTTTAAGATGATTTATCACTTATAGTTTTTTGCTATCATATAAGCTAATTCAAACACTTTAAAAAAACTTCTTTTTACCACCACATAATTTAATAAGCACTAATAAAAAAATGCTTATTGAGTTAAATAAGCAATCCCTAATACCCCTGTAATGTATTTGTATCAACCTAGAACTTGTGGATATCAGTATATGCGTCGTGGTTATATGTTGTTTCTAATATTTGAACTTGTAGACATCAATTTCGAAGTTTTATATATATATATATATATATATATATATATATATATATATATATATATATATATATATATATATATATATATATATGTATATGTATATGTATATGTATATGTATATGTATATGTATATCTGTGTGTGTGCATAAAATGCATAAAATTTTAAAAAACGGGATAAATCGTGACTTAGCCACCACATTGGATCAACCAAAAACACGGGTTTAAAACATTGGTTGGAGGTGAAGAGTTGAGTATAAGCGTGAGAGGGAATACTTAGGTTTAGGATATTTTTCTTTTTCTTTTTGACATTTAATTTATATAATAACAATAATAAAATAAATTATTAAAAATGTTAAAAACCTAAAATGGTATAATGGCCAGTTTAATTCGGTCTAAGATCAAATCTGAAACAAAAACAAAACATAGGGATGAGTTGAGTTAAAAAAGGTAAAAGGACAAATTTTGTTAACTATTTTTCATGATTTAGCCAAAAATTAGACTTTAGTCTTAAATAACCAGGAATTCCGCAAGTGGTTGCCTGTGAAATTCTTGACTGTCTGTGAAAATCCAAAAACGCCGCTGTTTCAAGGAATTTTCGCACGTGAATACATGCGAGAACCAGTGGGGCCGGAATAACTGTATATAAGATAAAAAAATCATAAAGTTTCATTTTCGGTGGTAGATTTTTGTAGATAGCATCCACGAAAATGTTGGATGGTTTATGATATCAGATTTTAAAATGTGAATTTTGTGGAGGATTACCTACGAAAATCATCTTTTCGTAGGTGGTATCTTCGAAAATCATGCATATATTCTCTGCAATACACAAAAGAACAACACAACTAAACAGATAATCATCTTTTTTTTTTTTTTTTTTACATTTCCAGCTTGGACTTCATAGTTTGAAATTCATGAGTCAACTGGTGAACCTCCCTCCCCAACGCTTCATTTTCAGCATCCCATTCTTCTAGTAGTTGTTCTAGTTGAGTTTCCTTTTTGTAGGGCTTCTAAACATATGTGTTGCCTTCCAACATTTTGAGGTCATTATTAAAGATCACAGTTGTACACACACAAATATATCAAAATAAACTCTTTGATTATAACCGGGAAATATAACTCAAAAACCCGGATCACTTGTGTTTCTCACAATCTGTGTGATTTCATAGCTCGATAACACACGATTTATAAACTAGAAAGTGTTTAAAGTTTGGGACAAATTGAATCTCCACATTCCAATTTGTCCCCCCTTGATTGAAGTAATTGAATAGGAACTTCCACTAGACTTAGGATTCCAACAATTATGCAACCCCTAGATCGTTAGACGATATTGTTCATTTGCAATGGGAGGGTCACAGTGTCACACCACTAGAAGAATCTACAGCTATGATTATGTAACACCCCTTTTCTTGTACCATATTTAAATTACAAATATAGTTTTCAAACATATTTTACAACTCGTGACTATAAAATAGCCACTTAAATTTTTGTTTTATTTTACAAACTTAAACTCGAGGGGTATTACAGACTTAATACAGATAACCATAATTTAAACTTACAATACATTAACCGGTCCCGACTGCAACCTTCGCTCCTTTCACCTAAGTACATAGCATTTCAAAAACATAGTATACGTGAGACATAAAGTCTCGTGAGTAATATGGTTTAGACCCAAAACTTGAAATATTAAAAGTACATTGCTAAAAACTGATTATTTCATAAATCTCAAAATAACTTTTTCCTCTTTATTTTCAAACTTTAAAACAACTTTCTTTCTTAAAACTGCTTTTCTTTCTCATTTCTCGTGACCAACTGAAACTTATGAATTAAGTTAATTAATTCATTCAACTAGCTCCCCTCGCAGGACAGAACAGATCTGTCCACTCGGTTTGCTCATTCTGTCTCCCCTTTGTGACTTGGAACGAATTCAAGCACAAGGGTATACTAAGCTAGACAACTATTTCGCGACGGGAGGTACCATCCCAGTAGTGTCTTCTGATCTCCCAATTATGTGGGTGATCCTAGTCCGGACAACTGGCTCATACTTCTTTAATTCTTTCTTCATTTCATCTCAAATTGGTCAAAATGGGACACAATTTGTAAACAACTCTTATTCAAACATTTTATAATTCTTTACTAAAAATACTTTCAAGACTTCTTTTGACATCTTAGTTCCTATAAGGAACTCCTTTCAAAATACGTACAAACCATGCTTTTGAAAACCCGTTCAAAATACTAAGCCCTTGTCTAGAGCTTCTTTCAAAACTATTTTCCAAACTTTAGTATTTATAAACATTTGGAAATCATACTTTTCAGAAAATAATATTTTGCTATGTACTATAGAAATCCTCATAAAACTCACCTTGACGTTGCTACAAGTCTCTACGCTTCTCGTATTCCTTTCCCCTTTCCGTGTTCAACCACGTTTGAAGCACCACCTATACATGTATTATATATATAAATACTCAATAAATACATACTATAACTGATTTTACAGTGCTAAGGTCTCATACGTCTCAAATCTAGGTTATAACAAATGTATAACCATTAATAAACTCATTTTACGGTTTCTCCGATATACGCGTATATTGCTACAGTACCCCCCCCGAGGGGTCATATTTCAATTCCGACTCTTTTCCATGAAATCTTATCCCATATTAGACTTGTGTTTCAAATTTGGAGTTCATTGGACAAGTCTAGCTCAAATTCTAAAAATCATGGGCATGAATAGTGATTTTAGCCTCTGCCGCTACAGTAACTTTTCCGCAAGGTCGAATTACGGATTTGACCATTCCCGACATGTTCTTATACCATTATAGGGTTATGGCTAAAATTTCAGGTCAATCGGATAAGTCTAGCTATGGTTTCTAGCGTTTAAGTTATTTGAAAATTTTACCATTTTTGGTCCCTGTCTGGCCCCTGACTGAAGGCGCACTGCGCCAGGTATGGGGCGCACTGCGCCTGGGCGCACCCCGCCCTGGTCCTGGGCGCACTGCGCCTGGCGCCTGGGCAGGCTCCTGATCAGTCGCGATTTGGCACTGTAGCATGCAGTTTTGAGGCTTTAAGCTCTTATTCTAGGTCTTAATCACCTGGGGTTTGTTCTAGGACTAAAACACTTGACTAATAACACATTTTAAGCCATTAAAAACACCTCAATAACTCAATTGCAGAAATTAAAGTTCTTGGCTAAACTTGAAAATTCTCAAGAATAGCATTCTACTTTCATGTTTTTAAGTTAAGTTCTTAACTAATAGCTTATTGGAAGCATTAGTTACTTAACCCACATGATTTGTAACTGCAATTTCAGTTTCAATTTCTTCCAAAGGCCAAATGAAGAACATACCCAAAAACTAGGTTAAAACAAAGGAATTTCTTACCTCTTCAACTATGGAATCACCAATTCCAATTCCTCTCTTGATTTTTCTTTGATCTCTTCTTCTTCCTTACTCTCTCTTGCTGCCTCTCGTGCTCTCTGGAACCCTCTGGAGAAAACTTCTGAATTATGAGAGTAATAACTCTCTTAGTTTATATTTAATATTTATAAAATAATTACATTTTGGTCCCTAATCTTCTAATTTCTTCACAAGAGTGGTCCTAATACCCAAAATCTTGCAATAATATTCCATTAACTTCCAACTTGACATTTTCTTGACAATTTGGTCATTTTCATGTCAAATGACCATTTTGCCCTTTTTGGTCAAATTTCACTATTCACGCGGTAAAAACTCCAAATTTCATATAACCTTTTATTTCTCATTTTATTATTTTACAAATACATATTATTACACATAATAATCGTACATCGTGACAAATGACCATTTTACCCTTTTTGACTTTTTCGCGGGTTCTTACAGTCACCCCTCCTTAAGCGGATTCCGTCCTCGGAATCTTTTCGTAATCCATGAAATTTGGATATCTTCTCTTCATTTCTTCTAGTGTCTCCCAAGTTAGGTTCGACCCTAACGGATGCTTCCACTTGACTAGTACAAGGTCAATCTCTTTGTTCCTTAGCTTCTTGGTTTGCATCTCTAGAATAGCTTCGGGTTCTTCAATCATTTTGTTAGGTGTCTCCACCCTCAGGTCAGTATACGGTATTACTAACTCTTCTTTACCAAAATACTTTTTCAAGTAACATACATGAAAGGTATCATGTATTCCACTGAGTTCGGGTAGTAACTCTATCTTAAATGCTTGTAACCCAACTCTCTTCAAGATTTTAAAAGGTCCAATGTACCTTGGACTCAGTTTTCCTCTCTTGCCAAATCTGACCACTCCTTTCCATGGCGACACTTTTATCATCACCAAATCTCCTTCTTGCAAATCATATGGTCTCTTCTTTAGATTTGAGTAACTCCTCTGTCGATCTTGTGCGGCTTTCATGTTGGCTTGAATTACTCCAATCTTCTCAAAGTTACTCTAACAATCTCTGGCCATGTAAGCTTAGTCTCACCCGCTTCTAACCAGCATAAAGGAGTTCTACACTTTCTACCATACAATGCCTCAAAGGGTGGCATTTTAATGCTAGAATGGTAGCTGTTGTTGTATGCAAACTCCACTAATGGCAGGTGTTCATCCCAACTACCTCCAAATTCCATTACGCATGACCGTAGCATATCTTCTAATGTCTGAATCGTTCGTTCACTCTGACCATCCGTTTGTGGATGATACGCTGTACTTAGCTGAATTCTTGTCCCCATTTTCTCTTGTAAAGCATTCCAAAAGTTAGAGGTGAATCTGGGGTCTCTGTCTGACACGATAGACAACGGTGCACCATATCTTCTTAACACTTCATCTGTATACAACTGGGCTAACTGCTCCATTGGAGTAGTTTCTTTTATGGCTAGAAACAGTGCACTCTTGGTCAACCGGTCCACTATGACCCATATACTATCATGACCTCTTCTTGTTCTCGGTAACCCGACAATCAAGTCCATGGTTACATCTTCCCACTTTCCGGCTGGAATGTGTAATGACTGAGCATCCCCATGCGGGACCTGATGTTCCGCCTTAACTTGTGCACAAACGACACACTTGGAGATGTACTTAGCTATTCTTTTCTTCATTCCAGGCCACCAATACTGTCTTTTCAGATCTTGATAAGTCTTGGTACTCCCTGGGTGTATGGAATACTTTGACTTATGCGATTCTTCTAAAATCAACTTTCTCAATCCTCCTGTCTTCGGTACCCAAATACGGTTTCTGAAGGTCTTCAAGCCTTGACTATTGGTCTCAAACTGGGTGTCTTTTCCTAGCTTTTCATCTTTTAAATCTCCACTTTCTTCAACTTTTTGCTGAGCTGCTTTAATTTGTTCTATAATGCTGGACACCAGCTCTATTCGCATTGATCTTGCCTTGATTCTTTTCTCAGGAACTTTTCTACTTAGTGCATCTGCTACTACATTCGCTTTACCCGGATGGTACACAATTTCGCAATCATAATCACTGATCAACTCTAACCATCTACTCTGTCTCATGTTCAACTCTTTTTGAGTGAACACATACTGCAAACTCTTGTGATCGGTGAACAGCTTGCATTTTGTACCATACAAGTAATGTCTCCAAATCTTCAAGGCAAATACGATCGCTGCAAGTTCTAAATCGTGAGTTGTGTACTTTTTCTCTGGGTCTTTCAACTGTCTGGAAGCGTATGCTATAACCTTCCCTCTTTGCATCAACACACAGCCAAGCCCCCGATGCGAGGCATCGCTGTACACTTCAAAGTCTTCCGTCCCATCTGGCAATGTAAGGACAGGCGCGTTACACAACTTCTCCTTCAATGTAGCGAAAGCTCTTTCTTGTTCTTCTTGCCAACTAAATTTTTCTTCCTTCCTAGTTAGTCGTGTAAGTGGCACTGCTATACGGGAGAAATCTTGAATAAATCTTCTGTAGTACCCGGCCAGATCGAGGAAACTTCTAACTTCTGTTGGCGTCTTAGGTGGCTCCCATTTCATCACTGCTTCAACTTTCGCTGGGTCAACTTTTATACCTTGGATAGAAACAACGTGTCCAAGGAACTGCACTTCACGCATCCAAAACTCACACTTGGAGAACTTTGCATATAGCTGTTCCCGCTTCAAAGTCTCAAGTACTAACCGCAGGTGGCTCGCATGCTCTTCTTCATTCTTTGAGTATATCAGAATGTCATCTATGAACACTATCACAAACCGGTCCAGGAATGGTTTACAGACCCGATTCATTAAGTCCATAAAGATCGCTGGTGCATTCGTAAGACCAAATGGCATTACTAGAAACTCGTAATGCCCGTATCGTGTACGAAACGCCGTCTTCTCTACATCACTTTCCTTTACCCTGACTTGATGATACCCAGATCTCAAATCAATTTTTGAGAAATAATCTGCTCCTTGCAACTGATCGAACAAATCGTCTATTCTGGGCAACGGGTAACGGTTCTTTATGGTAATTTTGTTCAATTCTCTATAATCAATGCACATCCGCATTGATCCATCCTTCTTCTTCACAAACAGAACTGGAGCACCCCACGGAGAAGAACTAGGCCTGATAAAGCCTTTATCTAGTAACTCCTGCAACTGGGACATTAATTCCCTCATCTCTGTTGGTGCTAGTCTGTATGGTGCTCGTGCTATTGGGGAAGCTCCTGGAACAAGATCTATTCTGAATTCAACCTGCCTTTCTGGTGGCAAGCCTGGTAATTCATCTGGAAAAACTTCTGGGAACTCTTTTACCACTTCTATGTCTTTGTATGTCTGTTTCACTTTGTCTTCAGTCATTACATAGGCCAGGAAAGATACACATCCTTTCCTGATACATCTTCGAGCTTTAGCTACACTGATGATACTTGGCACGTGCGTTCTTCTTTCCCCGTATACGTACACTTTTGCTCCAAGGGTTTTAACAGACACCCTCTTCTGTCCACAAGCTATCTTCGCATCATTTGCACCGAGCCAATCCATTCCAATTATTACATCAAAGGACTTAATTCCAATAGGAAGGAGATTAAGTCGAAACTTCTTGCCGTTGATGTCGAGCTCACAGTCTCGATACATATGCTGAACTTCCACAAATTTCCCGTCCGCCACTTCTACCTCAAAGACTAGGTCTAACAATTCTAATGGGACATTTAATCTAGCTCCAAACCCATGGGACACAAATGAATATGTAGACCCGGAATCAAACAAGACATATGCAGGTGTCGAGTTAATTAGTAGAATACCTGAGACCACATCATGAGTCTCCTTCGCTTCTTCCCTGGTAATCTGAAAAGCTCTGGTCTTCACTTTCTAAGGTTCAGTCTTCTTCTGGGCTGTTGACACCATGGTTTCTCCTCCCTTATTTGGGCAGTTGAAACTGTAGTGTCCCATCTGATGGCATGAGAAGCACTCCACTTCACTGGCTTTCTTGGCTTTACAATCTTTCGCTTTGTGACCGAATCCGCCACAATTAAAACAGGCATTTGATCCCGCTCGGCATTCGCCACCGTGTTCTTTCCCACATTTCTCGCACTTTTTCACACTTCCCTGTCGGCTCTGACTTGTACTCATTTTCCCTTTCTTCTTTATGTTCCCACTGATACTACTAACTGTCTTCCTTTTGTCACCAAACCCAGTTCCTTCTTCCTTCCTTCTTTTTCCAACATCTTCCACCGTTCGGGCAGCATTGATCGCTCCATCTAGTGTTTCGGCTTTCTTCACTTCTAACTCGTAGTTCCATGGCAAACCCCGGACATAGCGGTTAATTCGAGACCGCTTACTGGGGTAAGACTCCCCCACAAAAGGTAACATGTCGCAAAACTTCTTCATATACTCATCCACCGTCATATCTCCTTTCTTTATCGTTAAGAAATCTTCATTCATTTTCTCCAAATATCGCGTGGGACAGAATTTATCTTTGAGACACGAGACAAACTCCGCCCATGACCAGCCATAAACCACATCTTTTCCCAAGCTATCGTATTTGGTGTTCCACCACACCAGAGCATCGTCTTTCAACTGCCGGGAGGCGTAGTTGACTTGATCTTTTTCTCCACATTTACTTGCTTGCATCACTTGTTCAATTTCTCGGACCCATCGCATCGTCACTTTTGGCTCAAAACTGCCATGGTATTCGGGCGGTTTTTTGCTATCATATAAGCTAATTCAAACACTTTAAAAAAACTTCTTTTTACCACCACATAATTTAATAAGCACTAATAAAAAAATGCTTATTGAGTTAAATAAGCAATCCCTAATACCCCTGTAATGTATTTGTATCAACCTAGAACTTGTGGATATCAGTATATGCGTCGTGGTTATATGTTGTTTCTAATATTTGAACTTGTAGACATCAATTTCGAAGTTTTATATATATATATATATATATATATATATATATATATATATATATATATATATATATATATATATATATATATATATATATATATGTATATATATATATGTATATGTATATGTATATGTATATGTATATGTATATGTATATGTATATCTGTGTGTGTGCATAAAATGCATAAAATTTTAAAAAACGGGATAAATCGTGACTTAGCCACCACATTGGATCAACCAAAAACACGGGTTTAAAACATTGGTTGGAGGTGAAGAGTTGAGTATAAGCGTGAGAGGGAATACTTAGGTTTAGGATATTTTTCTTTTTCTTTTTGACATTTAATTTATATAATAACAATAATAAAATAAATTATTAAAAATGTTAAAAACCTAAAATGGTATAATGGCCAGTTTAATTCGGTCTAAGATCAAATCTGAAACAAAAACAAAACATAGGGATGAGTTGAGTTAAAAAAGGTAAAAGGACAAATTTTGTTAACTATTTTTCATGATTTAGCCAAAAATTAGACTTTAGTCTTAAATAACCAGGAATTCCGCAAGTGGTTGCCTGTGAAATTCTTGACTGTCTGTGAAAATCCAAAAACGCCGCTGTTTCAAGGAATTTTCGCACGTGAATACATGCGAGAACCAGTGGGGCCGGAATAACTGTATATAAGATAAAAAAAATCATAAAGTTTCATTTTCGGTGGTAGATTTTTGTAGATAGCATCCACGAAAATGTTGGATGGTTTATGATATCAGATTTTAAAATGTGAATTTTGTGGAGGATTACCTACGAAAATCATCTTTTCGTAGGTGGTATCTTCGAAAATCATGCATATATTCTCTGCAATACACAAAAGAACAACACAACTAAACAGATAATCATCTTTTTTTTTTTTTTTTTTACATTTCCAGCTTGGACTTCATAGTTTGCAATTCATGAGTCAACTGGT